>CM053036.1:147690887-148103562 GCA_028564925.1 Lithobates sylvaticus | reverse complement strand
GGGGGACCCCACAAAAAAATAAAAATAAAAGGCCATCGTGGGTTCCCCCCTAAAATTCTATACCAGAACTTTTGAGACCGGAATGAATTTTAGGTGGGTACCCCTTGCAAAAAATGATTGTGGTACCCTTCCCCCACAAAATCCACCAAAACTTTCAACATATGAACGGGGGGGGGGCAATGGCCTCTTTCCTGCTGGATGGATGTAGGGGGCTGTGGAGGGGGGGAATTATTGTAAACTGGAAGCCCCCTTTAAATCAAGGGGGCCGTAGATGCTACAGTGACAGTGTACCTAGAGGCATGGCTATCAGTATTGACTCTGCTGAATCAGAAGCCTGTAACTTGTCAATCAGCACTTAGTCACACCTAGTCCTGCACGCTGCTTTCTGGATTGACAGCACTGCCTCTGTTCCTGAAACCCCCTCCACTATGAGCTGCAGTGTCTGGGAGAGGGGAAATGTAAAACACAAATGAAAGAAGATTTGACTTAAATCAGAGTTCCATCCAAAAATGGAACTTCCGCTTTAAGGGAGGTGGCTCCCTGACATGCCACATTTGGCATGTCATTTTTTTTGGGCAGGGCGGTACTCTCTTTTCAGAGGGTCCCAGCTTCCACTTCCTCCCGGCACACCGCGCGGCAACGAAAGGGAGATAACCTCTCCCCCCACCCTCTCAGCAATCATCTGGGACACGTCACAGGTCCCAGATGATTGCCCGGCTCGCGCATGCACCGTGGGTGCCCGGCTGTGAAGGCACAACCGGGCACCCACAGTTACAATGTCGGTGCCGCAGAGAGGAGGGGGAGACAAGCGGGGCTTCGTATGCCCGCATTGCTGGACCCTGGGACAGGTAAGTGTCCGATTATTAAAAGTCAGCAGCTACAGTATTTGTAGCTGCTGACTTTTATTTAATTTTTTTAAGCAGAACACTTTAGACCCCTTTCACACTGGGGCGTTTTTCAGGCATTTTTCAGGCACTTTAGCGTTTAAAAAAAGCGCCTGAAAGAAGCCTCATCTGCAATCCCAATGTGAAAGCCTGAGTGCTTTCACACTGAGACCCCTTTCACACTATGGCGTTTTTCAGGCGCTTTAGCGTTAAAATAAGCCGCAACTGCAATCGCAATGTGAAAGCCCGAGTGCTTTCACACTGAGGCACTGGGCTGGCAGGGCATCAAAAAAAGTCCTGCGAGCAGCTTCTTTGCAGCGATTTTGAATCAGTGAATACACCGCTCCTAAAGCGCCCCTTCCCATTGAAATCAATGGGAAGCGCCTGCTAAACGCCTGAAAAGCGCCTGCAGAGTGATTTTGGCAGCGGCGCTTTGTGGGCGCTTTTAACCCTTTATTTGGCCACTAGCAGGGGTTAAAAGCGCCCCACTAGCGCTTTAAAAAACGCTGGTAAAGCGCTGCTAGTTTAAGCGGCGCTTTACGAGCGTTTTTCGGGCGTTGACAGTGTGAAAAGCCCCTTAAAGCACTTGGTCTTTTACATTGGGATTGCAGATGAGGCTTCTTTCAAGCGTTTTACGCTAAAGCGTCTGAAAAACGCCCGAACAACGCCCCAGTGTGAAAGGGGTCTTAAGGAAGATAATTCCTTAAAACATTAGAACATTTAGTTTGTACTTTAACTACATTGATCCTGATACTCCTCATTGCAGCCATCATAACCGATTTATAGGGCATGGCTTAGTTTAGTATTCCAGAGGAAAACATTAAGAGTTGCAATTTCTAAAGCCTCACTCTTTGAGTGCTACTTGCCTGGCTCTTATGCCTGACCCACTGGCTTCAATATTTTGAGTCACTAACTGAGATCGAGTATGTCAAGGACTTCTGATTTTACTTCTGAGCTTACTTTTATGGCTTGCGTAATAGTACCTCAAATCATTAAAACCATAAGGTCAGCATGGTTTTAGCTAGTAGCTAGTGAGCGGGCATAACACTGTAACATCCCATCAGTCAGGTAAAATACTAACTGTATATTTTTGTATATGTTAGCCAAAGTTAATAAGTATGAAACAAAATATGAACATATACCAATCAGAGCTTTCAGATTCAGTATGTAAGCAGAATTATAGTGGAAGGAAAAAAAAAATAACACCTTGCCTGTTTTCAGATTCTGATATAAGAAATGCTTGTCAAATGATGTAGACACCCCATGCACTTACTAATTATAAACCATCATTTAATCTAGCTTACACCACCTTGCTCTGCCTGCATGTCATTTTAGTAGTATATTTATGATGTTCATGCTTGTGGACTGACATTAATTGCCAAATGTTTATGGCCTCTATTAACATTTGGCAGTTTGTATTTTTTTTCCTTTGCTTTTGATGTACAACATACTGTCATGCACTGTAATATAATATTGGTTTTAGTGCAATATGATCTAGCTATGTTAAACCGATTTTGGTGTGTTCGGGAACTACTTCATGTGAATAATTATGTGCTAAGAAATGTATTCTATTACTCAGCATTCAACATACAGTGTGTTAAATTCAATAACAGCATTTACAAACTCTACAATGGTAAAAAGGGGCACTCAGAAGAGCAATTTGAATGTTTTATATATTCAACAGGGAAAAGTGTCAAGCCCTGCTGGCTGATGAGGACATGTTGGGTTTTAAATCACAATAAAGTACAAAGTCCTTAAACCACCTTTACATGAAATTGTTTTAATCTGATTTTAACAAAATGGGAACCACATAAATATACAGCTGAAAGTGCTTTTTTTGCCACCAATTACACCCCCACTTTATGCTTTCCTACAGTGATGTAAAAAGAATACAAGGCATCATATTAGTCACAGTATTGTTTTCTTCTTTATAAAGTTTTGCTGTCTGCGTCTCCGTTGGGGAGGTTCTTCTTTATTTGTTCTGGTAAGCACTGTCACTGGAATAGAAAAAATTAAGAAACCCAACATTTTACAGTTGTCACCAGAACAGAAGTTGAGGGAATATTTTTCAATGGGGACATCTATTCTTTTTTGTGTCTTCACTTTGGAGAGATAAAGCTTAACAAATTGACAGGCATTCGCCCTGCCTTACTCTATCCAATCCTAAAAAAAGGGGGGCTTTCAAACTTATCACAAAGGAGAACTGCTAGTATGGAACAGTAAGTCCAAATTTACCCCCCCCCCTGGCAGAAAACAGACCACCCAACCCCCGTGGTACTCACGCAGTCTGGCTCTTGGTGGCGATGCAGAGCAGATGATGGATGCAGAGCCGATGACAGCAGCCATCTTCCAGTTCTCCCTGTACATCCTCCCCGCCTCCGGCACGGGCCAATACAATTGCTTCTTTTCTCGGCCAATTGCACTCCTCCTGCTTCCTGATTTGCCAGGAGGAGAAGCAAGAAGACAATGAAAAATGTTAATTTGCTTTTGTCACACAAGTGGGTAGGCTTGGGGCGCCCCGAGCCCACCATTTTTTTAAGCCAATTAGAGCCTCAGGTTAATAAACCCCTATGTGATGGCATTAGGCAGGTGACAGGTACTCTTTTTGGAGACATTAGGGGTTTAATAGACCCCAATGTCTCCCCTACCCTTCATACCAAGCACAGATCAGCTTGGTTAGATGTGTCTCCTGGCTGTACTAGCCAGAAAAGAGTGTATATGAAACTGGAATTGACCACTTCCAGTTTCAATATCTGCATGTGAGATTGAGGCATTAAGTTGCCACAGTATCTCTCCCCCCCGCTGGTGGATGTGTTCCCAGGCGTTGGTAAGCACAGGACCCTGGGAGGAGGGCTGGCCGCCGGCGGGAGGGGGGGCACTGCGTGGCCGGCTGTGTAAAAGTGGTCGGCAGCTGTGGAGCTGGCTCATCACTTTCAATTTGAAGCCGGTCACCGGGTCTACAAAACCCACACAAGCCCCACACAAAATCCACACAAGCTGATGGCAGCCAACAGCTTGTGATCAAAGGTTCACTCTTTGGACATACAGAGAGCCGACTTGGGAGCAAGCATGCATGAGGGCCCCCACAGGACACAGTTTGCTATGGAGCACTCGGTAAGGAGGAGGGGTGCAGAGCACCGGTGGGGCACCCGAGAAGAGGAGGCTCAGGGCTGCTTTGTGCAAAACCATTGCACAGAGCAAGTAAGTATGACATGTTTGTTATTTTTTTTCAATACAACATTTTCCTTTACTATCACTTTAAGGAAGGCATACATAACTCAATCAGACTGGAGAGGGGACCAAGGGAGAAATCACAAGCCACAGACTTGGAATGTTTAAGAGACAGGAGCAGGATTAGAAGCATGGGGAGAAGGAACAAGGAGGAGGGGTGCAGAGCACCGGTGGGGCACCCGAGAAGAGGAGGCTCAGGGCTGCTCTGTGAGACCATCCATTTTGCAGCTGAAAAGCAAGTCCCTTTCACAAGCCACAGACTTGGAATGTTTAAGAGACAGGAGCAGGATTAGAAGTTTGAGACAGGGAAACAGACTAGTGAGTGGGGGGGGGGGGATAATACCAATATATTATGATTATGGAAGGATGTGAAAATAGAAACGTGCCATTTACTGTAGGGGGAGAGGCAGGTTTTTGATGGTACATAAAAGAAGGCTGATTAAAACGTGGGGAGGCTGTAATGGCTTGATTTAATGTCATCTCATCAGTCACCAATTTATTATGAAGGATAGCTTCATACATTTGCTGTTGAGTTCATAGAAATAGCGTTGTGTAATGGACCATTGGATGCATGAAATCATTGATATGACTACCCACAGAGTTGATTTCATGTGGCTACTGACTGGTATGGGTCTTCAGCTCAACTTAAAAAGAGGCACAGTTTAGTACGTGCTTTACTGTTATTACTGATTATTTTATCTCATGTCATGTACTCTATGCTAAAGAATTACATGTATATGACGCTGTTACATAGACGGTGTTAATACACAGAAGCAGGGTAACATGATATTCTATAGAAGCAGACAAGGACAACTGTGGACCAAACAATTTACAAGCACAGGTGCTTGGAATAGGAAGTTGGTTGTGAGGTACTCAATCATCAAGTCATCAAGTGTCCAATACTCAAGACAAAGCTGGGGCAGACACTGGTTTGTTTGATAAATGTATTCAGTAATGTTGTTTCTGGACATATTCATAGGGGAGATGTACTAAAACTGGTGCACACAGAATCTGGTGCAACTGTGCATAATAACCACTAACTAGTTAGCTTCTAGGTTTTATTGTCAAAGCTTAATTTAACAAGCTGAAGTTAGAAGCTGACTGGGTACTATGCAGAGCAACACCACATTCTCTGTGCACCAGTTTTAGTAAATGTCCTCCAAAGATTCTTTAAGTGTTTTTTTGCAGTTGCAACATTCAAAGTCCACTTTTCTATGTTATGCTATCAGTTTGTTGAATTTGGGCTCTTCTCTATTTGTGCCACACATACTACAAAAGTGAGTACACCCTCACATTTTTGTAAATATTTTATTATATCTTTTTCATGTGACAAAACTGAAGAAATTACACTTTGCTACAATGGAAAGTAGTGAGTGTACAGTTTGTATAACGGTGTACATTTGCTGTCCCCTCAAAATAACTCAACACACAGCCATTGATGTCTAAACCGCTGGCAACAAAAGTGAGTACCCCCCTAAGCGAAAATGTCCAAATTGGGCCCAATTAGCCGTACCCTTCCCCCCCGGTGTCATGTGACTCGTTAGTGTTACAAGGTCTCCGGTGTGAATGGGGAGCAGGTGTGTTAAATTTGGTGTTATCGCTCTCACTCTCTCATACTGGTCACTGGAAGTACATCATGGCACCTCATGGCAAAGAACTCTCTGAGGATCTGAAAAAAAGAATTGTTGCTCTACATATAGATGGCCTAGGCTATAAGAAGATTGCCAAGACCCTGAAACTGAGCTGCATCACGGTGGCCAAGACCATACAGTGGTTTAACAGGACAGGTTCCACTCAGAACAGGCCTTGCCATGGTAAACCAAAGAAATTGAGTGCACATGCTCAGCATCCTATCCAGAGGTTGTCTTTGGGAAATAGACGTATGAATGCTGCCAGCATTGAGGCAGAGGTTGAAAGGGTGGGGGGTCAACCTGTCAGTGCTCAGACCATACGCCGCACACTGCATCAAATTGATCTGCATGGCTGTCATCCCAGAAGGAAGCCTCTTCTAAAGATGATGTACAAGGAAGCCCGCAAACAATTTGCTAAAGACAAGCAGACTAAGGACATGGATTACTGGAACCATGTATTGTGGTCTGATGAGACCAGGATAAACTTATTTGGTTCAGATGGTGTCAAGCGTGTGTGGTGGCAACCAGGTGAGGAGTACAAAGAAAAGTGTGTCTTGCCTACAGTCAAGCATGGTGGTGGGAGTGTCATAGTCTGGGGCTGCATGAGTGCTGCCAGCATTGGGGAGCTACAGTTCATTGAGAGAACCATGAATCCCATGATCACCTCCCTTGGGCGACGGGGCCACAGGACAGTAGTCCAACATAAAGACCCCAAACACACCTCCAAGATGAACACTGCCTTGCTAAAGAAGCTGGGGGTAAAGGTGATGGATTGGCCAAGCATATCTCCAGACCTAAACTCTATTGTGGGGCATCTGTGGGGCATCCTCAAATGGAAGGTGGAGGAGCTCAAGGTCTCTAACATCCACCAGCTCCGTAATGTCATCATGAAGGAGTGGAAGAGGACTCCAGTGACAACCTGTGAAGTTCTGGGTAACTCCATGCACAAGAGGGTTAAGGCAGTGCTGGAAAATTATGGTGGCCACACAAAATATTGACACTTTGGGCCCAATTTGGACATTTTCACTTAGGGGTGTACTCACTTTTGTTGCCAGCGGTTTAGACATTAATGGCTGTGTTTTGAGTTATTTTGAGGGGACAGCACAGTTATACCATTATATAAGCTGTACACTCACTACTTTACATTGTAGCAAAGTGTAATTTCTTCAGTGTTGTCACATGAAAAGATATAATAAAATATTTACAAAAATGTGAGGGGTGTACTCACTTTTGTGAGATATTGTGTATATATAATCACTAGATGTTTCAAAACGATCATAAAACCCTTGCTTGTTTGCTTTTTTCAAAACCATGACAAGAAATATTGTTAGCTTATTCTTTTTGTGTTTCATTTTATGCTTCTTTGATTTTCTATTCTTTATTTTTTATTTTTTGAATTATGGTTGTCTGTTTTTCTTGTTTGCCGGTTGATATCAGCGACTTATTAAAGCTGCGCTACAGTCCTAATTTTGTTTTGATTTTTCAGATCAGTGGGTCGAACTTGGTTGACTTCTAACATTTTATAAAGTTTGTAATAAGTAACTAGAGCATCAGTTTTTTTTGTGATCAAAAAAATGTATGCAATTCATTGGTGTGTTCCTTATTTTATAGTTTTTACACTAAACACAGAACTGTTTTTCATTATTTTATATATACACACACAGTTTTGTTTTATATATATATATTTATATATATATATATATATATATATAAAAAAAACAAATTGTTTTATATATATATATATATATATATATATAACCTACAATAAAACAAAGAATAATACAAAAGTCTCTCGAGCAGTTAGCTCAATGTTAATGAACAGCAATACAACTATAAAAAGAGAGATGGGTGCATCGCTCAGAATAAAATGTCCTTAGACTCTTCGGTCCTCAGATATAAATAATTACTGAACACTTCATGGGATATATTTGAAGAGAGAGAGAGAGGGAATATAACCACCTCCGGCACCCAAACACACTGCCTCTTACCCTGCTCTTTTCACAGGGGTTAAATGAGCAATAAATGGAATGAACACCCTCGTTCAGTCATCCACAATCGATCAGGTAAGGCAGATAAAACAGGATGGACACAGGTATCCCAATCTCCACGCTCTGTTCCCAGTAGTCACACCATTAGATCCACATAAAGTATCATCACCTGTGAGAAAAGGCAGAGGGTCACTGCAGGCCCCTTCTACACCCAAAACAATAGTGGAGAACTAATTCATACCATTTTGGCGGCTGGGCTGGTGCAAGGATTTTTGACACGCTAGGTGAAACCCCATTTTGCCACCCCCATTGGCTCCACCCCCTTTGCCCTGCCCATGTATACACCACATTTATATAGACTGCTAACATTTTGGGGGTGGAGTCAGTCACTGGCCTGGCGCATGATACGCATGCAGCGTATGTAGGAGGCTGGAGGTGGTGGTGGGGGGGGGGGAACTGGCGTGACGCCCCTGAGTAATGTGCGCTCTAGGCCGGTGCCTACCTTGTCCATAGGTAGCACTGGCCCTGTACAGGGAAAATGTACACAGATAATCAAGGCACTGATGATCAGTGCAGGCCCATCAGTGCTGTCTATCAGTGCTGCCCATCAGTGCCCATTAGAGCTGTCTATTAGTGCTGCCCATCAGTGCCACCCATCAGTGTCTCCATCAGTGCCACTTATTAGTGCATCCTTTCAGTGCCCATCAGTACAACCTCATCAATGTCCATCAGTGGGGAACCCCTCATAATTGGCACAACAGGTGTACAGACCCGGGAACTCAGCACATGGATGGTGCGAACCCCTCATAATAGGCACAGCGGGTTACAGACCTGGGAACTCAGCACAGGGATGGTGGGAACCCCTCATAATGGGCACAGTGGGTGTACAGACCCAGGAGCTCAGCACAGGGATGGGGGAACCCCTCATAATGGACACAGCAGGTGTACAGACCCGGGAACTCAGCACAGAGATGGTGGGAACCCCTCATAATGGGCACAGCGGATGTACAGACGTGGGAGCTCAGCACAGGGATGATGGGAACCCCTCAAAAGGGGCACAGCGGGTGTACAGACTCCTGGATAGGAGGGGGCAGTATTTACTTGAACTTATTGGCTGTATTTTCTTTTTGCAGTCGCTGACTGCTGGTGGAAGGGAGAGGAGAAGACCCTTTTTAAATACATAAGTTAAGGAAAATACAGCCCAGTTCTAGTAAATGCTGCACTAGTATCAGCAGTAACCAGGAGAATACATAGGGACTAGTAGTGGGCAGCAGCCTGACTTGTGGGCAGTGTTTTCTATGGGTGGTCATCAGCAGAAAAAATAAACATAAAGAGATCCAACACACTGACCACCCTGCACAGCACTAATATTAGCTCCAGTACCAGCATGTGTACCAGGACCGAGCACTCACCGACAGCCTCTGCTTCCAAGCTGCCACGCTGTGACCTGTGTATTGTGCCCGGGGGGGGGGACATTCCGGGGAGCTGGGGGGGTTATCAGGAGGAAGAGCTGAGTTGAACGCTGGTGTGTGTCATGCCGAAGGAACTGTTTACTGTCCTATAATGGGGGCGGCTGAGTGAGTACAGAGTGCAGTTTGCAGAGCAGGCAGTGGTGTTTAAAGAGCGGCATGTACAAGTATCAGTTGGCTGTATTTTCCTCCTTTGATGTCTCCCTATACACAGGATGTGCGGCTCCCCAGCTAGGACTTTATCAGTGTATGTGTCAGTGCCCAGGACCAATGTCGGGAGCTGGTGAAGACCCTTCCAGGCCAGGCTGCTCTGTGTATTGCTGGTAGGAGGGGAGCGCAGATCTCTGCCATACAGTGCAGAGCGGCTCTATCAAAAATCTTCTCCTTTCCCCAGTGACTGAGTCACGCTGTCTACGCACTCCTCCCCCCTCCTTGTGTGTTTGTCAGTCCTCTCAGACTGACACCTGTCTCTGCACACCAGGCTGTGTCATCTCCTCTGTGTACACAGCAGATGCAGTTGCGCCCTAGGTGGCAGTGCACCCTAGGTGGCTGCCTAATCCGCCTAGTGGTATCACCGGCCCTGTTTGGCAGAGCTTATATCAGACAGTGATTACATTGCACATTATTCTTATATATATTAATGTAAATCCAAAAGTGAACAATAAAACTTTGGGGGGCGGGTCCTGCTCTGGTGAGGAGGCTCTTTTGATACCAAGCCAAAGTTAGGTAGATCAAGAAAGATTTCAGCCACAACTGCCACATGAACTATCCGGGATACAAAGAAAAACCCACAGGTAACCTCAGGAGAAATACAGGCTGCTCTGGAAAAAGATGGTGTGGTTTTTAAGGCGCACATAACAATGATACATGAACAAAAAATGCATGGTCAAGTTGCCAGAAAGAAGCCTTTGCTGTACAAGTTCCACAAATAAGCCTGGTTACAATATTCCCAATAACACTTTGACATGCCTCATTGGCTTTTTTGTGGCATTGGTGCAGTAAAGGCTTCCTTCTGGCAGCTCAACCATGCAGCTCTTTTTTGTTCAAGTATCGTTGAATTGTGCTCCTTAAAAACAACCACACCGTCTTTTTGGAGAGCAGCCTGTATTTCTCTTGCAGTTACCTGTGGGTTTTTCTTTGTATCCTGAGCGATTCTTCCGCCAGTTGTGGCTGCAATCTTTCTTAGTCTACCTGACCTTGGCTTGGTATTAAAAGAGCCCCTAATTTGCCACTTCTTAATGAGTGATTAAACAGTACTGACTGGCATATTCAAGGCTTTAGATATCTTTTTATATCTGTTTCCATCTTTGTTAAGTTGTATTACCTTGTTATGCAGGTCTTTTGACTGTTCTTTTCTACCGCCTCATGGCTCAGTGACTAGCCTGCTTAGTGCATCCATGTAAGAGCTAACAAACTCATTGACTATTTATACACAGACACTAATTGTGATTAAAAAAGCCACAAATGTGGGAAATTAACCTTTAATTGACATTTTATCCTGTGTGTGCTACCGTCTGTGTCTGAGGCCAAACATTCCAGGATATGTAAACTTTTTATCAGGGCCAGTTGGGTGATTTCGGTTATTATGATTTAAAAAGGATCCAAAAAACAATGTGATAATACATGGCCTCATGTGATTGCTGTCCTTAAATAAAAGACAGTTTTTTGGCATGATCAGCCGTATTTTCAATATCAAAATGTAAAAATTTCTGCCAGGGCATGCAAACTTTTTAGCACAACTGTGTGTATGTGTGTGTATATATATATATATATATATATATATATATATTATGCTTTTGAACCCTTAGAAAAAAATACAAAAATATATACATAATGTTTATATGTAACACTTTATATATTAAATAAACTAATGTAATATATATATATATATATATATATATATATATATATATATAATATATATATATATATTTATATATTAAATTAAATATATGTATATATATATATATATTATTATTTTTTTTTTTTTTTAAACAATCACAAAAATATGCAAAATTGTCTTGCATTTGTAATGTTTTCTACAGGTATCGCTATGCACTACCTTGAAACTTCCTAAGCCCACACTTCCCCCTACACACAAATACAAATGCACACACTCTTGATTTTATTAATCCCTTCCTTTTACATAATTCACCAGGCTACCCAATGCAGAAGTTTTGGCTTACATTGGTCCAGGAAGTAGAATGATAACTGCAGACAGGACAGATGTGATCTCTGTATAGTTAGATTTTCTATTCAACCTGTTTGATATCTTAATGCATTCTGATCATATGAAGAAGCTATTTATGTCCTACTCACATGATTATTTTGTGAAATGATATATAAACCTGCAAAATTATTCTGTGCATCGGTCATGTTACAATTGGTTCAGTTACAACTTGTGTATGGGAAAATAGTTTGCAGGCTTAGCACACTGTGCTGTTTTCTATGAATTGTACTGCAGGATATTTTAAGGGATTTTGTAAAGTCTTCAAGCCTGACAATGTTTTGAACTAGGCTGGTGCTGTGGACATAGCATATCTTGATTTCAGCAAGGAATTTGATATAGTTTCACATAATAATCTAATACAAAAGTTGTACAAGCTAGGAATTAACCCTTGGGTGGTTCAGTGGATATGCAGTTGGCTAAAGGATAGATACAGAGTGTGGTTGTAAATGGGGTTCACTCGGACAGAGACAAGTCACTAGTGGTGTACTACAAGGCTTTGTACTAGGTCCTGTTCTATTTAATCTATATGTAAGTGATATCAATAAAGGTTTGTTGGGCAAGGCGTGTATTTTTACTGGTGATACAAAGGTGTGTAATAGGGTTGACATCCCTGGAGATCTGAAACATAAAATATGGTTTGACATAGCTGAAAGATTGGTCAAAGCAGTGGAAACTTCAGTTCAATGTTTCAAAATGTAAAGTAATGCACATAGGAAAACAATCCCTTGAGAGAGTTCAACATTGGCGGTACAGTGTTAGCCAGCACTACAGAAGAAACAAATTTTTAGGTACTTATTTCAGATGATTACAAAATGAGCAAAAAGTGTGAACAGGCAATGGGAAAAGTGACTATAAGGTCCTGATTCCCCTGTATAGATCTTTAGTGAGACCTCATTTAGAATAATGTGTCCAGTTCTAGAGACCTCACTTACAAAAAGATATTGATAAGGTAGATCCAGTCCAGAGATGGGTAACAATAATGGTGAAAGGTGTGAGGGATAAAACATATGGAGAGCGACTTCAGGAACTTGATATGTACAGTCTGGAGGAAAGAAAGGAAAGTAGAAACATGATTGAAACCTTTAACCACTTTACAACCGGCCCATAGCCGAATGACGGCTACAGGCCGGTTGCTTAACTCTGGGAGGGCGTCATATGACGTCCTCCCGGAATTCCCCTCTTGCGCGCCCCCGGGGGCGCGCACTCGAGTACATCCGTGATCGCCGGGTCCAGAGGACCCGGCGGATCACGGATCACGGTAAACGGCCGCTCATCGCGGCCGTTTACCACGTGATCGCTCCGTCAAATGACGGAGCGATCACATGTAAGCAAACCGGCGTCATTTGATGACGCCGGTTCCTATCCCCTCCTCTCTCTGTACCGATCGGTACAGTGTGAGAGGAGAGGGGGAGGGATCGGTGGCAGCAGTGCTGTGGGCGGGATCTGTAGTGCCCACAGCCTGCTCTGCATGCCACCGATCCATCCATCCATGCTCAGCCATCCCTCCATACCCTGCAATACACAGCAATAGCCTGCAGTGTATTGCTGGGTATTGCAGGGTATGGAGGGATGGCTGAGCATGGATGGATGGATACCAAATCTGCCATACCCTCCTATACTGTGCCTTACCCTGCTATATTCTGCCATTCCCTGCGATACTCTGCCATTCCCTGCGATACTCTGCCATTCCCTGCGATACTCTGCCATTCCCTGCGATACTCTGCCATACCCTGCGATACTCTGCCATTCCCTGCGATACTCTGCCATACCCTGCGATACTCTGCCATTCCCTGCGATACTCTGCCATTCCCTGCGATACTCTGCCATACCCTGCGATACTCTGCCATTACCTGCGATACTCTGCCATTACCTGCGATACTCTGCCATTACCTGCGATACTCTGCCATTACCTGCGATACCCTGCCATACCCTGCCATACCCTGCCATACCCTGCCATACCCTGCGATACCCTGCGATACTCTGCCATACCTGCGATACTCTGCCATACCCTGCCATGCCATACCCAGCCATTACCTGCGATACCCTGCCATACCCTGCAATAATACCCAGCGATACCCTGCCATACCCTGCCATACTCTGCCATACCCTGCCATACTCTGCCATACCCTGCCATACTCTGCCATTACCTGCCATACCCTGCCATGCCATACCCAGCCATATCCTGCGATATTCTGCGATACCCTGCGATACCCTGCAATGCTCGCTACGATCAAAGCCAGGATCGTTTTTTTTTATTTTATTTCAGGCTTTCCAGCCTAGAGGTGAGATTTGGGGTCTTATTGACCCCATATCTCACTGTAAAGAGGACCTGTCATGCCATATTCCTATTACAAGGGATGTTTACATTCCTTGTAATAGGAATAAAAGTGATCAAAAAAAAATTTTTTGGGAAAAAAAGTGTCAAACTAAAAAAATAAAGTAAAATGAACAATAAAAAAAATGTAAAGCGCCCTGTCCCCGTGCGCTCGCATGCAGAAGCGAACGCATACGTAAGTCCCGCCCACATATGAAAACGGTGTTCAAACCACACATGTGAGGTATCGCTGCGAACGTTGGAGCGAGAACAATAATTTTGGCCCTAGACCTCCTCTGTAACTCAAAACATGTAACCAGTAAAACGTTTTAAAGCCCAGCCTATGGGGATTTTTAAGTAGCGAAGTTTGGTGCCATTCCACGAGCGTGTGCAATTTTGAAGGGTGACATGTTAGGTATCTATTTACTCGGCGTAACTTCATCTTTCACATTATGCAAAAACATTGGGCTAAATTTACAGTTTTGTTTTTTGTAAAGCACAAAACTTTTTTCTCCCAAAAAAACGCGTTCGAAAAATTGCTGCGCAAGTACCGTGCTAGATAAAAAGTTGCAATGACCGCCATTGTATTCTCTAGGGTCTTTTCTAAAAAAACATATATAATGTTTTGGGGTTCTATGTAATTTTCTATCAAATAAATGATGATTTTTACATGTAGGAGAGAAATGTCAGAATTGTCCCAGGTGCTCCAGAACACCTGATGGCGCTCCCTGCATGTTGGGCCTCTGTATGTGGCCACGCTGTGTAAAAGTCTCACACATGTGGTATCGCCGTACTCAGGAGTAATAGCAGAATGTGTTTTGGGGTGTAATTTGTGGTATGCATATGCTGTGTGTGAGAAATAACCTGCTAATATGACAATTTTGTGAAAAAAATAAGAAAAAAAATCTTGATTTTGCAAAGAATTGTGGGAAAAAATTACAACTTCAAAAAACTCACCATGCCTCTTTCCAAATACCTTGGAATGTCTTCTTTCCAAAAAGAGGTCATTTGGGGGGTATTTGTACTTTTCTGGCATTTTATGGACTCAAGAAATGAGATAGGCCGTCAGTACTTCAGGTGTGATCAATTTTCAGATATTGGCACCATAGCTTGTGGACTCTAAAACTTTCACAACGACCAAATAATATATCCCAATTTGTACTTATTTTTACCAAGGATATGTAGCAGTATAAATTTTGGCCAAAATTTATCAAGAAAAATTACAAAATTTGCTAAATTTTATAACAGAAACGAAGAAAAATTCATTTTTTTACCGAATTTTCAGTCTTTTTTCTTTTATAGCGCAAAAAAATAAAAAACTCAACGGTGATTAAATACCACCAAAAGAAAGCTCTATTTGTGTGAAAAAAAGGACAAAAATTTCATTTGGGTACAGTGTTGTATGACTGAGTAATTGTCATTCAAAATGCGAGAGCACCGAAAGCTGAAAATTGGTCTGGTTATTAAGGGTGTTTAAGTGCCCAGTGGTCAAGTGGTTAAATACTCAAAGGGGTGAACAAGGTTCAGGAGGGAATTTTTTTTCAATATGAACTAATCTCTCTAATCTAATCTAACTGGAAGTAAGCTCACAACAAATTTTAAAGAAAAGATTAGTATTAGATAAAAGTATTATTTTACTGAAAGGGTAGTTAATGCTTTGATTAAACTTCCAACAGAGGTAGTGAGACAGTCAACAGTAACTGGCTTCAAACGTGCTTGGGACAAACCTAGATCTATACTCAGACAAAAAAGTTAACAAAGAAAAAAAAAACATCAAACAAAAAAAGGAACAGATTTAATAGACTACTCCTGTCTTTTTTCTGCCGTCACTTTTTTATATAAGTAAAAAAAAAGAACAAAAATAAGTTGTATGCTGGCATAGTACACTTTTTTTTTTGTCAACAAGTTACCTTACTTAAAAGGGGTGAAATGAGCAAGTGCTTATTGGCAAGACCTACAATCTCCACAATCTTCAGACTTTGTAATTTGCGCTCCCTTCTGTGGTTAAGAAGAGCCTGTTTGGTGGAAAAAGCTTTGCCCAGAAAAGCATATGTGTAGTGGAGAAAAAGGGGGTAACATATAGTCCCATCAGACCAGCATTTTTATTTTTCCACTACAGCATTTGAAACTCCATTCAGCTTTGCTGCTGGAGAGAACACACACCCTGATCGTAGTATCAGTTGTGGTCTTCAGATTGAAGGACCTGCTGATGTCCATTTGTTCTTCTTTCTCTTCTAAACCTAAGTGAGATTTTTGCTTGCAAAATAAAAAAGCTTGTAAACTACATCAGTTTGTTCCCGTTCTTATCTTTACAGACTGTTTAAAGTATATTGAGCTTCTATGCAGGCTGCACGTTTTGCCAGGAAACCTGTACTGAAAGGATACCTGGCTGCCATTGCTGAACTCTCCTTTCCAAAATTGCCTTTTTTTGTTCATCCACTGGCCTCAGTACTTTGTATTACTGAAGAAGTATTCAGAGCATTAGGAGGTCAACTCTGTATTTCTCTCGGTACAGGTATCCTTTCATGTGTTTTGCCTTAGCAAAGGTTTTACAATTTATAATGTACATCGAACACATTTAAACCGCAATGAAATTCAAACTACGCTTACTTTCAATAAGAATTTGGCCAAGTTCTGATCCTAGGACATATTAAAAGCACCTGGAAATCTGACTCTTGCTGCTCACAGAATGTGCATATAGAGTTCCTGATCCCTCTGGCTATAGCAGATATCTGTCCTTCTAGAAATTGTAGTATACTGGTTATTTTGTTTGTTTGAAGTAGCTGTGTGATGCCTGCATTCTTCTGAAAAGACTGAGAAGAAGCTGTGAATATTATATAAGGCATGCTAGGATAGGCCCACATATAGGGAGGAAAAAAATGTATGTTATAAAATATTTCTAGGAAGTTGCGTTGTATGATTGTTTACAAAGAAAGGTCTCTTTTTATGAACGTCAAGAAACCAAGCATTTGCAAAGATAATTTGGAAAAATTACTAATGTCTAAAACAGATCTTGTAAAAGTCTCCTTAAAAGGAAGCATCGCAACATTATAATCTCAAGGTTCAGGCCAACATAGAGTGCAATGCTTAATAAATGCATAATAAATGCACTTTTTTTCTACAAAAATATATACCTTCATTATTTTGGGGACTATGTTTCCATCCTGCAAAGTGTTTGCCTATTCATTCCCCAAGGTTCCAGATATATACCACATCCAGGGGTCCCAGGGTGCCCTTTGTTGACTATAGCTAAGAAAGTTTAGCTTTCAATAGTTCAAAGGCGATATAAGAAGTTATTTAAGATCTAGCAATAACAATTCTACTTGCTAGGAAAATTAAAGATGTCAGTTTTCTAAAGTGTCTAGGCATGTTTCCAATACATCTGTTAAGTAACGCTTCAGTGGGGGGATTTGCAGATATTAATTTGAGCGAGGGAATATTTGGAATTGTATATTTTAATCCAAAATCTTTGACCCTTTGGGCAAGTTCACCATATATAGTATACTGTACCCTCCTTTTCACAGCCTCTAAAACAGTTAGGTTACCAGGAACGCAGGAGGAATTATTGGTTTCAAATAATTTGTCAATTTCTTTTAAATTCTTGCCAGACTCATAGGCATCCATAACCTTCCTTCTGAGAGCCTTAGAGAGCCCTTTTGATCTTGGCATGATGACTCCACATATGTCAACATCTAAGAGAACACCAGACCCAAGATATCTGAGGTTGGAATAGGACAGGTTCCCACTGAATACCTCCTAAAGGAGGTTGCCCTCTGCAGCATCTAATCTGGAATGCCTGGTTTTTGTTTAGTTGATTTAAAGTGGTGGTGAATGTAGGGATGTACTTACTTTTTCCATACTACATTTTAGTTCATTTAGATTATGAAAATAAATACACCATGTAAAGTTAACATCTCCTTTGTTCAAGTATATAAGCTTTATCTTTAGGCACTGTTGGAAGCGCTAAAGCTTGCCTGTCCACATATGTTATTAAAGAGGAGTTTCCATAAAAATACTGCAACTGCTGACTTTTAATAATCGGACACTTACCTGTTCCAGGGTCCAGCGATGCGGGGGATGAAAGCCCCGCTCGTCCCCCCTCTGCTCGGCGGCGCCAGCATTGTAACCGTGGGCACCCGGGTGTGGCTTCACAGCCGGGCACCTACTGCGCATGCGCAAGCGGCGCCGCGCGCCTTGATTGGCCGCCAGTCATCTGGGACCTGTCACATGTCCCAGATGACTGACAGGAGGGATGGGGGGCACACACTAAATTTCCCTGTTAAAAAAAAAAATTCCAATGTTCATTAACCACTTAAGGACCAAACCTCTTTTTTAGATGTGTTGTTTACAAGTTAAAAAAAAAAAACTGTTTTTTTTGCTAGAAAATTAGAATCACCAAACATTATACTTTTTTTCTAACACCCTTGAGAATAAAATGGCGATCGTTCTGTCACACCGTATTTGTGCAGTGAACTTACAAGCGCACTTTTTGGGGAAAAAATACATACATAAGGCAACAGTAAAGTTAGCCCAATTTTTTTTATATTGTGAAAGATAATGTTACACTGAGTAAATTGATACCAAACATGTCACGCTTCAAAATTGCGCCCACTCGTGGAATGGCGACAAACTTTTACCATTAAAAATCTCCATAGGCGACGTTTAAAAAATTATACAGGTTGCATGTTTTAAGTTACAGAGGAGGGCTAGAATTATTGCTCTCACACTACTGATCACGGCGATACCTCACATGTGTAGTTTGAACACTGTTTTCATATGTGGGAGCTACTCGCGTATGCGTTCACTTCTGCACGCAAACTCGGCGAGACGGGTGCGTTTAACAAATTTTTATTTTTTTTCTTATTTATTTTACCTTTTTTTTATTTAAAAAAAATAATAAAATTGTCACTTTTATTCCTATTACAAGGAATGTAAAGATCACTTGTAATAGAAAAAAAGCATGACAGGACCTCTTAAATATGAGATCTGGGGTCAAAAATACCTCAGATCTCATATTTACACTAAAATGCAATAAAAAATAAATAAAAAATTGTCATTTAAAAAAAGAATTAAAAAAAATGGCCCTTTAAGAGCTATGGGCAGAAGTGACGTTTTGACGTCGCTTCCACACTGTAATGTCATGGAGATGGGTGGGGGCCATCTTCCCCTCGTCTCCATGCCCAGTTAGTAGCAGCATCCGATTGCCTTTGTCACTGCCAATGGGCTCCGGTAAGCTGCGAAAGGGCACCGGAGCGTGGCAGGAGGGGGGGCCCTCTCCCGCCACCGATTAAAAGTGATCTTGCGGTGAATCCACCACAGAGACCACTTTTAACTTGAAGTGGACCGCCAGCCGAACAAGAGGATACCAGGGTTATGGCAGCTAGCTGCTGCCATAACAACGATATCCCCCTTCAAAATAAGGACGTATATAAGGATGTATATCGGTGTTCGGTGGTCCGGAAGTGGTTAACACACCCCATCTGCCTTTATCAGCCTTCTGAGGAAGGGGAGTATATCTGAGAAATGCATAGAGGTACAAGGATCCTTATGTGTACCATTGTATCATTAGTCATAAACAGCCTATAAGTAAAATCTGGATGCAATATGTTGACTATATGATTTACCTAAACACTGTTTATGACTAATAAAACAATGGCCATAGGGATCATTAGTCCTTTACGCATTTCTCAGATATACTCCACTTCCTCAGGAGGATGGTAAAGGCAAATTTTATGTTAAACATAAAGACAAATACTAGACATGTATCATACATCTACAGTATAGCAATTTACAGTGACATCTCATGATCTTTTAGAATTCAGATCACAAAGCATAGTATATCTGAGAAACACTTAGGGGAATAGGGATCCCTATGTCCATTGTATCATTAGTCATAACAGTGTGAAGGTAAAAAACTGGATGCAATGGGGTTTATTTACGAAAACCCGGAGAGTGCAAAATCTGGTGCAGCTGTGTATGATAGCCAATCTGCTTCTAACTTTAGCTTTTTCATTTAAGCTTCAACAACCCCCCCTCCCAAAAAAAACTGGAAGCTGATTAGTTTTATGCAGAGCTGCACCAAGTTTTCCACTCCAGTTTTAGTAAATCAACCTCAATATGTTGACTATATGAGTGACACATGAAGTGTAAATAAATATTAGATAGGGATGTTTGCATGACGAAGGCAATAACCGTATTGTTCGTATTATTATTTTTTAAATGATATTAATAAAATGGTGTATTATTATATGAATACCAAATATACTTGAGTATAAGCCGAGTTTTTCAGCACATTTTTTTGTACTGAAAATGCCCCCCCTCAGCTTATACTCGAGTCAAGCGCTTTTCTGCAGCAGAGAATTACATTTTTCGACCCGATTTTTTGGCCCCATATTTTGGGGCCACTTGGTGCTAGGAACCCCAAATTTGGTGTGCAAACCCAGTGGAACTAGCACTACATTCCTAACACCAAGTGGCCCCGAGATACGGGGCACCAAAGTCAGTTCGGAAAATGTCATTCTCTGCTGCAGAAAAGTGCTTGACATTTTCCAAACCGACTTTGGGGCCCTATATCTCCGGGCCACTTGGTGTGAGGAACCCCATTGGATATATTGTAGTGCTAGTTCCACTGGGTTTGCACACCAAATTTTCGGTTCCTAGCACCAAGTGACCACGAGAAACGGGGCCCCAAAGTTGGTCAACTGTGTCCATCTGCAGCAATGTCATTTCGGGACCCTTTGGGTCCAGAGACTCCAAGTTTTGGCTGCAGCTAGGGGGTATCTAGGAACCCTTAACTACCAAGTTTGAAGTTCGGGGGACCTATGGCTGCAAATGGGCACCGTGAGGCATGCAAATGGGCACAGTGAGGCTGCAAATGGGCATTGTTGACCCTCTTTTCCACTTACAGTAGCTGCGCATTTCTCACCCTAGTTTTATACTCGAGTCAATACATTTTCCCATTTTTTTGTGGTAAAATTAGGTAGCTTGACTTATATTCGGGTCTGCCTATCCTCGAGTATATACAGTATATGAAGTTGTAGTCTCTGGGTACCTTAAAAGTCTATCTGTTCTTTTCTTTGTTGATGTATTTCCACAATTCGGGGACATGGAACCTATAACTCTGAGCCTACATTGATATATACTGTATATTCAATTCATAAATGTTGAAAAATTCTGCAATTTACAAGGAATGTGCTTACTTTTTCACATGCCTGTATATCTTACAGTTTTAGGAAACCAATCGAAAATACTTTATTTTCATGGTGATTTAGCTGCTCCTCTGTGGATATTTTAAAATCAGTCATCCAGGCACAGATCTTTCTTTGAAGCTTCCACCTTAAACTTCCAAAGTCTAAGGGAACACAGCTCAACAGTAGAGAAAATAAGAGATGGTAAAAGGAAAAAAGACAGATTGTCTCAGGTGATCAGTAAACATAAGGTACGTCCTGAACTTGAATACAGATGGGAAGATGGTAATTACATAGAATAATGTTTATGGCAAAGCTCAAAGTTTCCATCTTTTAGCAGGATACAATACATGATACTGAATTGGGGAAAAGAACATTTAAGAAATACTTAAGAGTAAATATAATGCATAAGCACATTTCTTATATGCATTCTGACTTATGGGAGCACCACATCCGGCTGAACCATATGTCGTTAGATTAGAACTGATGATGTAGCAGCTTTAAATACTTCAAACTTAGGAAAGAAACAACACAGTGGAGTGTGAAGAAGTATTGTTTATACTTTGGACAAATAATCCTCTATTCACATTTACATCTGCTTGTATATATCATATAGAAGTTAAGCTTTGTGAAACATAACCCACTGTGTACTGCCTTGGGTTGACAAAGGGAGATTTTAGTTTTTTGAAATTTGAGTTTAAAATGTTTTTGTACTTCTACTACAAAATATATGTTTAGAAAAAACAATTGTTATGGCTGTATTGTTAAAGTGGCATAAACCACTTCAACACAGGGCATTTTCACCCCCTTCCTGCCCAGACCAATTTTCAGCTTTCATCGCTGTAATATTTTGAATGACAATTACGCGGTCATGCAACACTGTACCCATATGAAGTTTTGATAATTTTTTCCCCCACAAATAGAGCTTTTTTTTTTTTTTTGGGTGGTATTTGATCACCTCTGCGGTCTTTATTTTTTGCGCTATAAACAAAAAAAGAGCGACAGTTATGAAAAAAACACAATATTTTTTACTTTTTGTTATAATAAATATCCCAATTTAAAAATTCTTCCTCCGTTTAGGCCGATATGTATTCTAATACGTATTTTTGGTTAAAAAAATCGCAATAAGCAGATATTGATTGGTTTGCGCAAAAGTTATAGCGCCTACAAAATAGGAGATAGATTAATGGCATTTTTATTATTTTATTTATTTTTTACTAGTAATGGCGGCGATCTGAGATTTTTACCAGGACTGCAACATTGTGGCAGACAAATTGGACACTTTTGACATGTTTTCGGGACCATTGACAACTATACAGCGATCAGTGCTATAAATATGCACTAATTACTGTATAAATGTCACTGGCAGGGAAGGGGGTTAACACTAGGGGGCGATCATGGGGTTAAATGTGTTACCTAGGGAGTGATTCTAACTGTGGGGGAGGAGACTGACTGGGGGAGGTGACCGATCAGTGTTCCTATATACTATTCCTATATCTCCAATGACAGGTGTGGATCTTTGTGTTTACACACACAAATCCATGTCCCTGATCTGTGACAAGCAATCGCGGGTGCCCAGTGGATATCGCGGCCTCTGGGCACGAGCATCAGCTCCTGAGTGACGCGGTGGGCATGCACGCCCCCTAGATGGCCGGGAAGCTGAGGACATCATATGAGAGAGAGCCACCTTGCGGCCGCCATATTACTATACACGGGATGGGAAGTAGTTAAACCCAAAAGCAAATCATTATTATTTTGCAGCATACAAATTCTTTCTTTCCTTTATTTTCACCTGATGATCCTGCCAGTAAGTTTGTTGTTCTTCAGTAGAACTAGCTGTCCTGTAGATGTAGCAGTTATAAGGTTAGGCTGAATCATTAATCACTGACAGGAGTTTTGATTTACGTAAAACCTTTATCACAGAAGGAACAAAACTGTTTGCTGTAACTGCTTAAAAAGTGTAATGCCGCGTACACGCGAGCGGAATTTCCGTCGGAAAAATCTTGGATGTTTTTTCTGACGGAATTCCACTCAAGCTTGGCTTGCATATACAAGGTCACACAAATGTTCGCTGAACTTTTGACCGTCAAGAACGCGGTGACATACAACACTACGACAAGTCGAGAAAATGAAGTTCAATGTTTCCGAGCGTGCGTCAAATTGTTTCCGAGCATGCAAAGGAATTTTGCGCGTTGGAATTGCTACAGACAATCGGAATTTCTGATCAAAACTTTTTCCGACCAAAAAATTGAGAACCTGCTCTCAATCTTTTGATGGCAGGAATTCGGCCAGCAAAAGTCAGAGGGAGCATACACACGGTTGCATTTTCCGACCAAAAGCTTCTCATCTGTCTTTTGCTGGCCGAATTTCCGATCGTGTGTACACAGCATTAGCTGGTGTTTTGCTTCAATAATGCATCCTAATTTTGTTCATCTAAAGGCCCATATACACGATTGGACTTTTTGACAACAAACATGCAAATTAGCTGTTATAATGCAACATCCGACCGTGTGAACGCTCCATCGGACAAACTTTTTCGTTTTTCATCAGACTTTTGTTGGCTGTGTGAACGGACAAACTTTCTGGCAAAAAAAGTCAGATGGAGCAAAGTCTGATCGTGTGTACAGAAAACCAAGGGACTTTTGTACAAAGTACAAACACGCATGCTCAGAACCAATGCAAAAGATCAGACAACAATACAGAAGTTGACCAAAGGGGGGTGCCGGAGTAATTGAACGTCCTCTTTTGAAGTGTCGTCAGTACGTTGAAACGTCACTACGTTCGTGTTTGTTGCCTAAAAAGTCTGATCGTGTGTAGGCAATACAAATTTACGGCCAACGCCCTTTGTACAAAAATCCACGGGAAAGTTTGCACAAAGTCTGATCGTGTGTATGAGGCTTAACACACCCCTCCTCCCAGACTGACAAAACTGCTGTCCAAATGTGTCTATTGCTCCTTCATCCAGAGTTCAGGCATCCTAATACAGGAGGTCTGTTACAGGCCAGATCACCAGGTCAAAACAGGTAAAAAAACACAAAAAAAGAGAGTGCAGACACCCCATCTAATTATCGGTAAGCTGTAATTTGCTAAATTTTTGGTTTGGGGTTTAATACTGCTTAACGGAAGGACGTTCATCAACATGTATTTTGTACTAAAAGATTAGCCTGACTGACCTTTTTAGTGGTTGGGACTCCCTGTATTTAGATATTCTGGCCAAATCCCACATATGTAGGAATTTTGTTCCCAAGCTTCTTGACCCCTAGTGAGCATAATAGAAGAGGCTATTAGTAGATATATTTTAGGTTAGGACTGCATTTCCAATTCTCTGAACTTTTTGTATCAGAAAAGGATATGAATCAGCTGTTTGCCCCAACTCTCACCTCTTGACAGATGTGCTCGAAACCAGCAATTTAACTGTCAACTGTATGAAAGTCATTGTAATGTGCATAATTTCTGCCCACATATTTGGGTTATCTAATGTGCCTGCTTAACCAATCCTAATTTATGTGCTCCATTATGAATCTACAACTGAACAGCAATTTTAAAGCTGGTACCAGATCATTCAAGCTGACCCCATACGGTCATTCGTGACCCACATATGATCTTTTATCTTAGTGAAATGTTCGCCAAGTGCCCTATGGTGAGTGTCATGTCTTCCTTTTAACTCTATCATGCATCACAAAATTCCAGCTAGCTGTGTTATTTTAAAGTTGAATATTGCCGATACTTTTTGTTAAGATATATTTCAGTCCTTTTAACAAATGCAGTGCAAAGAACCATAACGCTGTCAAACATGCCTCAACCCACAGAAGTCAGCCAGATTTTTGATACCTGCAGTTAGCTTTGTTAAGAAAAAATTCAGAATGACTGCTACAGGATAGTTTGCTTTAAAAAGCAAATGTATATTTATGTGGCTTAATCATATGTTAAATGGCTAATCAAAAAAATGTGTCTCACATGAATCAGCTGAAAAAAAGTCTGGCCCTATTAGGACATCACAACAGTTCACTGCTAAATGAGAACTCCGCTGAAAGAAAAACACCTGCCTCAAATGCTTCTAAAGACACATTGACATTCTTTGTCAATGGTTCACTTGCAGTGAATTTTAATAACCTCATTTTATTTGTAGGAAAATCAAATGAGAGGGGTAATTTCATTTGTGACAGATTCCTTTAAATTGGGCCTAATCTAAAAATGTTTGGAATATTTTGATCAATTACTGGCAACTAGTATAAGTAGGCATTATAATGAGCAGAACTCACAGCAACTGAAGGCAAATGGCTAAATACAGATGAACTGCATACAGTACATGGGAGCTGTTTTAGCTGCCAAAGGATTTGTATTTGTCTTCATACTGGCCTGATATTTGCAGAGCTCTTCAGAACTGCAGAGCTTTGCGTAGCACTTACAGGCCTCCTCCCTACCCCCAGCTGGTGACTGGAAAAGTGTAGGAGAAGCAGCACATTCAAAACTTTCACACTCTCCTCCAATTAGCATGCTTCCTTTCTTGTACTGTGGTCTGTAAGATACTAACACCCCCCAGATGGTGTCTTAGTAGACGAAACGCGTTGGATCTGAGTGAGTCTTTTCCATGTCATTGTGCTTTGGAATTCCCGGGTGATCACATTTTTGGACATGCTTTGATGATATGCCTGTTATTTCAGAGTTTATGCACGTGTTCTACTTTTTAATAACCTTCATAGGAGCTGGTTTTACACTATATGGAGGCTTTCTGTTTTTTATGAATGTTGGACTTTATGAGCGAGAGATATGGTGTCAGATCCTTAGAGATTATTTTTTTGACCATCATCCTGGGAATATTCCAACTTTATGCTTGTTTGACTGCTGGTGGCATTTGAGTCCATATATTCAGGTAAGAGTGTTTACTCACCCTCCTGGGTTGTGAAAACACGTGTCATGGTGACTCCTTTAGTGGATAATCATAACTATTATTGGAATGGATCTTCTCTAGCTCTCTTTGCCTGGATTTTTTTTGTTGCACATTTGCTGCTTCATATCTACAGCACTATATATGTTGCACTTTGCACTTTTTATTTGTCATATGGTAATATGTAATCTCTTTTTTATGTATGTGTGTGTGTGTGTGTGTTTGTGTGTATATATATATATATATATATGTGTGTATGTACTGTATATATATATGCCTTTATTTCGTATGTCCATTTACAAGATTTCAGGTTGATCACATTTAGCGCAGCACATATTTTTATATTTTGTAAGTTACTGAAGCCAAGCCAAATTCAAATACTTAACTACTTGAATTTTAAAAATACATTTAATAATGTGTTAATGAATACAGAATAGCATTTATTTGTGCATTTTATATCTACCTGGAGTTCATCTTTACTGGGTCTGCAATAACAAGGATATCTCTTGGTTCGCTAATTACATCTTTTGCTGCTATCTACAAAAGGAAACCTGGCTGCCTTGTAAAACTCCCAATTTTCTTGCGTTCATGCTGATCCAGTGGATTCGATGCTTTATGCGTCACTAACCTGGAAAAGTTTGCAGATCAATAGTTCTGACTTTGGTTTGATTTTACCTGTTGCATGTTTCTTTAAAGTCAGTGTTAAAGTCAGAGACAGCCAGATAACTAACATTTTCATGAGGAAATCAACAATAGCAACCTACAGTATGTGTGTTTCCCAGTACAGAGACATTTTAATGGAGATTCTGTTGATATAATTGTCCATAATACAGTGCTGGTGCAGGTCAAGTGACCTAATTCTTGGTGTTTTCCATTTGATCCAGAACTGGACCACTGCAAAATGCTCTTGTAGATAGCAATATGTGTTATAGAATGCCAAACAAAGAAACTAAAAGAGTATATTAAGGCAAGATTTTTTATGTTTCTTTTTTTTTGTTGTTGTGTGCATATGGGAGATTACAACTCCTGATGTTTTTTACTGATAATTTTGGAACTTGGTTTCACCAAATGGGAACAAAGAAAAAAATTGCAACTGGGACAAAAAAATGGTCAGGGGTTCCAGCCTTTCCTTAAAGTGTTATTAAACCCAGGACCCTGCATTCACTATATCTGGTCTGCCACAGAACATGAAAATGCAATTATTTTAGCAAATGTAAACTGCTAAATACCGTTTCTCATCAGCAGTATATAGCAGCCTTGTGACTTCTATCAGTTCCTGGTAAAGCTTGTAGGAGGAGTTTTCATACTGCACTGAGCTGTCTTATCAGGATGCAGGATCCCTGACCCTCTGTCTGGACAATGCTGATTGGCCCTGTGCTGATCACATGCATCCTCCCAAGAAAAAAAACTCTCTAGCAATACACACCAAACTGAGCAAATGCAGCCTGACTCCAAAGGCTCCGTCTTATCCAGACAGGATTAAACATCCTTTTTACACAATGCAGAGAATTAACCCATTAGGTTCTACAGTGAGTATAACAAGCATGCTTTACTGCATATACACTGATTTTACTGTTAGGCCCCTTTCACACCGGGGCGTTTTCAGGCGGTACAGCGCTAAAAATAGCGCCTGTTCACCGCCTGAAAAAATCTGGCCCCTTTAACTCCGGCGGGCTTTCACACTGGAGCGGTGCGCTAGCAGGACGGCAAAAAAAGTCCTGTTAGCAGCATCTTTGGAGCGGTATAGGAGCGGTGTGTTCACCGCTCCTATACGCTCCTTCCCATTGATTTGAATGGGAAACCGCGGTAAAACCGCGGCAATACCGCCGCAAAGCGCCGCTACGGCGGCGCTTTGCGGGGGTGTTTAACCCTTTTTCGGCCGCTCGCGGGGGGTAAAACCGCACCGCGAGCGGCCGAATACCGCGGTTAAAACGACGGTAAAGCAGCGCTAAATATAGCGCTGCTTTACCGTCACCGCGGCTCCCCGCCCCAGTGTGAAAGGAGCCTTATGGGTTTAAATACACTTTAATAAGAAATTCATTTTTATTTCCGTTTGTGCTGCTGTTGGAGAGTTTCCCTCATTTCCTGTCTGCTAAAATGTCTGCAGGACAGGAAGTAATGCAAAATCTTTCTAAAGTCCAGGGCAGCAATCAAAAAAAAACCCTGACAGGAGTTCTAATCCATCCCCACTCTATCCAAAACTAAGGTCCTGCTGCACATACACTTTAATTATACCTTTTTATAAAAATGTGAACGTAAAATTGAAAAAGCTAAAAATGATTGCCTGATTGTCACAAAAAATTACTATTAAGATATTTGATTTTATTCCTACAGTAGCTTACGTATTCATGTAAGTACTGATCATGTCATCAGCTGATCCAAGAACTAGGGAAATAGACCTAAACAATGTATGTCATGAGGCCAAATTTTAGCCTTAGGCTCAATGCACACTGGCGTAACAAATGTTTCTTCTACAGGAGTTTTGTGTTCTGCCTGTGGAAGCAACTCAATGTTATCCTATGTGTCCATGCACATTAGGACGATTACAGTTATATTTTGAGATCAACGTTTAGAGGCAGGAAAAAAAAACTTTCTGGTTCGCATTTCTGATTGGAGCTTACTGGCAGAAAAAACGCAAAACTCTGCTAAACTTTGTACAAAAAATGCTCTAAATGAGCATTTTTTTACTTCAAAGAGAACAGACTTTTTTTAAGCCCAGTGTGCATGGAGCATTTTCGCTATGGAAAACATGTATTATGCCACGTACACACGGTCGTACTTTCCGACGGCAAATGTGCGATCGGAGTTAGTTGTCGGAAATTCGGACCGTGTGTAGGCTTCATCAGACAGTTTCCATTGGAATTTCCGTAGCACAAAATTTGAGATCTGGTTCTCAAAGTTTCCGACAACAAAATCCGTTGCCGGAAATTCCGATCGTGTGTAGACAATTCCGATGCACAAAGTGCCATGCATGCTCGTAATCAAGGAGAAGAGCAGCACTGGCTATTGAACTTAATTTTTTTCGTCTCGTCGTACGTCTTGTACGTCACCGCGTTCTTGACATTTCGGAATTTCCGACCAACTTTGTGCGACCATGTGTATGCAAGACAAGTTTGAGCCAACATCCGTCGGGAAAAAAAACATGGAATTTTGTTGTCGGAATGTCCGATCGTGTGTACAGGGCATTAGCCTTTTAAGTGTGCTAAAAGGCTAACTGTTTACAGGTTTATTGTAAGAAAGATTTGAAGCAGCGGCCACTGTTAATTTGCATGAACTTACATAATACTTATAGCTAAAAAAATGTACTTAGCCTTATAAACCAACCCTTTTCTAGTTGATGGAATATTGAAATGAAAGCAGAATTGAAGTCTTGCTTTTTTAATTGTTTTTAAGTCAAGCTGCATAACAAGTAAAGAATATGGTATTTTTGTTTACCATGTGTGCTTATCACTGTGCTACGCTGTCCTGTGCAGGCAGCACTCTGGGGAGCCTGACCACTGCTCTCACACAGAGCACAATGGCCTGCGTCTCCTGCAATTCAATCGTTTTTTCAACAACTTGTTGATTGGGATGCTGTGCAGAGAATATGTGAGATCACTGGAAACTGGGCCACTACACTCTGTGTAATAGCAGCACTCCCATCATTCCGGCACAGGGATGTTTACTACGAGGTTAAGCAAGAACACATAGATAAAAAAAAAAACTTTACTTGTTATGCAGCCTAACTGCATAACCTGTAAAAAATGTAAGGCTTAATTTGGGCTTTAAAGTGGTTGTAAACCCTTACAAACCACTTTGACCTACAGGTAAGCCTAGATTAAGGCTTACCTTTAGGTCCAAGAAATATCTCCTAAACCTACACGGTTTAGGAGATATTTGCCAAAAGACAGGCACCGCTGTCTACGACGCATGCACCGTAGATAGCGGCGCGCAGGCGCACTGAGCGCGCCACTGTTAACGGTGATATGCCGTGAGTGGCGGCTCCTGTGCGCATGCGCGGGGGAGTGACGTCATCGCGGCTCAATCGAATGACAGCACCGGAGCAGCGAGACCCACTAAGAAGATGGAGGCTCCGTACACAAGGGGACAGCGGTGTCTTCGCTGGCTCCTGTGTCAGGTAAGTGACACATAATGGACTACTATGCGATGCATAGTAGTCCATTATACTTTACCTTTGCAGGGAAACAAAGAGGAAGTAAACCCATCAGGGTTTACTTCCTCTTTAAACTTAAACTAATATCTTGCTTTAAATTAAAGCTACCACCTAAGCATCCACCCCCTAATGTTTAAATTGAATACCAGCCAAAACTTTCTAGTTTTGGATAGAGTAGGGAATGGAAAGAACCTACACTAAATTTCCAAAAAGTATTGGGACACCTGCCTTTACATACACATGAACTTTAAGGGCATCCCAGTATTAGTCTGTAAGGTTCAATATTGAGTTGGCCCACCCTTTGCAGCTATAACAGCTTCAACTCTTCTGGAAGGCTGTCCACAAGGTTTAGGAGTGTGTCTATGGAAATGTTTGACCATTCTTCTAGAAGCGCATTTGTGAGGTCAGGCACTGATGTTGGATGAGAATCCCTGGTTTACAATCTCCGCTTTAATTCATCCCAAAGTTATTCTATTGGGTTGAAGTCAGGACTCTGTGCAGGCCAGTGAAGTTCCTCCACCCCAAACTCACTCATACATGTTTTTATGGACCTTGCTTTGTTACATAGTTACATAGTTAGGTTGAAATAAGCCACAAGTCCATCTAGTTTAACCATAAAATGTGCACTGGTGCGCAGTCATGTTGGAACGGGAAGGGGCATGAAATTGTCCAAAATGTCTTGGTATGCTGATGCCTTAGGAGTTTCCTTTACTGGACCAAAGGAGCCAGGCCCAACCCCTGAAAAACAACCCCACACCATATGCCCCCTCCACCAAATGATTTGGACCAGTGCACAAAGCAAGGTCCATAGGAACATGGATGAGCAAGTTAGGGGGGGAGACTTGACTGGCCTGCTCAGAGTCCTGACTTCAACCCAATAGAACACCTTTGGGATGAATTTGAACAGAGACTGCGAGCCAGGCTTTATCGTCCAACATCAGTGCCTGACCTCACAAATGCACGTCTGGAAGAATGGTCAAACATTCCCATAGACACACTCGTAAACCAGAAAAGTTGAAGCGTTTATATCGGCAAAGGATGGACCAACGCAATATTGAACCCTACGAACTAAGACATTATTAAAGTTTGTGTGTGTATAAAGGCAAGAGGCCCAATACTTTTGGCAATATAGTGTATATCAGGTTTTTATTTCTGTCATTGTCTGTATTGGAGAAAATTACCTTCCTTTTGCATTCCATTCCAGAGGAAAAGTGATTGGAAATCTGCCCAAAGTACTGAAAGTAATACTTGATACCCAAAAGTAGTATTATATCACACAAAACAGGCACTGAACCAGTTAGTAAAGGCAAACTTAATATATGGTTATAGAACAATTTTAGCATACAGGGTGATTAAGTTTAAAGCAGAAATAACTTGACACTGTAGCACTAGGAAACTCCCTTTTTAAGCGCATTAGCCACTTTATTAAAAGATTTAAAATATTAGTAATTACTCACAAAAGAAATGTAAATAACAGAATTGTAAAACATCCAGGTCAGCTCTTTGATCGAACGCCTCTGATTTAACTTTCAATAATTTTTATTATTTGAATAAGAAAGACATAGTACAGTCAAAAAGAAAAACACTGTTGGGAAACAATGATGCAAATCCATATAAAATACACAGCACAACTTGGTGAGAGATGTCGGGTATAGGAAAAGACAATATGTCAGGCGTCTGTATGCGTAACCGTCTGCTGAAACTAAACTTATGGAAGGAGACTGGTACAGGTGAAGGTAAAGGTGAAGGTAGAACGCCTCTGATTTAAATAGATATCTTAAAGCCCACTGAATGCATTTTAGGGGACATGACCCCTTCCTTAGAGCAAGACTTGCTTTGGGGAAGGGGGCACCTCCCCCAAAACGCATCAGCTATTACCTCAACCCCCAAAGAGGAAGAGGTTTCCAGAGAAGTCTGGTAAAAACTGTTCCACCACTCCCCTTCCTCCTCATGGTCCTATGGGAACTGTATTGTAAAGGTCCATAAGGTCCCATTCTAAGAGTAATGTTTCAGACTACAATTCCCATCATCCTCAGCATTCTACAGAAATATTGATAGGCTTTCCTGGCTATAGTTCTCCATCTGCTGACTGGTGGGGAGAGTGCAACAGAACATTCAACAAAACAGCAGAAAGTGAAAGTATACCCATCGTTAAGAGGATTTTCCTCTCACTCTTTTTCTGTATTGTTAACAACTATAACCAGAACAAAAAAGTGAGCGTAAATCTAAAGAAGAGCGCTAATTGCAATAAAAAAACAACTGAGGTTCTTGTTCTTCCCAAATTTGAAAGGAATTTTGGTTGGGCAGGCAAAGCCACAGACTTGCATTGTAGCCACCTGTCCAGTCTTTCTAGCACCCTATAAAAGATTGGGGAGGAAGATATGGTTAAGCTTGACTGTGTTAATGTGTTACAGCCACCTCAGAGGAAACTAAGCTTTCTGATTCTGTGATGACTGCCATTAACCTCAAGCAGAGTAGTTATTTTTTAATAAAAAGTTACAAACAAATTATCAATGGTGTAATACTTCGGGACTGTAAGACTCAGCACATTGTTCACCACCTGCTTTAAATTGTATATACCCATGTGAACTTGCATCGGCATTCACGAGAACCTCTACGGGGGCAGCTGCAATTTGATTGTTACCCTTCTATGATGAGATTACAACTATGTGCGTATATATATATATATATATATATATATATATATATATATATATATATATATATATATATATATATATATACAGGGGGTCCCCTACTTACAAACATCCGACTTACAAACGACTCCTACTTACAAACGGAGGGAGACAACAGGAAGTGAGAGGAAATCAACCCCTAGGAAGGGAAATTCACTTCTATAAGAGTTAATATGGGAAAAAGGTGTCTCCACTGATGCTTTATCACCAGTCCATGTTTCCCTAACAACCCAAAATTTTCAAAATCCAATTGTCATTGGGACAGAGGGTGAGGTGAAATCTTCTGAACAGGGGCACAGACAGCAAAACAAATGTTACAGGGGTGATAACCCTTCTCTATGTTATCTAAAAAACTTAAAAATAGATTTTTTGGCTGGAGCTACACTTAAAAAATGTACCTGTTCCGACTTACAAACAGATTCAAACTTAAGAACAAACCTACAGTCCCTATCTTGTTTGTAACCCGGGGACCCCCTGTATATATATATATATATATATATATATATATATGGATCAAGGGACTTTCTAGTCCTGTCAGCTTCTGTACAACTCATCTATAAATTGGAAAATTAGTTGTAGAGACTGATATCATTTGAATTACATGAGATCACCCTCACAGAATACCACAGATTAGAGCATATGGGATAGTGTGCTGACACCACCTTGTTTGCTCAAAATAGGGACTTCAAATTTATATTTCTATAAATCATCAACAATTACTCTTTTAACTTATTTACTCTGAATGTGATCAGATTCACCATGATAAACTTGAATTACTAAAACGAATTACTGTCTGACACTGAATTTTATTTCCATGGCTGGACATGAGGAATTTAATTATATCAAATCTCAACTGCATGGACAATTTATATCTTTCATAAAAAATATTGAAATTCACAAACACAATAAGCTGGAGCGAGACAAAGGACTATCCTAATAATAATAATGTTTAGGACTGGTTGAATCTTGAACATAGATGCAATAGACCACCTTCTTAACCACAAGAGCTAGCAGACAAGCTGCACCCTATTCAGCTTCTTTCACTTCATCTTGATCCACTTTATACAGCTCCTCTTCTGTATTACACACTTTGCAACCCTATACAGATGAAAGCCCCATGACTAGGGATGGGCTGAACACCACCCCCCCCCCCACTTCGTTTCGCATCAGAACACATGAGCAGGCAAAAAGTTCTAATGAACATGCAAACCCTATTAAAGTCTATGAGACGCGAACATGAAAAATCAAAAGTGCTAATTTTAAAGACTTATATTATAATAAGTTATTGCCACAAAGTGTATGGTGACCCGGGTACTGCCCTAGGGGACATGTATCAGTTTTTTCAGGAGCAGTGATTTTAATAATGCTTAAAGTGAAACAATAAAAATTAAAGATTCCTTTAAATATCATGTCTGGGTGGGGGGGGCCCCCTAGTCTGCCTGTAAAGTGGTGCATCCGTGTGATGTGTAGAACAGTTCTGCAGCAAAATTACATTTCTAAAGGAAAAAATGTAATTCAAACTTGCTTGCAGCTGTAATGTATTGCCGGCTCCCAGCAATATAGATAAAAAAATCAAGGAAAAAAAAACGGCGTGCAGTCCCTCCCCCTCAGTCCATGCCAGGCCCTTTGGGTCTGGTATGGATTTTAAGGGGAACACCACGCCAAAATTAAAAAAAAAATTGGTGTGGGGGTCCCCCCAAAATCCATACCAGACCCTCATCCAAGCATGCAGCTTAGAGGTCAGGATGGGGTGGCCGAGCGAGTGCCCCCTTCCTCCTGACTAAGACTGGGATGTCATTAAAGTTCATGTGCGTGTAAAGGTAGGCATCCCAATACTTTTAGTAATATAGTGTGTGTGTGTGTGCATTTATTTATTTATTTATATATATATATATATATATATATATATATATATATATATATATATATATATATATATATATGGGAATGTGACGGATTTGACTGATAAAGTGTGAGATAATTTAGCTGCATATCGTTTTATGCACTTTTTATGCAATTCTTTGAACAAAAGGCAGCTTCAAGAACAGATAGTCAACAGCAAATAAATACTCAATTTTGACCAACTTAAACCTAAAAACTTAAAGTGGAAGTAAACCCACCTATCGTTTTCAGCCAAGGAAGCTGCCATCTTTGCCTCTGTTTAATCTTCAACTGCCACAGTGCTGCACATGTGATCCGTTATGACACCAGCCATTGGATGGTTTGACTGTTTGGTTGAGAGCACAGCCAATGTGCAGTTAGCATTCACGGCATGCCTTTTTTTTTTAGACTGTTAAATCGATGGGTTTACTTCCGCTTTAAAAAAAAAAACTATTAACATTAATTATAATTTTAAAACCCCAACATGCCATTTTTTCTTTTTTTGAAGGGAAGTCTTGCAAAAATAAAAAGTTGCTGAGGCTGAAGAAAATGAATGCCCACGACAAATTAATCACAAAATAAAGTGAAAGACTCTAATCTCTCCCTATACAGTACATTGTGACAGCTTTTCCTATGCTTTTCTTACAAGAGCTTTGAATACACTAACATCATGGCTACTAAAAAATCTTTGTTTTCAGTCTGGTGGCTGGAGATTCTGGAGTCCCCTGACCCAACATATATAGACTTTGGTGGTACAGGAAGTACAGATACTGTGGGAAAATGTCAGTATTTAGCAAAAACGGTTATCCAAGACCTAGTTATTTCATGTCTGAAATATGTTTTTTTTATCTTGAACACTCCTTTATGGTGTTCAGATTTCTTCACTATGAAAACTCTCTATATGTTGCCTGACTTGTAAAATTACCAAGCAAAGAAAAATGATTATAATTGCCAATTTGCCAGCAACAGAAAATAACCATTTGCGTTTCTGTACCAAAAAATGCACTCCCTGTGTTTAGGCAGTTATTAGCTGTTACATATGGTCCTAGATCTTGTATTACAAAGAAAAAAGGCGGACAGCAAACTTGAAAGTTGTGATTGTTGTACCGCTCTTTAGCTAGGGCTTGCTCTAAACCGAAAGTGGCTAAGCAGATTCAAAAAAAAAAAGAAGTGACACAGGAAAAATCTTACTTTCTTCGATTAACACTCCTGTATTTAAAGGTGATGCTTTAGTGTGTATATATATATATATATATATATATTTTTTTTTTTTCTTAGCATTCATTTCAAATTTCATTCAAAGAAGCCATACTGTTGTTTCTACTTTGAAAAGCATTCTGTGATTGGAGGAGGCATACTTTTCATTCATCCATTCATAGAGCGCTTTTCATTGTGGAATCTATAATACAGCTTTTGTGAATAAAGAATGGGGCAAAAAGGGAAGTGTAGTCAGCATTGATGACTGCATGTCACATTTGTGGCTGCTCATATGAATCCCTGCAGCACTGGAAGATGCTGCAGGGGGTATTCGAGGGAACTCAGAATCCACTAGTACACATGCCACTCTTCAGTTATGATAAGTATTGTTCATGGTGCAAAAAAAAGAAAAAAAAATCAATAAACTTCAGCATTATTGCATGCTGAAGACACCATGTTTTACACAACAGTTTATAGGTAATGTCTAAACCTGACATTTTTAATCAGCGTTCCTTCTTAGATTGCTAAGGGTTCCTTGAGCTGTGGCTGATTGACCTACCATCTGATGTCTCCTGTATAGTCCTGGGGTCAATGCCACTTGACACCGCAGGACACTTCTCTGTCTGTAAGGGTGAAACTCTTCCTGCTGGCCACCAATGGATGTTTTTTCCACCGTGCCCAATGAGTTGATTTTAGCAGGTCTTCCCAAAGATCTAAAATTATTTCAAGGGTCCCTCTAAGGAAATAAGTTGAAAAAGTCTGGTCTGGACTGATCAAACCCCAAAAAATGTACCCACTAAGGACAGGGCCAGATTAGGAACATCATAGGCCTGGTGCTGAGGATTTTGTTGGGGCTTTTTTATGGAAATGGATAATTGATATACTGTGGGTGTAGCAATATAAATCAAATAAGGTATATGTGTGTGTGTGTGTGTGTATGTATGTATGTATGTGTGTGTGTATATATATATATATATATATATATATATATATATATATATATATAAAATCATAATCTCCTATTGTCATACAATTTTTTTTTAGTAATGACCCTCTGATTATTTAAAAAATACAATTTGAATATAATTATTTTTGTTTTGCATCTGGAATATGTACTCTCATCATAACTATTATTACTATTTATTATTATCATTTCTCAGATTGGGCATTTAGTAGTCTACCCTTACCTGCTGGTGGCAGTGGAACACATTAAGGGATGGCAGCTGATATGATGTAAGCATCGTCATATTCCAGTTCTCCTCTTACTGGCCGCCTGTGCTGGTGTGTGCTCAACCTTGAAAGGGTGTGGCTGCACAGGCATAATGCCAGGGAAGCCTGGCATTTGATTTGATTCCGTTCCCATGGGTCTTTTATGAAATCATTAGGCCTGTGTGCAAGATTATAAGTAGTGAAGAGTGTGTATGGTTTTCATTGATCCAGGGGTGTTGCAAGGATTGTAAAAGGGCTAGGGTAACTTTGGGAAACAAGAGTAGAGTAGTAATGCGGTTCCTGGTGAATGGTGAGTGTGGCTAAATTGCATTAACAGTGGGAGGGGCTTAAAGAGACATGGTTACATAAAACAAAACATGGAAGGCACATCAATGCATGTTACATGAAAGGCACAGAAATTCAGGTCACATGGAAGGCACAGCAATGCAGGTTACATTGAAGGCACAGCAGGACATCTTACAACTGGGGGGGGGGGGGGTCTTCCCCTCCAGCACAATCAATACACCTTCCCTCCCCGCTTAGTCTGTCACAGTGTGCAAAAGCCCCCCCCCCCAGACCTCAGATGGACTTCACCAGCATGGGTGATTTCCGTTCTCCAAGGCTGTGGTTATGGTTAGGTCCTGGACATTGAGGGGATCTGTGAGTCTAATTTAGATCCTGTAACAGGAGCCAGGCAACAGGCAGAGACCGGCGCAGTTGCTCATCCATGTGTGCTCTGTGGGGCAGAGAACAGTGGGCCCTCCTTTCCTCGGGGGGGCCTTGTGCCTCGCACACATGGATGATATGCCACTGGGAAGGTCCCCTGTTTTCTGTCTGGCTCAAACTCCGGGACACTAGCCATGACTGAGCCTTTGCACTTGGGCATATATTAAGGTAGGGGCCTGGAGCTGAAACAACTTTTTCCCAGGTTTCCCACTTTTAGCAGAGTTGATGACATTTTCAAAAATGTCCAATGCTTATGTCCCATGCCATTGTTCTATTCTCTGACCTTTACATAACTACAGGGGTTAGAAGAAGGAACCACAGTGTGGCAGGGGACATAGGCATCCCACACTCCAAGATGTATCTAATGCTGAAAAGAGTGATGGAGGCTGCAGAGCAAGAACAGAAGTTTAATGCCTCGTACACACGTACGGACTTTTGCCGGCGGACCTAAGTCCAGCGGACAATCCGCTGGACTTTCCCGCTAGGTACGCTGGACTAAAAAGCGAACGGACTTGACCACACACGATCACGCAAAAAGTCCGGCGGTTCACGCGATGACGTACGCACGTACGACGGGACTAGAAAAAGGAAGCTCGAGATCCCAAACGACACCCTTTGGGCCCCGTCAGCTAATCTCGTGTGTATCGCGTGTTAGTTGACGTTTGGTTAGAGACGATTCGCGCTTCTCAGACTTCTGCTTAATTCGTTCGCTTCTGCCGTTCAGTTTGTGCTTGTGAGGTTTGTATCTGGCTTTCAGTGCGTGTGGATCAGTTCCTACCTGTTCTCAGGCCGTTCTGGTCCGCTCGTTCCTGTTTTTCAGGTCGTTCTTCATAGGCCTTGCTGTTCTTCAGTGCGTTCTGTTAAGTTGTTTGTTTGATCAGCCGACCGTTTTGAAGCCATGGAGTGTGGACGTACTCGGGAACGAGTTCGTGCTGTGCAGGGGCTCGGTGTTGCGGTTAACACCTTGGCACGAGCCCGGTCCATGAACAGGGTGAGGAGGAGTTCATGGACCAAGAATTGGTTGCGCCAGCGTGACCAATTCTCGCATATGCCTTTGCTCCGTGAGATCCGTGAGAATAATCCTGATGATTTCAGGAATTATCTCCGGATGACGGACCCCATTTTTCACCGTCTGTTGGCTTCGCTGTCCCCTTATATTAGCAGGCAGAATACCTGCATGCGGCAAGCCATCAGTGCGGAGCAGAGGCTAGTCGCCACGTTGCGTTACTTGGCGACGGGGAGAAGCTTGCAGGACCTCAAGTTCACGACAGGCATCTCCCCCCAGGCTCTGGGGCTCATTATTCCAGAGACCTGTTCTGCCATTATCCACGTCCTGCAGGAGGAATACATTAAGGTAAGTCTTCTCTTTTAAAATTACCTATGTCTTGTATGTTTGTTAATGTAGTGCATCAATGTCATCATTAGCTAATTACCATGATAGGACTATTCTATGAATGTCCCCTATTCCTTTTATTTTTGGATTTTTTTTTTTTTTTGTCTAGTATTTTATGGTTGACTTATCTAAATAGTTTTAAGAATGTATTATTTAGTGGGTGACATGCATATTTGCTTGCACCAACCTCCCCAGCATGGAAGCTTGGCCCCCTAAACACCCCTAGCCTAGTCACTTTCTTTGGTTAAAAATGTATATTACCAGCTCCATTGTACAGCTTTACTCACCCCCCCTTTCACCCCCCTTGACCCTCAATTTTAAATTGATTGCATGTGGTTTTGGTCAGCTTGTAATTATCCCCCACCCCCCCACCCCCCCTGATGATTAATATCATGTGGTTTTGGTCAGCTTGTAATTATCCCCCCCCCCACCCCCCCTGATAATTAATATCATGTGGTTTTGGTCAGCTTGTAATTATCCCCACCCCCCCAGATAATTAATATCATGTGGTTTTGGTCAGCTTGTAATTATCCCCCCCCCCCCTGATAATTAATATCATGTGGTTTTGGTCAGCTTGTAATTATCCCCCCCCCCCCCCCCCCCAGATAATTAATATCATGTGGTTTTGGTCAGCTTGTAATTATCCCCCCCCCCCCCCCCTGATAATTAATATCATGTGGTTTTGGTCAGCTTGTAATTATCCCCACCCCCCCCCCCCCCCCCCCCCCTGATAATTAATATCATGTGGTTTTGGTCAGCTTGTAATTATCCCCCCCCCCCCCCAGATAATTAATATCATGTGGTTTTGGTCAGCTTGTAATTATCCCCCCCCCCCCCCCCCCCCTGATAATTAATATCATGTGGTTTTGGTCAGCTTGTAATTATCCCCCCCCCCCCCCCTGATAATTAATATCATGTGGTTTTGGTCAGCTTGTAATTATCCCCCCCCCCCCCCCACCCCCCCTGATAATTAATATCATGTGGTTTTGGTCAGCTTGTAATTATCCCCACCCCCCCCCCCCCCCTGATAATTAATATCATGTGGTTTTGGTCAGCTTGTAATTATCCCCACCCCCCCCCCCCCACCAGCCCCCACCCCCCCACCCCCCTGATAATTAATATCATGTGGTTTTGGTCAGCTTGTAATTATCCCCCCCCCCCCCCCCCCCCCTGATAATTAATATCATGTGGTTTTGGTCAGCTTGTAATTATCCCCACCCCCCCAGATAATTAATATCATGTGGTTTTGGTCAGCTTGTAATTATCCCCCCCCCCCCCCACACACACCTTTAATTAATTGCATGTGTATTGTGTGACCTTACAATTATTTACTCCCCACCCACATCCCCATTATTATCTTCTCTGGTCCATCAGAGGGGTCATCAATCAGAGATTTGTCCCTTTTATCCTTAATCTTTTGGCTTTATTTCAAGGATTTACAAAATAAATACATATGTTCTTCCAAATTGTTTGTTAATTTGTAGCATTTAGTTTGGTGTTTTGCCTGGTTTATAATTTAAATTGTATCTTTCTGTTTGACTTCACAGTGTCCCTCCACGCCACAGGAATGGCAGACTGTGGCTTCCCAGTTTGCTGCCCGTTGGGACTTTCCCAACTGCGGAGGGGCGATTGACGGCAAACACGTGCGAATTGTGCCCCCACCCCATTCGGGGTCATACTATTGGAATTATAAGGGGTTCCATAGTATCGTGTTGATGGCGGTGGTGTCGGCACAATATGACTTTCTGTATGTGGATGTGGGGAAAAACGGCCGGATGTCGGACGGAGGAGTCTTCAACCACACGGAGTTCGGTCATCGTCTCCAAACTGGTGGGCTGGAGCTGCCACCAGATGAAGATAATGTGGAGGGACTCCCCTTCGTCTTCATTGCCGACGAGGCGTTCGGTCTGGGTGACCATCTGATGAGGCCATTTCCCCAACGATCCCTCACCCCTGAGAGGAGGATTTTTAATTATCGGTTGGCCAGAGCAAGAAGGGTGGTGGAAAATGCCTTTGGTATTATGGCCAACCGTTTCAGATTGCTCCTTACATCCCTACATCTGGCAGAGTACAAACTCAATACTATTATTCTTGCATGCTGTGTCATGCACAATTATTTACGGAAACATTCAGGAACATACTCCTTACCAATTGGCCCTGAGGCCGGAGTGGAAGGCAACATGACAGGGCTGGATAATCGCCCTCTTGGTTCCGCACCACAATCAGCCCAGCAAGTGCGGGACCTTTATTTACAGTATTTTAATGGTAGGGGGGCCATTGAAATGGCAGCAGACCCTTAAACCACCTTTTTCATTTACAAAGAATAAATACAGTTATTTATGTTTGAAATATTGGTAGTTTCGTATTGTTTTGCTTTTAATTTGGCCTGTTTTATATGTTGTCCTAGTGCACATCTTAATAGTGGCAAACTTGTTTAGCGTTTAGTAAATAAGCCCCTTTGTCAATGAACCACAACATGTTTTTGTCAAACTGGTAGTATTTAAAAAGAAGAAGCCACACATTTTTGAATTTGTGCAAACATTATTTTTTTTATTATAGTGCACATCCAAAACTTTTTTTTTTTTTTTTTTTTTTTTTTTTTTTTTTTTTTGTTTTGGTTTTTTTTTTTTTTTTTTTTTTTTTATTTTTTTGAACCAGATTTTTTTTTTTTTTTTTTTTATGTTATCTTTTTGACATTTTTTTGGTGTTTTTCTCACAACATATTTTTTTTTTTTTTTTTTGATTGATTTTTTAAAACAAACATAAAAACATGTTTAAAATTGTTAAAAAATTTTGGCTTAGCATTTTAAATTATTTACACAATGTAAAAGTCCAGAACTTACAAAGTTCAACAGGTAACCCATGAACAGAAGAAGCCAAATTTTTAATATGCACACTAATTTAACTGGAAAATGGGTAATGTCAACATGTGCTATGTTCCATCATGGGGAATCAATGGACGTGTTTTGTGTGTGAAACCCCTTCCCTCTCACCTACTAGCATTAGGGGTTGCAAACACCAAATGCGTCCATTGAGATCCCCTGATGGCACATAGCACATGTTGACATACCGTGTGCATATTAAAAATTTGGCCTCTAAAATTAGTTAAACAGCGCATCAAAAGGGGAATGAAGGACATGATTGATGTTAAGAAATGTAAAAGGGGTCTTTAGATTCTCCCCAAAACATCAATCATGTCCTTCATTCCCTGCTGCATGGTGGCCATCTCCTTCTGCATATTTTCCAGCTGCAGATTCCAGGCCATGATCTGGCCAATAAGCCTGTGGGCACTGTCAGTGGAAAATGGCTCCGCAGCTTGTCGTTCCACAAACAGATCAGCATCACCTAAAAGTTGGGTAGATAAAACACAAGAAAAAAAGTGTCAAAAACATGCAGACCTTAATTTATTAGCTCAATCTGTGTTCTGAGACACTCACTTGGTGGGGTGCAGATTTGATCGACTTCAACCACCTGTTCCGCCACATCCACGCGCGGGCTTGGGCTAACTGCCCAATTAGTCTGGTGATGCCGGGAGGTCCTCGTAGGTTCGGACTGACGTCTGAGTCTTTTGCCCCCTATGGTAATGGAACACAAAAAGGTACACTTTTGAATCACACTGATATTTGAGTGCCAAAATAGGATTAGTAAACATTGTTTAAAAGTCTTGCCAATTATTAGCAGTTTGTTAGAAGATCCTACTTGAAGACAGAATTGAAATGTCTATCTAATGAAACTCCAATACTTAAACCGGCCTTCAACCCTAAATTTGAACTTCCGCTCATTGGATCCCTGCACCCCTGTGGTGTCTTATTTTGAACCTTTTAGGGGGGATGGGTTGCAGATACCTGTGTAAGGCAGGTATTTGCACACACATCCGGCCCTAGACTCCCACAGAAGTATACGCCACATCCCGTCCCACCGTGCTGTCTGCTGGGACACACAGGGGTCCCCGAGCTCGCGCGGACCAGTCCTATTGCATTGCGCAACTGGCGCATGCCCAATAGTGACCCGGGAAGTGAAGCCGCAAACATTAATTTCATGATTGCAAGATCAGAGATTGTAGCTGCACCATCCAAGGGACAGGTGAGTGTACTTCTTTGAAAAGTCACCACCTACAGTATTTAGAGATGATGAGCATTTTTTGGGAATTGTGAGCATGAGACCCTGCTTAACATATTTATCACCCCCCCCCCCAAAACAGCCTCTGGAGTCCCTGTGTAAGTTACCCCTAAAACCCTTACTACAGCAGTAATTGTATAGATAGTGACAATAATAAACAACCTTACAACTCCAACAACCCAAAGCCAGGTAAACTCAATAAACGTTATGAAGACAAACGGAACTTTCATCAAATCTGCGCAAGTTTCAGGTACGAATGGTAATAACATCTGCGCAAGTTTCAGGTACGAATGGTAATAACATCTGCGCAAGTTTCAGGTACGAATGGTAATAACATCTGCGCAAGTTTCACGGACGAATGGTAATTAAATCTGCGCAAGTTTCAGGTACGAATGGTAATAACATCTGCGCAAGTTTCACGGACGAATGGTAATTAAATCTGCGCAAGTTTCAGGTACGAATGGTAATAACATCTGCGCAAGTTTCACGGACGAATGGTAATTAAATCTGCGCAAGTTTCACGGACGAATGGTAATACATCTGCGCAAGTTTCACGGACGAATGGTAATTAAATCTGCGCAAGTTTCAGGTACGAATGGTAATAACATCTGCGCAAGTTTCACGGACGAATGGTAATTAAATCTGCGCAAGTTTCACGGACGAATGGTAATAACATCTGCGCAAGTTTCACGGACGAATGGTAATTAAATCTGCGCAAGTTTCACGGACGAATGGTAATTACATCTGCGCAAGTTTCACGGACGAATGGTAATTAAATCTGCGCAAGTTTCAGGTACGAATGGTAATAACATCTGCGCAAGTTTCACGGACGAATGGTAATTAAATCTGCGCAAGTTTCACGGACGAATGGTAATTAAATCTGCGCAAGTTTCACGGACGAATGGTAATTACATCTGCGCAAGTTTCACGGACGAATGGTAATAACATCTGCGCAAGTTTCACGGACGAATGGTAATTAAATCTGCGCAAGTTTCAGGTACGAATGGTAATAACATCTGCGCAAGTTTCACGGACGAATGGTAATTAAATCTGCGCAAGTTTCACGGACGAATGGTAATAACATCTGCGCAAGTTTCACGGACGAATGGTAATTAAATCTGCGCAAGTTTCAGGTACGAATGGTAATAACATCTGCGCAAGTTTCACGGACGAATGGTAATTAAATCTGCGCAAGTTTCACGGACGAATGGTAATAACATCTGCGCAAGTTTCACGGACGAATGGTAATTAAATCTGCGCAAGTTTCACGGACGAATGGTAATTAAATCTGCGCAAGTTTCAGGTACGAATGGTAATAACATCTGCGCAAGTTTCACGGACGAATGGTAATTAAATCTGCGCAAGTTTCACGGACGAATGGTAATTACATCTGCGCAAGTTTCACGGACGAATGGTAATTAAATCTGCGCAAGTTTCACGGACGAATGGTAATTACATCTGCGCAAGTTTCAGGTACGAATGGTAATAACATCTGCGCAAGTTTAACGGACGAATGGTAATTAAATCTGCGCAAGTTTCACGGACGAATGGTAATTAAATCTGCGCAAGTTTCACGGACGAATGGTAATTAAATCTGCGCAAGTTTCAGGTACGAATGGTAATAAAATCTGCGCAAGTTTCAGGACGAATGGTAATAACATCTGCGCAAGTTTAACGGACGAATGGTAATTAAATCTGCGCAAGTTTCACGGACGAATGGTAATTACATCTGCGCAAGATTAGACATATCAAGTATAACCATAGTAGCGCACGTGCTTGACTTACTTTTTTTGATGGCTTTTCGAATTCTCCTGTACTGATCGTGCTCCCTGGATTTGATGTCGGACCATCGTTTGCGCAGTTGATCCTTGCCCCTTCGTACGCCGAATTTCTGCTCCAGGGTGCTGACGATTGTAGTGAGAATCTTGTCCTTGCGCAAGTTGGGACGAGGGTACGGGCCATTTTCCCCGTCGTAATCTTCCCTTTGGAGGATGTCCACCATCTCCACCATCTCTTCAAAGGCCATATTGGTGGCCTTATATCTGCTGCTGGATGCAGATGTGTTGGCTTCTTGGCTTTCCTCCGCGCTACTGGCTGAGAATGTGTCCGCCATATTCATGAATTAATTCACCAACAATGCAACGAGGGGAAGCGGGGCGGGGAATACTCGTCATGAGGAACGTCATGGGCGGGCGACGCGGAGGACGCAGGCGGACTTCGACGCGTGCGCAGTGTATATAAGGCTGTTTGAGGGGCCCACGTGTTCCCGAACGGAAGTAGCGAGCGCTCTGTACGAAGGTAAGTGTTTTCTAGGATGCATTACTGTGTTTTTTTTTTTTTGTTTTTTGGGTTTTGGGCCAGCATTTTTTAAGGATATGTGTGTGTTGCTGGCTGTGTGTAGGGGGTTGCTGGCTGTGTGTAGGGGTTGCTGGCTGTGTGTAGGGGTTGCTGGCTGTGTGTAGGGGTTGCTGCCTGTGTGTAGGGGTTGCTGCCTGTGTGTAGGGGTTGCTGCCTGTGTGTAGGGGTTGCTGGCTGTGTGTAGGGGTTGCTGCCTGTGTGTAGGGGTTGCTGCCTGTGTGTAGGGGTTGCTGCCTGTGTGTAGGGGTTGCTGCCTGTGTGTATGGGTTGCTGCCTGTGTGTAGGGGTTGCTGCCTGTGTGTAGGGGTTGCTGCCTGTGTGTAGGGGTTGCTGCCTGTGTGTAGGGGTTGCTGCCTGTGTGTGTGTAGGGGTTGCTGCCTGTGTGGATGGGTTGCTGGCTGTGTGTAGGGGTTGCTGCCTGTGTGTAGGGGTTGCTGCCTGTGTGTGGGTGTGTTGTGTAATGTTTGTTAAGAAAAACTGGTTGTGCGTTTTAAGTAACATTTGTGTTTTTGGTCTTTTGTATTGCCATTACTAACAAAACAGAAACAAACATGTCATCACCCCAGTTGAATCCATTCAAGGACCAGCAGTTCATGTCCGAATTCATTGCCCTGTACAGAAAAAATACCAACCTGTGGCAGCTCAAGAACCCTTTATATGGCAATAGGGATGTCCGGAAGGCAACACTGGGGCCACTTGTGGCTTTTGTGAAGACTAAAGTCCCCAACGCAAACACCAAGTTTGTGGAAGCCAGAATTGCAAGTTTAAGGCACATGTACAAGCGGGAGCGCAAGAAGATTGAGGAATCAGTCAGATCAGGAGCAGCAGCAGAGAATGTTTATGTACCCAAGCTGTGGTACTACAACCAACTGACTTTTATAGGTGACCAGATGGAACCCAGGCAATCACTGTCGACTCTTCCCTCCACCCTTCCCTCCACTCTTCCCTCCACTCTTCCCTCCACCCCAGCTGAGGCTTCCACGGAAGGAGAAGACCCCTCCACCTTGGAGCAGGCTGATGCGCCCAGCTGGAGCCAGGTATATATTTAGTAGCCTAAATTGTGATTGTGTGAATATTAATGCTGTAAACGTTAAAATGTGAAACAATTAACACCCTGAACTCAGAATTGTGAAAAAAACTGACAAAAATTATGCACACTTCTAAAAAGTGTTGGTGCAACATATCGATACATATATAGTGTATACATACATCCAGTAGTGGCAAAAAAAGCGTTAGACAACATTGGTGATCTGGTTGGAAAATGCAGGGGTCCAAATGATAGCCTTTTGGATCTTTTGGAAAATTTAGATGCTCGTTCCTAAGTTTACAATTGGATGATTGAGGAGGCCAGAAACCACAAAACAGGTGTTTGATTTTTGATTTTATTTGCACACAGGATGAGCTGACCCAGGATGATGCCGGGACAAGTGGTATGGAGGAGGAGGAGGACATGACCAACGAGAGCCAGGAGGTGGCTGGGCCCAGCACGAGCCAGAGTGACAGCCAGACCCAATTAAGAAGTCTACCTACACCCCTGCCCTTACCCCCAAGAAGGCCCAGGAGGATGACCATTGTTGAGGAGGAATCACTGCAACTGATTCGGAAGGCGAGTGCCATTCTGGACAAACCCACCCTTCCAGAAGAGGCCTATGCCAGCTACGTGTCCAGCAGGTTGCTGGAAATGGAGAGGGGCCAACGGCACCTGTGTGAGGGCCTAATTTCTGAGGCAATTAGGGGGGGTTTGAGGGGTGAATTACGCGAATCCACCCGCCTGACCCATGAAGGCCCGACACCAACTTCTCCTCCTCCTCCTCCTCGTCTTCCTTCTTCTCCTCCTCCTCCTCCTCCTCCTACTCCTCCTCCTACCACAAGTCAGCCTCCAAGGAAGCGTGCAGGGAAGACTGCAGGGAAGAGTGCAGGGCAGCGTGGTGGGAAGAGTCGGAAGTGATTGCCTGGCTTCAGTCTGGTCTCACAGAAGACACAGGCTGTTGTAGTGCCACAGCTTGGGGACATAGATGTCATCTGCTGCTGTTCCTGGTCTGTCTGATTCCTGGTCAATCTTCTTGTGCTCCCTATATTGTATGAAATGTGCCCAAGCTTAATTTTTGGCTTCACAAACTTGGTGTCTGCCGTTGGGGCAAAAAGTCTTCACAAAATCTACAAGTGGCTCCAGTGTTGCCTTCCTATTTTGTTTTGCCTTGTTTGTTTTAACCAGAATAAATGGTCATTTAATTTTCATCAAATAATGATATACGTGCTTGTTATTCAAAAACATAGTTTCTTTAGGAGTAGGCAGGTACATGTCTAAACATTCATTTGACAATACAAGTGTAAAGTGCAACTTCAATGGAACTGCAAGTGCAGTCGCTGGAAAGGTGAGGGTTAAGATCTGAATTAAGGGCAAGCTCTGCTGACTCCACAATTGTATCATGTGTAATAACTAATCCTTTTGATAACCAACAAATAATAAAAAATATCTATATAGAGATATATGTACATATATATATATATATATATATATATATATATATATATATATATATATATATATATATATATATATATATATTTTTTTTTATACACGTATAGATCTATATATCTATATATATATATATATATATATATATGTAGATATCGATATATATTTTTTTTGGCTTATTGAGAAATATAGATATATTTTACATTTGGTGATTTGGATATCTATATATATATCTATATCTATATATATATATATATATATATATATATATATATATATATATATATATATATATATATATATATATATATATATATATATATATATATATATATATATATATATATATATATATATATATATACAAATATATAACTTCACTAAAGAATGCTGAAGAAAAAACGTTCGGGAGTACTCTGCGTGAATATACAAGCAGCAAGGCAAAATCATTCTTCAAGTACGATAACATACAAATCCCGCTGTCAGAAAAAAAAAAAAAAAAAAAAAAAAAAAATCTGCAGCGTGACGATTGTGCGAGCTTCAAAACGAAGGCTAGTTTTACCAGACCGAGCGAGTCCGTGACATAATTGCTACTGAGCATGCGTCCTTTTTGGTACGCCGGACCATACTACACACGACCGGATTATCCGCTGGACTGCCAAGTCCAGCGGATAATTTGAGAACAAAACCTGAAACTTTAGTCCGCCGTACTTTGGCCAAAAAAAGTCCGCCGGCGCCCACACACGAGGGGATTATCCGCTGGACTTCGGTCCAGCGGATAATCCCGCGGGATAGTCCCTTCGTGTGTACGCGGCATCCATGATTTTTTCCGCTAGGTTCTCTTCGCCAAACACCTCGGCCCACTTCTGGACCGGTTGGAGATGATATTTATCCGACTGGTGTGAAATGAGGTGTGAGTAAAGGGTGGCGATAGAGTAGTCTCCGCTGGAGAGCATAGCTACCAATGTTAATTATTTTTCTATTAAATATATTAGGAAAAACTTAAGTCAGACCAGTGTATTACTGTGAACACACAATTTAATCCCTTGTACTATAATGTAACTATGCTTAATGATTGGAACTGGAACTTTAGAGCTTTAATTGCTCTACTGGGAAGGTCACATGCTTCTACCATAGCTTAACAGTAGTAGTATAGCTTGTCAGCTTTGCTTTATGTGTCCACTGAACCAATAAATTGCAAGTTAGTTTCAGTTAACGCTTTATGCACTGGTAGGAGTTATAAAACACTAGTCCTGTCTTCACATTATATGTTGTACAAGTTATGCAGATAAAATCTGTGATACGCTATTTTGTATTTGCAGCTGCTACAGTCTTAATTAGGCTATGATATACTCATATCATTTATCAATCTTTCTCTCACATAATAAATTAAAGCCCAACTGAACTTTCAGTTTAAAATGACTAAATACATTCCAGATGCATAAATACAAAAGTGTGCAATATCTTACAGTTTAAAGCAATCACAGTCTGAGCAGTAAAGTCTGTTCCCTGTAAAGTGTGCTCTGTGTAAAAGCAGTGGTCTCACTGCAAAGGTCCAACACACTCACTGGTTAGTCAGTGATAGAGCCCTCCAATCAGCAGGGAGCATACGTTTTGCTGATTGCAGAGCTATAGGATCCAAAAAGTTAAACAATTATAGAATCACTCTGTGGCTGTCACAATTCTGGGCATAAACAAAAAATAGCTGATCTCTCCAAACAACCAAACAATTAAAGACAATATAAGTAATTATTTTGTTTTACTCAATCTATTGAATGTTTTGAAAAGTATTTTTTTAACTTTCTTTTCTCTTTTTTCTGTGTCCTACTGTGGAAAATGTAATACAACCTAGGTTGAGTAATTCATATTTATTTAAGCTAGGGGGTACTTTTAGAAACCTTGGTCAGTTTAAGAGTATGCATTTATGTTGTTGGTAAAATAGTATACTATGCAGTTACAACTCCCCCACCCTGGGTTTTTACTTCATCAAACTGGTAGCAGAAATGGACTACAAAATGATTCCCCATTCTAGCCATTGGCTCTAGGATGGCTAATGTTTTTAGCACCTCTGCCCCTATCCTTTATATACTTTGTATGACTTTGACAATGGATCTTTTCATGGTAATACTATGGCTAGTGTGGTTGACTCAAGAATGTCTTAGGAGGCAGAGGCATAAAATGCCTTGTAAGGCTTTGACGTTGGAGTGTGCCATGGTGTAGGTTGACTTAATAAAGTCTTGGGAGGCAGCATGTAAAAAAAAAATCCCCATTTTTCAACATAATTTGAGGTGTAGCCAGTCTGTTATCATTTCAAGGACACACATATTTTATTTCAGGACATATTAGTCTATAGTGTATTATGTTGTACATTAGAATGGGAATGCTTTTCATTTCTTGGAATGGACAGCCCTTTTAAGGACACGCTTTAAATAGGGGCTTGGCATGAAAAGACGCTGTATCATTTTACAGTCTCTTAGAATCAATGAAATGTACGGCAATCATTTTAGAAGCATCTCTCGAGAATACTTTGTCAACAAAATTGTATTAGCCAGTTTGTCATTACTTTATAGAAATGAGTTCTTTTGAAGAGGAATGAGTTTTCTTGCAGATCAATCACCTTGCATTGTGCTGCATAATCTCTCTACTTTTTTCTACAGTTCATAATTGTTTGCCTGTCAACCCAAAAGTAATGAGCCATTAATGAAGTACTTTTTTGTCATTATTGCATTAGTAAGAGTTACGGAACATGTAACAAACTGGAGGCATTACTTGTTTTACCACAGTTTCAAGAACCAGCCTTTCCTGCGCAATATAGATTATCTACATAATTTGTTTTATTATCCTTAATGACCTTCCAATTTTTACTTTCATCCCAGTAGTTTCTTCAGAATACTTGGTTAGCACTTGATTTAATAAAAAGCTTTCAAAGAGTTTGCACACCATTAATTTGTATTGATAATCACATTTAATATCTTTGCAACATAGCTCCAACCAACATTTAATAAATGACTTGGCTTTAAAGGCCTGTATTTATAACAATGTTTATTATATCCTCCTACAATGATACCTAAAAGTTTAAAAGAAAATTACAGAACAGATATCTTATAACGACTTCAATACAGGGCACTTACACCCCCTTCCTGCCCAAGCCAATTTCCAGCTGTCAGCGATGTCGCTGTTTAAATTACAATTGCGCGGTCATGCTATACTGTACCTAAACAGAATTTTTATCAGTTTGTTCCCACAAATAGAGCTTTCTTTTGGTGGTATTTGATCACCTTTGCGTTTTTTATTTTTCGCTAAACAAATTAAACAAATAAAAAAATACCTAAAATTTAGAAAAAATAAAAGTTTTTCTTTTGTTTCTGTTATAAAATTTTGTAAATAAGTAAGTTTTTTCCTTCACTGATGGGCACTGATAATGTGGCACTGATAGGAGGCACTGATATGCAGCACTGATGGGCATTGATAGGTGGCACTAAAGGGCACTCATGGGTGGCACTGGTGGGCACTGATGGGCACTGATAGGCTGCACTAATGGCCACTGATAGGTGGCACTGATACGTGACAGTGATATGCAGCATTTATAGATAGCATTTATAGGCATCACTGATGGTACTGGCAGGCATTTGGCATGGGCACTGACTGGCAGCTGCCTGGGCACTGATTGGCAGCTGCCTGGGCACTGGCATTTCAAGGTGGTCTAGGGTGGCATACCTGGTGGTCCAGTGTGGTGGCATCCCTGGTGGTCCAGTGTGGTGGCATCCCTGGTGTTCCTCGGTGGGCATCCGAGGGGAGGCTGCACTGATAAACAATCACCACAGACCCCCCCTGTCAGGAGAGCAGCCGTTCGGCTCTCCTCTACTCGCGTCTGTCAGATGTGAGTGAGAAAAGGCCGATTAACAGCTCTTCCTGTTTACATCGTGATCAGCCGTGATTGGACACAGCTTATCACGTGGTAAAGAGTCTCCATCAGAGGCTCTTTACCGAGATCAGTGTAGCGGTGTGTCAGGCTGCGATGCGCGCCGCCACGAGCACGCGAGAATGGTTGTTCTGGAGGGCGGTCATGTCGTCCACCCAGAACAAAAGCCACGCAGCAAGAAGTTAAAGATAAGGCATACTGCACCAAATAACATTTACGTGAAAGCACAACAACATATTAAACACTTCCCGCCTACAGGATGTCATATGAAGTCCTGGACTTTCAGTGGTTATACTCGGATGATGCTTGCACCTGCAGGCATCATCCAGGTATCAACATTTTCAGCTGGCATTTCCCTGTAATGTAGAAATGATTTGAGTGGCTATAAAGCCACTAGATAACTTCCACAGGTTGCAGCCCCCCTCCTGCCGCCACCTTTCCCAGGCTTTCCCATCTGATCGGGGAGCCCCCAACTGTTCCGGCCGATGGGTCCTGTGCACTAAACAGAGAGAAATAAACTGGCATTGTTTCCTAATCTCTGTGAGATCAGAAACCGGAAGTGATGAGGATTTAGTCACTTCTGGTGTCTGTGTTTTGTGTACTGGCCATTACCAGCTTGAACAAGCATCTGATCAAGCCAATCTCGGTTTGATTAGATGCTTTGGAAGCTAGAGAAGAGATCTGGGGTCTTGTAGACATAACGAGAATCTGTCACAGCCCATGCTATCAAAAGGGATGTTGTTCATCCCTTGTCATATGAATAAATATAAAATAACCACTTGATCTCTGGAAGGTTTTACCCCTTCATGACTAGGACATTTTCTGCTATTCAGCACTGTGCTGCTTTAACTGGCAATAGCACGGTCATGCAACACTGTATCTAAATATAATTTATATACATTTTTTCCACACAAATAGAGCTTTCTTTTGGTGGTATTTGATTACCACTGGGTTTATTTTTTAATATATAAACTAAAAAAGACCAAATATTTTTAAACAAAAATATTTTTTTTCTAATTTCTGGTATAAAACATATCCAATATAAAAAATGTCTTCATAAATGTAGACCAAAATGTATTGTCTTTCGTAAAAAAAAGAAATCCAAATAAGTGTATTTTAATCGGCTTGTGTAAAAGTTATAGCGTCTAGTAATAGCGTTGATCAGCAACTTATAGTATGACTGTAATAGTGTGGAGGGTAATCTGACACTGGCTGGGACGGACACTAATTGATATTGAGGTCGCCAGTGACACTAATACAGTGATCAGTGATAATATTGTACACTATACACTGTACTAATGACACTAATGGGTGACAGGGGTCATCAGGACAATCAAGAGGTTAACTGTATGCCTAACAAGTGTATGTGTGCTGCTTTTACTTATAGGATCTGACTGTCTTTTCTCTCTGATCTTAGAGTTAATTTCAGGGAGAAGAAACAGCCAGATTGCTGTGTCTGAATTCTGTCTGTTAGCACGTCATCAAAAATCATTGGCAGTTATCTGTTGACAAAGTCATGCTGTATCCAATCACAGATCGTCAGGGGGTGCGCACATGCATGGCCAAAACTAGAAAGTGAATAGCGATGGTCTCGTAGTTTACTGTGCCTGGCTGTGCCTCCTTTTTTTTATATAAAATAATTTTAAAAGCGCAATTTCCCCCCATGCTTGTGTGCAAATGAAGTCCCTCATGCATAAGTAAACGGTGAGTGATCTACATATGTGAGGTATTCATGCGAATGTCAGAGCGAGAGCAATAATTCCAGCAGCAGAGCTCCTGTGTAAATCTAAACTGATAACCTGTAAATACTTTTAGGCTGGGTTTACACCTAATACAGATGTGGCTCACAGCAGGAGTCCAGTGCGTGTCTGTTCTTCATTGCAGGGGCGAATCAGGCCCATATTTTTGCCTAAATTCAGATCTGAAATTGAGCCAAAGACGCACAGGACCCCTGTGCAATGCGCTCCGCGGCTGCCCGGAGATGTGTTAACCGGGTCCATTGAGAGCCGGTCACAATCTCCTGTTATGCAAATTGGATGCGTGGTAACCCGCATTCAATTTGCATAAGTGTAAACCCAGCCTTAAAGCGTTGCCTTTAAAGATTTTTAGGTACTGTCGTTTGGCCCTATTCCATGGGCATATGCAATTTTAAAGCGCGGCTATTTAACCGGCGTAACATTATCTTTTATATTTTACCAAAAATTTGGTATAAATATGGGTATTCTATTGTGTTTTATGTGCGCTAAAATGTATTAAAGTTAATTTTTTCCACAAACATTCTGTTAAAAAAACAGCTGCGCAAATATTTTGTGACATAAGAAAATTGCAACACCCCCCCCCCCCCATTTTATTCTCAAGAGCCTCTGCTTTAAAAATATATCATGTTTGTTCTAAATAATTTTCTTGCAAAAAAATATGATTTTCACATGTAGAGAAGAGAGAAATGTCAGAATTAGCCTGGGTGGCATGACAATCCTGAATGGCATACAGGTGAATTCACTGCAAAATTGTCACCCTATTCAGGGCTGCATTGTTGCCTAAGCCAATGATGTTTAGCCAGAGAGGGCGCTGTATTAAGATGATTGTTCTGTAGTTTGAAACCTATTCCTACCAAGATGTTTTGTCGAACTTAGTTAAGAAGGGGGGAGGAGTCAGAGTTTTTCTTCTGTCTTTGTGCAATTTGGACAGTAAGTGATTGGATATCTCTTTAATTGAAAAAGAGACTGGAAGAAATGGAGGTTTATTCAGTGGGATGGGGAAGGCTTGGAACAACTGCCAGATTTAACTGCTCTGTGTCTTAAAACCAATGGAAGATCTGAGACTTACCTTACTTTATCAAAACTAAGGTCTGTAGTTGGGATTTAGGTACATTAGGCCTCCATGTAATACCTGCAGTTTCAATAAGTCATGTCAATAGTCAATGTGGGTTATTTACCAAAGGCAAATCCACTTTGCACTGCAAGTGCAGTCACTCTAAAATCTAAGGGGTAGATCTGAAATGAGTGGAAGCTCTGGGGATTTTATCATCCAATCATGTGCAAGCTAAAATTTTGTTTTTTATTCTCCTTGCATGTCCCCTTCGGATCTACAGCGACTTTACTTCCAAGTGCACTTTCAGTGCAAAGTGGATTTTCCTTTAGTAAATAACCCCCAATGTGTCAATGATATCTTGGGAGCTGACATTGTTATTTTGAAGGTGCAAATTTCATTCTTTAGCAATATTTATGTGATGAGTTATGCTGGATACACACTGGGAGCTTTTTTTCATTCAACCCAGGGGGCTGAACAAAAAAAGTACAGATCGCCATACTAGCACATCCGATGTTAGTGCGGCGATCTCCCCACAGAGCTTTTGTGTTCTGACAGTGGGACTTCCTCACGCCAGAACACAGTAATCTGTTCTCGCAGCCATTTTAATGGAATAGTAAAAGGATTAAAGTTAACTCCATCTGTTATACTATGTTATTGTATTTGGAATGCAACATGGTGCCAAAAAGGACCCCCACCCACCCCCAGAATGCCCCTGTGATGGCGTGTTAGTGTCCCCCCCCCAGCAGCCACTGTCACTTTTGAAATTGGGGTGGCTGTGCAGGGCTCTTTCTGCACAGCCATGTCAGTCATTCACAAAGATCCCATCTTCCTCTGTGGCAGATTGACTTGTAGTTCTCAACAGAATACAAGTGTGGTGACCTCAATCCTTCTTGTTCTTTGACACTTGCTCCAGCTCTCCAACTAAAAATACATACTTCGGTACTGGCAAGGAGCTAGAGGAAGAGCCTGCAGGAGCCTAGCATTGCACCAGTTATCTACTGATTGCAGGTGCAATGCTTTGTAGGTACCTGTGAAAAAAAGTTTTTTTCGGCAAATATATGTGCATTTTATTTTTATTTCTTTTTTTAAAGGTGAACTTAGTCATTAACTCAAGTTCACTTCATCTAACACTAAAAATAATACAAAATTGCTAGAATTAACCTTTGAAAGAAAAAGCTGCCCACTCAGGGCCATTGTATGTTGTGACATCCATTGTCCCTATTGGCATTGTAATTATCATTCCATTATTACAAGTATAGATTCAGTCTGTTCTGTAATACAATGTGACTTTACCATTTTATTCTCTGGCTTTTCAGCGTCTTACACTTACTATAATAATGTTGTTTTTGTGGCTGATGGAACTAATGTTCAGGTGACTTTTATAATCATGTACAGTATTTGTATTTAGGTAACTGATAAAAATAGCATAACTGAACAAATAAAAACTGAACTGTTGTCTTTTCTTCTGTGAATAGGATGAATGATATAACATAAAGTCTAAATCAGTCTGTCTGAACAGCCATAAAAAGTAAAATCGTTACAGTTATAGGAATACATTTAAATATGACAATTATGAAATCAAATCACATGATCACAATGACCTGATTGTAGGCACCCCTTTGATGTCCCACGTAGTCCTTACTCCACAAGGGGCCTACAGAGATGCCTTGCCATCTAGGGGCCCCATAACCACCCCTTAGCCCAAGAAGGCTTCTCTTATTTGCTAACTGTGTGTACGGAAGGGTGGGTTCTAAACCCCCATCCCCCTGGTCCAACAGAGCACCTATTGTTCAACAGTTACTTCTACTACTCCTACAAGGTCTTGTATTCTTATTTTGCGATTACAATTTATGGCTCCAACAATCTCACCATGCACCTAGGGCCCATGTGACAGGGGCTCAGGTCATCTGAAGTGTGTTCCCTTTGAAGGGTCCAGTAGACCTAATTTATCTAGCAACCAACTCCTGGCTTGACCAAGGTTATGCTAGTTACCTGTATTCAGGTCTGGAACACCAGCATCTCTGTAGCATATTATATTTCACACCTGTCTAGCCACCTATGGCCTAACTGTTTACTGGCCTACTTTACATGCTTCTACGCAGGTACTCAGGCATCCCCTAAGAATCGTGTTACTACAACCAGAAGCAAAGTTAATTTTCATTCCTGAACGCTTAACCCCTTCACTACCCGCCCATAGTCATATGACGCCCACAAGGTGGATCTACCATCCTGGGTGGGCGTCACATGACGTCCTCCCATAACCGGCCGCCTGGGGGGCGCGCGCACGGGGCGTCGCTCGGGACCCGGTGCGAGTGCCCGGCGGCCGCGATGTCCGCCGGGCACCCGCGATTGCCCGTTAAAACAACGGGACCGTGCGGAACCGTGGAGCTGTGTGTGTAAACACACAGCTCCACGTTCTGTCAGCGGAGAGGAGACCGATCATGTGATCCCAGTACGGAGGAACACATGATCGGTCTCCTCCCCTTGAGTCCCCTCCCCCTACAGTTAGAATCACACATATAGGGAATACATTAACCCCTGCAGCGCCCCCTAGTGTTAACCCCTTCCCTGCCAGTCACATTTACACAGTAATCAATGCAATTTTATAGCAACGATCGCTGTGTAAATGTGAATGGTCCCAAAAATGTGTCAAAAGTGTCCGAAGTGTCTGCCGCAATGTCGCAGTCACGAAAAAAAAATCGCAGATCGCCGCCATTACTAGTAAAAAAAAAAAAATGCAATAAATCTATCCCCTATTTTGTAGACGCTATAACTTTTGCGCAAACCAATCAACATACGCTTATTGCGATTTTTTTTTACCAAAAATATGTAGAAGAATACGTATCGGCCTAAACTGAGGAAAAAAAAAAATTTATATATATTTTTTGGGGAAATGTATTATAGCAAAAAGCAAAAAATATTGAATTTTTTTCAAAATTATCGCTCTATTTTTGTTTATAGCGCAAAAAATAAAAACCGCAGGGGCGATCAAATACCACCAAAAGAAAGCTCTATTTGTGGGAAAAAAAGGACGTCAATTTTGTTTGGGTGTAACGTCGCACGACCGCGCAATTGTCAGTTAAAGCGACGCAGTGCCGAATCGCAAAAAGTGCTCTGGTAAGGAAGGGTGTAAAATGGCCTGGTGTTGAAGCGGTTAAATTGTACATCCCCACATCATGGCAGTGTAGTAGAACAATAAAATCACCAAGAACAACTGTTGAAGTCCAAGAACCCACATCATTTTCATAATTTCAAGTACTTTCTCCTTTTAGGTCAGTACCGTGCATCGGGTGTCATAAGGGCTATAACCAGTGATGATCCTGCACTGATAGGCTGCCATGATGGGCACTGATAGGCAGCACTGGTGGTCACCCATTGGCACTGATGGGGCTGCACTTATCACCAGGGCACTGATTATCAGTGTAAACAATGTACAGGCTTGCCGGTTAATGACAAACCTTTCCTCACACAGACACAGCATGTGAGGAAAAGACTGCCGATAATCGGCAAGTATGGTTACATGTGATCAGCTGTGATTGGACAGGTAGGACACAGCTCTCACCGTGTGTGGTGGATGCATGGAAACTGCAACTGTGCTACAGGGTGGGAGATTTTTTATTCTCCAGGGAAGGTTTGCTTTTTTTTTTTTTTAAGGTGCCTAAATCAGGCTCAGGTCAGATGTGCAGTTTACAAAGTGGCATTGTTTCAGTGCCAGAAACTAAATTAAATCTCACCAGGGAGCAAGCTAGCACTTGGAAGTGATAAATCTCTACCTCAATAAAATACGTAGTGCAGAGCTAACCTCACTAAACTCGATTCCCAGAAAAAGCTTTTAATAATCAAGTGATATAAAAATAATGGTGAAATTAATGAAATATTTTTTAACAAAACAGCACTGTGTGAAAAACAAAGGCAAAATCATAATAAATACAAGTGTGGTAATGTGTAAAACACATCTCAAAGCTTGCATATGAAATGTTAAATAATCAAAATGCTGTAAACAATCCACAAATATATGTGCACAACAAAAAAATAACATCCCAATCCAGGTCTGTCCATAGTCCACAATGTGTAATTTAAAGGAGTACACACACCTTGTTGACTCACCTGGATTGGGATGCTATTACTTTCCTACATACATATAGAATATGTGTGGATTGTTCACAGTATTTTGGTTATTTAGCACTTCATATGTGAACTTTGAGATGTGTTTTACACATTTTTTTTTTATTTTTTATTTTTATAGTTGCAAAAATTAAAAAAACAAGAACAAATAGTGCAATAAATTACACAAAGACAAAAAAGATAAAAAAGAAACCCCAACTGAAAACACAAAATCACAAAGCGCATACCTGACCGCCAAAACTATACAGTAAGCATAGTAAATGCATAATATAAACTTTGCTTTTAGAAATATGCGTAGCAGCAAGTGCTGGAATTGAAGGAATTAAAGACTAACTTGATTCAGAACTTATATGTTCTAACCAGGGTAGCCAAATTGCTTCAAACATCTTTAAAGCGGGAGTAAACCTTTTTTTTTTAAAAAACAAAAAACCTGCAAGGCAAAGGTATAATGAGCTAGTATTCAGCGCATACTAGCTCATTATGAAATAACTTAGAACGAACAAGGTGATGGTATCTCGCCCGATCCAAGCAGAGGGAGCTGACATGTTGCCTTGGCATGTTTTCCAAATATCGCGGCTCCGGCATTGTGAGTGGCCGAAGCCGCTATACGTCACTCCGGCGCATGAGCGCAGGAGACTTTTTCCCGGTAAGGTCTGGCAGTTCAGCCTGGTCTTAAATGTGCATGCGCCGAATAACGTCAGCGGCTGCATTAAACATAAATATCTCCTAAACCGTACAGGTTTAGGAGATATTAATTTTACCTACAGGTAAGCCTTATTATAGGCTTACCTGTAGGTAAAAGTAAAAAAAAAAAAAAAAGACTATACAACCGTTTTAAGGAATTCCTGAGAAAAAAAGTACATTATATTGTCAAAAGTATTGGGGCATCTGCCTTTACACACACATGAACTTTAATGGCGTCTTAGTCCGTAGTGCTCAATATTGAGTTGGCCCACCCTTTCCAGCTATAACCACTTTGAATCTTCTGGGAAGGCTGTCCACAAGGTTTAGGAGTGTGTCTATGGGAATATTTGACCATTCTTCCAGAAGCGCATTTGTGAGGTCAGGCACTGATGTGGACAAGAAGGCCTTGCTCGCAGTCTCCGCTCTAATTCATCCCAAAGGTGTTCTATTGGGTTGTGGTCAGGACTCTATGCAGGTCAGTCAATTTCCTCCACCCCAAACTTGCTCATACATGTCTTTATGGACCTTGCTTTGTGCATTGGTGCGCAGTCATGTTGAATCAGGAAGGGGCCATCCCCAAACCGCCTGAAGCTCAACTCCTGAAAAACAACCCCACACCATAATCCCCACCTCAAATAATTTGGAGGGGTGGCCCAATGCTTTTGGCAATATAGTGTGGATGAGCCAGTTTGTGGTGGGGAAACTTGACTGGTCTGCTCAGAGTTCTGACTTTAACCTGATCGAACACCTTTGGGATGAATTAGAGCGGACACTGCGAGCCAGGCCTTCTCGTACAACATTAGTGCCTGACTTCACAAATGCGCCTCTGGAAGAATGGTCAAACATTCTCATTAGGGATGAGCTTCAAGTTCGAGTCGAACTCATGTTCGACTCGAATATTACCTGTTCACCTGTTCAGCGAACAGTGAACAATTTGGGGTGTTCGCGGCAAATTCGAAAAGCCGCGAGCATCCTGTAAAAGTCTATGGGAGAAATCTCAAGTGCTAAATTTAAAAGCCTATATGCAAGTTATTGTCATAAAAAGTGTTTGGGGACCTGGGTCCGGCCCCAGGGGACATGTATCAATGCAAAAAAAAGTTTTAAAAACGGCCATGATTTTAATAATGCTTAAAGTGAAACAATAAAAGTTGTTGTGGACAGCCTTCCCAGAGGAGTTGAAGCTGTTAAAACTGCAAAGGATGGGCCAACTCAATATTGAACCCTACGGATTAATACTGGGATGCCATTAAAGTTCATGTGCGTGTAAAGGCAGGTGTCCTAATACTTATGCAATATAGTGTATGTCTCTCAGAAGAAATGTTTTACACATTAACACACTTGTTGTATTTAGTATGATTTGGCATTAGTTTTCATATATTGCTGTTTTGTTAGTTATATTTACAGTTTTTTCACCATTATTTTTATATCACTTGATTATTGAAAGCTTTTTCTGTGAATTGAGTTTAGTGAAGGTAGCGCTGCTCTACATAGCTTCAGTGCCAGACACTGTCCACAGAAGACAAAAGAGAGCAAATCCAGCAACCATAGACATGCGCACAGAGTATGCCGAGTGTGCCTGGGCACACCCTAATCGCCTTGTGCGCATTAGCATTATCACTCTATGTGAAGGCAGGGAGATGGGCAAGATCTCTCTCTTTATCGGCTCTGCCATACACACTTTTTTTCACTATGCCGGCAGGGGGATCAATGTGCAGGGCCCATGTATATGTAGACACACATGCATGTGTGTTTGAGTTTTGGGGTGCACACCCTAATGCAATAGGCACACCTATGCCAGCAACTCAATATTTCATATGTACTCTAACCATACTAGCACAGTCATGCACATATAATTACAAAACATTTCTTGCAGCTCATTCAGTATGATCAATTTATTCCTAGGGAGTGCCCAGCATAACCATAACGTGTATTGTTAGCTGTGTAGTTTAAGCAAGCTCTGATGGCATCCTTATCCAGAATCTCATAGGGAAAATGCTAGTTGAGATTCTGGAAAGCAGTTGCATAACTTAATCCATCAGTTCTGACTCAAAACTTAGTAATTAATCTGCACCCACCCAAAATTAAAATACTCCTTATGCCGCGTACACACGGCCGGAATTTCCGATAGAAAAAGTCCAATGGGAGCTTTTCATCTGATTTTCTGACCATGTGTATGGTCTTTTCCTGTCTGCATTTCCAACGGACTTTAGATTGAGAGCCTGTTCTCAATTTTTCCGTCGGAAATGCCGACGGAGTTTTGCCTGGTGCAAAGTCCGGCCGTGTGTACACGGCATTAATGGGGTGGATTTAAAGTCTAGCAGCCCTCACAGAGTCCATTATTTTACACTCTGATAGGAAAAAAAAATCATTTAAATTAACTTTATATATTGAAAGTCAAAGAGGGGCATGAGCCATGCATATTTTTCAGAGACACAGCACAAAGCCTTTCATATCTTTCCAGACATTTAGCAAATAGGTAAAGGAACTTAAGTCAACAAAGCTATAATCATTTCACCTTCAAATAATTTATGGGACAGGCGAGTCAAAAAAATGTGCCCATGTCCCTAACCTTGCAGCCCATATTCTGACAGTCTTCTCTACAGATGTGTGTAATGTGTTCGGGTTTATATAAGCCAGGCAGAGGAAGCAAGACGCTTTTCTATTTCTAATCAAGAACTAAGTTACAAGCAGCAGTGTGTCTTGTGCATGTGAGCAACAGATATAATTACAGACAACCCGCAAAGCTGCTTATTTGTTAGACAATTAACAGCTGTAATTGGTTTTGTGTGATGGTGTTCTACATATGGTTTTCTGCCGAAGTGTTGACAGTTATTTTTTTTAACATCTCTTGTCTACTGATGTGAAGTTTCTCTTATTAAGAAGAGTTTAGTTATCTGTTTACCTCTAATGAAGTTTCAGTCTCTAAGATTTACAGACTTTGTAGAGTAGGCTTACCAAAGGAACACAAATGTACCTAGCAGGATCTAGATCCAATAATTTCTTATGATCATTTCTATATATGTAAATTTAAATCTACAGGCCACTTTGAAAATGTTTACAATTCTAAGGATCCCTCAAATTATATGTTGCGTGATTAGCCACTTCAGCTCCGGAAGATTTATTCCCCTTCCTGACCAGACCATTTTTTCCAATACTGCACTGCGTTACTTTAAATGACAATTGTGCAGGCGTGCGACACTGTACCTGCATAACATTTTTGCTGTTTTTTCCCCCACAAATAGAGATTTTTTTTGGTGGTATTTGATTACTTCTGCATTTTTTATTTTTTGCACTATAAACAAAAAACGACCAACCGTTTTGAAAAAAAAAACAATATTTCTTTACTGTATGCTATAAAACATATCCAATAAAAAATAAAAAAAATGTCTTCATCAATTTAGACCAATATGTATTCTTCCACATAGTATTGGTAAATAAATTCCCAATAAGCTTATATTATTCAGTTTGCGCAACAGTTACAGTGTCTACTAACTATGGGATATATTTAGAATTTTTTTTTAAATTTATTTTCAGTAATGGTGGTGATCAGCGACTTTTATAGCGGGACTGCGATATTGCAGTGGGTAAATTGGACACAAACTGACACGTTTGGACGCAAAGTGACACTAATACAGTGATAGTCACTGTATTAAGGACGTTGGCAGGGAAGAGGTTAACATCAGGGGTGATCAAAGGGTTAAATGTGTGCTTAAATGTGATTCAGTGAAGTTGGGGAGGTGCTTTTACTAGTGGAAGGAATATATTGGTGTTACTGCTTTACAGGAACACAGGATCTATGGCTTCTGTACTGACAGAATTTACATAGGCAGACTGCCGCTCCGTCTGTGTACCAAACGATCAGCAAGTTCCGGCGGACATTGAGTCTGCGGGAACCGCTGATCGACTCCTGCTGTGTAAAATCACAGCAGGAACGACCTTCCGGCAGCGCACACTTGCGCCCAATACCCAGAAGTGCAGAATCATGCATATATAAGTGTTTATGTGCAGTGCGGCCACCCTGTAGCAGTAAAACTGCTATAAGGCGGTCGACAAGTGGTTAATGACTCAAACCCTGTTCTCTCTGCTGAATGATTATTTCACTTGTCAGTATGTGATTTGATAAAAATGGTTCAATAGCACATTTAACAGTTCACTAAGTGCATAACATACAGTGCCCCCTCCCCAATTCCAGTGGAAATGGCCATACATGGATTGAATTCTGTCCGATTCCTGCTGAAATCAGTGCCGTGAGTGGCTCTGCTCTGTAAACGACCTTTGCCTAGGAAGTGGGAAAGAAGATTCTTGGTAAAACAGCTCTTGCATCCAATCCAATGCAGGTACTGTTGTGTTACTCTGTATTCTGACAGCTGCGGGTGCTGGCAGTCAGAATACAATGTCAGGCACAGTAGATTTGTCCATTCACTTTATTTTGTTTGGATGGGGAAATTACATGATTTCACTTGTACAGCCCTATGGGGGGGGGGGGCGCAACTTGAGTCATTAAGCAGGATCTAATGTGCTTTCCAGGCTTTCAGGTTATGGGACAAGAACCCTCAACCTCCTGTAAAGTCATTCATTTAAACAGAATATTGGTATGTCACAGTACTTTCCCATTGGAGTCATCCCATCTCACATGGAACTTACTGTCTGATTTGGTAGATTCAAAGGAGTGAGTTTGAAAAACTGGTATATTTGCGAATTGTAATTTTAGTTTTATTTCTCTGAATATAGTGACGAAAGGATAAAGCCTTGCTCTATAATTTCCTTTTCTGCATTATAGCGTTTGATAGTAAATTCGGTCTCTCTGTTTGTCCTGATGATCATTATTATCACTGAAACAGAACGTAACAAATTCAGAATTTTACAGCTGTCACTGGAACAAGAGGTGAGGGTTAATCTTACACCTGTTATAATGACAAGGGCCTACGAGGTGAATTCCACTCACTTTTCTAGAGGTTTCCCCTTACTGCCTGTTGCGTGTTCAGGACAAGAACTGAAAATAAATCTCAATGGGACACAGACCGCAAGAAATAAACTAATAGGGGGTTTTAACCCTCTCATACTCTATAGAAAACTAAAAGAAAACGTTTTGGCTATTCATAAAGTTTAAAGCATACTGTATGTAAAGCCAAAATAGTCCTTTTAGTTTTAGAGTAGGGGGGAGTAATAAAGAATTAAAACCCATACAACTTTTTTTTTTTTGGTGGCTGTGTATATATAAATATAAAAACAGCTGTTCTGTGAAGCCCTCAGATGTTTGTTAGAGAACCTTAGTGAATAAACAGCATCATGAAGGTCAAGGAACACACCAGACAGGTCAGGGATAAAGTTGTGGAGAAGTTTAAAGCAGGATTAGGTTATAAAAAATATCCCAAGTTTTGAACATCCAAAAGAGCACTGTTCAATCCATCTTCCGAAATGGCACAACTGCAAACCTACCAAAACATGGGCATCCACCTAAACTGACAAACCGGGTAAGGAGAGCATTAATCAGAGAAGCAGCCAAGAGGCCCATGCGGAGCTGCAGAGATTCACAGCTCAGGTGGGAGAATCTGTCCAAAGGTCAATGATTAGTTGTGCACGCCACAAATCAGGCCATTATGGAAGAGTGGCAAGAAGAAAGGCACTGTTGAAATAAAGTCCTGTTTGCAGTTTGCGAGAAGCCATGTGGGGGACACAGTAAACATGTGGATGAAGGTGCTCTGGTCAGATGAGACCAAAATTGAACTTTTTGGCCCAAGAGCACAATGCTATGTATGGCCGAAAACGAACACTGCATATCACCCTGAACACACCACCCCCACCGTGAAACATGGTGGTGGCAGCATCATGATGTGGGGATGCTTTTCTTTAGCAGGGACAGGGAAGCTGGTCAGATTTGATGGGAAGATAAATGGAGCCAAATACAGGGCAATCTTAGAAGAAAACCTGTTAGAGTCTGAAAAAGACTTGAGACTGGGGCGGAGGTTCACCTTCCAGCAGGACAACAACCCTAAACATACAGCCAGAGCTACAATGGAATGGTTTAGATCAAATCATATTCATGTGTTAGAATGGCCCAGTCATAGTCCAGACCTAAATCCCATTGAGAATCTGTGGCAAGACTTAAATTGCTGTTCACAGACGTTTTCCATCCAATCTGACAGAGCTTTAGCTATTTTGCAAAGAAGAATGGGCAAAAAGGTCACTCTCTAGATGTGCAAAGCTGGTAGAGACATCCCCAAAAAGACTTGCAGCTGTAATTGCAGCGAAAGGGGATTCTACAAAGTATTGATTCAGGGAGGCTAAATACAAATGCACACCACACTTTTCAGTTATTTATTCGTAAACATTTTTGGAAACCATTTATAATTGTCCTTCCACTTAACAATTATGTGCAGCTCTGTGTTGGTCTATCCCATAAGATCCCAAAAAAAGACATTTACATTTTCGGTGGCAACATGACAAGATATGGAAAATTTCAAGGGGTAGGAATACTTTTTCAAGGCACTGTATAAATACTACAAAGCTGTAAGGTTCCGTTTTTTTTCTTATATTTACCTAATTATCCGCTTACTATCCTTGCATCATAGCCCTCTGTTTGCTTATGAAAATTCTGCAATGAATCTAAGGCTGCATTCACACCTGAGCGTAGCTTTTCAGGCAGAAAATCGCGTGAATTGCGGCGTTTTTTCACTGCGTTTTTTACCGCGATTTGCGGCGTTTTTTACCGCGATTCGCTGCGTTTTTACCGCGTTTTGCCGCAAATTTTGTGCAGAGCAAAGGTCACCAATGTAAAAAGAATAAAAACGCCCAAATCTGCCCGATTCGCGCGACAAAAAAGGGTCCGGAACTTGTTTGAGCTTCAGGCGTAGGGCTTCAGGCGTTTTGGAGTGGAGATGTGAACCATCTCCATAGAGAATAATGTATTTTTGCCCCTCTAGCTTTTGTAGCTTCAGGCTTCAAGCTACAAAACGCTCAGGTGTGAATGCAGCCTTACAGTTGTCTATTTTACAGCATTTTTAACTGTAGAAAGTATTATAGTTTTTTTTTTTATATATATACCATTTGCCTTGTTTCATTGCATTTCAGCATCTGGCCACTTGGCATTTATCAGGTTTTTTTCATGTGCCTGATGAACCACTTGTCAAAACTTCTATCTGACTGCTGGTTGACCTACTGTATATCATCCTCTGTCAGCTCAGAACCTTAGCTTTTAGTTTGTTGCTTCCCAAACTGCTCTGGCCTTCTGGGTACCATGTTGTTTTGTAATTTAACGGCTCGTTGTTGATTGCCAAATCCAGCCTTGTTAGTATCTAAGTTCCCAAATATTTTAGTTATTAGTTTTCTATGCAGTCTTGTGTAATGATAGGGCCATGTATTTTTTGTACATCTCATTTATACCCTAGTAGGTATTGTCTGATTGAAAAATGAATTATTTTATTTATGTTTTAGTTTTACAGTTTTGGTTGATTGCTGTATCTGACAGTTGCTGGTATTTTTTTATTTTTTATTATTATTCACTGTTTCCTCAGTGTAAGTTACTGGTCACACATCAGAAAACAGGATTTCTCTAATCTAAGAAACAGCTTATGGTACCAACATTTTCCAGTTGAGAGAAAGTGATACTTCATGATGGCTTTTAGGTACAAAATATAGCAGAAAAATCTGTTTAAAGTTTTAGTGATATTGGAACCTGTCAGGTGGTGCTAATCTCCAGTGAAATGTCATTTTTAAACACAGTAGGTCCTTTAAAGTGTACTTGTACTCCATTTTATACTAGAAAAAGGCCTGCTTAAGATACAATAACAAAATAGTTACTGTATATTGTAACTTTTATGAATTGTATGTGCCCTTCTGTTTCTGAGTTTCCTTTTGTTACTAGGACCTGACTTTACCTGACTTGGCTAAGTTTTGCCAACTGCCATGTTACCAATTAGAATTAGACATATGCATTTTCGTTCGAATTTCGGGTATTTTAGTTACTGTTTTAAGAAATGATAACGAATGTGCAGAATCCGAAAACCGAAAGATCCGACATAAACAAAAGCTTTATTTTTCGTTTTTGTTGCGACAACAGTTCCATATAGATAGGAGATTCGACATGACGCTGACAATAGCAATCTGTGTCCATCGAACCTGTGGTCGAATGTGCCTAACCTTAGATCCATTAGCCCAAGATTATTCTACATAGAGAGAAAAGATTCAACATTATAGAGACAATAGAAAAAAAGGTTGAATGTGCCTAACCTAACTCTATTAGTCCAAGATTATTCGACATAGAGAGAAAAGATTGGACATGAAGATTCGACAAAGCAGTCGTCGCGAGTGGACATTTATGGTCAAATGCTCTGCCCATAGGCTATAGAAGAATTCTAATGTTGGTTGACTAGTAATAATAATTAATAAATATAATTATTACTAGTGTCATACAACATTAGAATTCTACTTTAGCTTGTAGGTGGAACATTCGACGGGAAATGTATGATTGCGGCGTCGTTCAGTTTAGCTGCTCCGTCGAATCTTCTTAGAACATTCGACAGACACCATAAGCCTTAAATGACAAATTCGACCTTAATTATTTTGGATTTTCGGACTAATGCATTTTTTAACAAAACAAAATAAATAAAAACGAATTTCGGGAGTAACTAAATAAATGTATTTTTTGGACGAAAACGAAATTCCGAAACAAAATATTTCAGTGTGCACATGTCTAATGAGAATGCTTCAGTGAGCAGTATAGCCAATCCTTTTGGACAGGAGAGCGGAAGTTGGTAGAGCTTAGCAATGAAGTTATGGAAAGATTTACAATACAGTAGAGTACGAATTCAATCTAAAGAAGCTACTGTGTAGTGTTGACAATAACATGCACTCCCCTATGTATGTATTACTGTAAGCAGCTTTAATTTCCTACTCCACTTTCTGTTTCAATGCATTCCTCAAACATCTCATGCTTTCCTATTACCACTGGCAGTTTAAAATGACCTCTATGAGTTGTTTATCATGTCAGTCAACGATTTTTGATAATGTAAACACCTTTTATTCAACTTCACACTGAATATAAATTTGAAATGTTGTGTTTTAGATATCCGGGGACTGCAGGGCTTCCTGGACCAGGCATCCAGATTAGGACTTGATGTATCATTGCAGAAAGTTGACAGAAACATCAGCAGAGTTTTTGCCAGTCTCTTCACTTCCATGAAAACTGAGGAACTGAACCGCTACCGTGACACCTTACGAAGAGCGATACTGCTTCTGAGTCCAAGGGGAGCACAGAACTTCATTAATGAGGTCAGTCACCTTTTTGCTCTAATAACTTTCACACTTTCTAAATCTTTCTTGTGTGTTTCCTGAATATTATAGGAGCGTTGCAGTAAACCTACCTTCTTCTAATTCCTTGTCTTTCAAAATAATTTTAACAATATAAAGACTTATCAGCAAATTCCAGAACAAAACTATGACCTGGCTTGGCATTTTTTTGTCCAGAGACAAATTGCTTCCCCAAGGTAATTGGTGGGGAAGGCAAACATGCATGTGTCAGGATAATTCTGTAGAAGAACTCTCACTGGTGCAGTTGTCTTTTGTATAATTTAATGTGACCCACTGGCCAGGCCATTTTGCTGGCTGGAAGCTTAAAAGTTGGAAATATGAGTGACGAGTGAGAAAAAGGAGTTGTGCTTTTGACTGCTAGTGATTGCTTGTGGTTGCAATTGTTTTATTTTCTTTTATGGGATTTTTACTAGCAGATTTTTCAAAAAACATTTTTGGCATTTTAAACAGTATTTTATTTTCTTTCCTTCCTTCAGTCTGCTAATTAAGAGAGTGGATAATTGTTCACAGGTGCTACAGGGAGTATATAACTTTCTGTAGAACTCACTTTTTTCTTGCTGGAACTTTGAATTTAAAAACGGGAATTTGACTAAGTGGTGAGGTAAAAACAGGAGAGTGAAAAATGAGTTTTCTAACCTGTACTTACAATATTACTTACAGAAAACTTCAGATTTTAACTGGGATAATGAGTGCTAACAAGGTTGAAGGTTGTGTGCAGTACACAGTGTGCTGCATGTATACAGTAATGGAGCAAGAGCTCCAGGATGAAACCCACAGCAAAATATGCCCTTCTGGAAGCTCACATTAGAGATCTGGAAGATCAAATTGCAAACCTGCCCAGAACTGACAACCTTGAAAGGGGTCTTCTGCTCACTGAGCAGGTGGTTAACGTGGTTGATGTGAAGGGGTAAGTCGAGATTATTAGTTAGAAAGATGGGTTACTGTAGACAGAGGGGAGTGGTAGGGGCTCACAGAAAAGGAATGGATTTGCCAAGTTGGGAGAAGATGTGGGGGTGGCAAACTCGGAGGTGGCAGCTCTAGATGTCACTGCTGCCCCTAAAACCCAGGAGAGCAGCCCATCTAGTAGGGGTGGTGAGGGTAGTGCAGAAAGGCCTAGAGAGTTGGTGGTAATAGGGAATTATATAATCAGAAGGACTGATAGAATAATTTGTTGCCAGGATAACCTCAACTGAATGATTTGCCACCTCCTTGGTGCCAGGTTTCGGCATGTGGTGGACCGGGTTGATAAATCACTGGGAGGGGCTGGGCATGACCCAGTTGTCTTAGTCCATGTTGGAACCAATGACAGGAAAAGTGGAGGCTCCTCAAGAATCAATTTAAAGAACTAGGCTACACGTTGAAGGGAAGGACCTCCATGGTGATATTCTCTCTGCCATGCACAACACAGGAAAGACAGGTGGAGCTTAGAAAATTGAATGCATGGCTAAAGACCTGGTGTAAGAGGAAAGGATTTGGATTTCTAGACTGGGCTATATTTTCATTGGGGTACAACCTATACAAAGATAGTTTGCACCTAAATGCAAGTGGGTCTGCTGTGTTGGGGGAAAGGTTTATGGGAAGGCTGGAAGAGTATTTAAACTAGGATTGAGGGGGAAGGTTAGATTATGAGGCAGACAGGGGTCGGTCTCTAATGGTGTGTGGAATTGGGGGGAGATGGGTGGATGGCTATGGTAGGTGATAAAAATGTTCCCATGTTACAAACAACCATTGAAGAAGGTACTATTTGTACTGCAAAAAAATATGCAAAAATAATTCAAACCATGCAGTCACTGAGCAGTAATTCTGTCCGCAGTTCATGATCAGAGTAGTTTGTGTTTTAGACATTGTTGCTTGTCTGACCTGCTGACCCCAAAGTAAAGGAGTAGAGACCAGATCTAAGAAAGGTAGATGATCATTGACATCTATCACTTCCCCCAGAATGTCCAGAGGTATCAAAAATGTGCTTAAACCTGGCCAAAACAGCTCAAATTTTGGCTGATTTAGCAGTTGGAAATTCAAACCATGGCTAGTCATATGGCACCACCATGCTAAACAAATGTTGATTTAAAAATCAATGTCTTCTTTTTTTTTTTCCACTTCAGTGAAATTTTTCCGAGAGACGTTTTCATCTTTGCAGTTAAATTTTGTCCCTTCTCATTTTCACATCATAGTGGTCGGAACAGAGACGTGGGTCTTATAAAATTGGGTATTCAAACAGCCACCAGTGCTGTGGCTAGCCAGCAGTGCAGATTCCTCCATCCACATTGCTTAGCAAGAATGGGTGAATCAGCTGATTTCTCTAGTTTAGAAAACGGATCTAAAGGAGAGAAATATAATCATGCATTGCTAGCTAACTGTACCAGTTAAGTGCAAGTCCCAAGAGGAAAATTATTTTGAGTAGTCATTTTTTTGTATCCTCAGGACACTTATGTCTATTTATTACCAGTGGATCAGCAATCAATGTTCCCATGGTCAGCATGCAGTCTAACTGCCTTTCTCTCTTTTTTTTTTTATTCAGCTTTCGGAAGTATTTATTTCCTTTAGCAAATAGTTTTTAAACGTATTATTTCGGGGAAAACACTAACTGTATAAATTGATAGGTATAAAGATAGGTATTTCAGAAGAATAAATGGAACAAAGCATAATTTTATCTCCACCAGACAGAAAGAAATTGAGAATTTTGGAGCAGGATGACCTCAGATGAACATGAGGTCTGTCTTGCTAGCAGTGACAGTATCCTAATGCCTTTTCTATCAAACACTTCTGACAGAGTTTTACTGCATTGATGCAATGGAGCAGAAAGGCCAGCAGCTTTATCAATGAAGAAATGTATTTATTTTCAAGGTCAAAAAACAAACAGTGCAAATGCAATGTCCAAAACGATAATCACTCTGAAGAAAAAATGATAGAAAGGTATTTTAATATAGCATATCTCCTCTGTTGGGGCTTAAGATTGAGTCGGTTGATCTTTTCAAAATCATCTTGTCATTTCATACATTATTATGTGTCTATCACACATAAAATAGTGAGGACCCAATACATTTCCTTCAGATTTAATTAAGTTAGGCAATACTTGAGTGAAATTTGGCTAGCACAACTTTTTAAGGCATATTGTCAACAAAATAGCTGATAGATATACCACAATTCTGAAAGCACCCATTGACATGAGATGACATAAAGTCTGTCTTGGTTAATGGTCTTTTGTCTACGAAGACAGAACTTCTGGATACCACCCACTGGTTGTCCTCTGGAAAAAAACATTCCCTGATCCTTGATTCTCCTGAAATAGGCTGCTGCCAGTTGTTGTCTGTGGTCACTCCAATATAGAGAAGATTTTACAGTTTTTTATTACTTTTTTCTTTACATGATAATATTTTTGTTAGTATAAGATTAAATGAAGTTTGACAGAATCATTATTGAATCCCGATATTAAAACACCCAAGTATTATAATTTGTGATCCTCATTCAAATTTTGTGAACTTGCTTGTATATCAGTTTTGTACACAGTAATACATAAGCAATTCAACTTAAAGAGGTTGCAAATTTCTAATATGAAAAATTAACACAGCAAATGCTTCTATAGCAGGAGTAGACAACCTTTCAAAGGTTGAGATGATATCTACCTTGTCAAATGGAAAGCAAAGATCCCCAGGGGAAGGGGGTGCCCTTTAAAACAAATACCTATCAAGTGCCCAATAAAAACACAGTAGTGTTCTCTGCCTCCCCATAGCAGTGTCCTCTGCACCCCCTTGACCCTGCAGTAGGGTCCTCTGCCCCTTCTACTATTTCAGTGTTTCTGTGTCCCCCCAAAGCAGTGTCTTATGTCCCCCTTCATATCACCCCCCAACTGTAGTGTCCTCTGCCCCCCCTTAACAATGTCCTCTTTCCCCTTCACATCACAACCCCCCCACTGCAGTGTCATCTGCACCCCCATAGCAGTGTCTTGTGCCCCCTCAAAGCGTCATCTGTCCCCTTCAAACACCCCCACTGTAGTCTCTTATGCCCCCCAAAGCAATATCCTCTGTCTCCTTCACACCTTCCACCAACTGTAGCCTCCACTGCCCCCCCTCCAAAGTAATGGCCTCTGTTTCCTTCACAATCCCCCCCCACGCAGTGTTCTCTGTCCCTGTCCCCCCCTGTAGTGTCCCTTGCCCCTCCAATGTGATGCCCTATGTCCCCTACACACACCCCCCACTGTATTGTCCTCTGTCCCCTTTACACCAGTGTGTAGTTAGCACTCTCCTATCTTACACTGGTGTATAGCAGAGCAGGAACAATGACTGTACTGGATAGAGGATATGACAGTACTGGATACTGGATAGAGGGCGGGATCTGCCGGAGTTACATTTTACATTAACAAGCTGGTGATTGGTTGCTAGGACTGACCGGCAGCCAATCACCTGCTGGTTAATGTGAAAAGTTGGGGGAATCAACAAGTATACCAAGACTCCATCACAGGGGGTCTTAATGTAAAGCAGTACCACGTCCTCAAAATTGTTTTAGATCAAAAGAGCACATGAGAAAGAAATGGACTTTGTAGGCACCAATTATAAAAGTAACATAAATATTTATTAAACACAGAATATACAAAAGATTATCACAATAAAACCATTATTTGCCAAATGAATATATGTAAAATTCTAACAATGTCTTTATCCCTGAGATGGCCGGACTAGTGAAAAAGAAGGACTTTTGTGATGTTCTTTTTCACTAGTCCGGCCATCTCAGGGATAAAGACATTGTTAGAATTTTGCATATATTCATTTGGCAAAATAATGGTTTTATTGTGATAATCTTTTGTATATTCTGTGTTTAATAAATATTTATGTTACTTTTATAATTGGTGCCTACAAAGTCCATTCCTTTCTCATGTGCTCTTTTGATCTAATGTGAAAAGTTAATTCCAGCAGCCCCTGACTCTATCAGGTACTGTTAAGCCCCATACACACGGTCGGATTTTCGATGGATTCTGTCCTATCGGACAATGTTGTCGGAAATTCCGACCGTGTGTAGGCACCATCAGACAGTTTCCATCGGATTGTCCGACGGACAAAGTCCTATCTCCTGCTGGATAGATTTTTTGACAACAAAGTCCGATCACACCAAATCCGATCGTGTGTAGCGAATTCCGACGGACAAAGTGCTACGCATGCTCAGATCACATTACAAGACCAAAGCTATTGGCTACTAGCCTCTACGTAGTCCCGTCGTACGCAACAAACGTCACCACGTTCAGAATGATCGGATTTTCCGACAACGTTGTCCGACCGTGTGTACGCAAAACCAACATCGGACAAAGTATGACGGACATGATCCGACGGACCTGGTCCTCGGATAATCCAAGCGTGTGTATGGGGCTTTACTCTTCCCGCACTCCACTTTGCAGTGAAGAGGAGAACGGCAGAGGCTGGGGGAAGAACTGTATACAGGGTTGTGTTACCGATTGACCTGTCGACTTCCCACGGTTGATGGTTCGATCGCGATTTCCAACCCCCGCTCTATAGTGTGTACTTGCTTCAATCTAAAGCAGTGTTACTTCTCTGCATGAGTCATGATTATACTCTATGCAGCTCAGCAGCCTCCAGAGTACATCCCAATCCCGCCTCCATCACACAGCAGGGGACTCGTAGGCTCAGATTTGTTTATTTTTCAGGGGGTGTGTCCCTTATCGCCACTCAGCGCTCAGGTTACAGGGGGCTCTGTGCTCTAGCTCTGCAGTGTGTGTCATGTCAGATCCTCTCCCCCTGCTTTCTGTAGTATTTTGAACTGATGTAGAGAAGAGATGATTACAGACAGACGGATACAACGTATGTTGAAGAATTTATTTCATATGTGTTTTACCTGAGGCTCGTCACGCCCGTGTGTATAAGTAAGGTAAGGTAACTACTTTAAAATATACTTTTTTTTTTTGGGGTGGAGATGGATTAGAACACCTGTCAGTTTTTTTGTTCCTATCTGTGTCCTTGCTAGGGTAATTCTCCTTCTCTGTTTGTCTTTGTGATCATTATCACTCAAAAATTAGACAATTCAACATTTTGAGTGGTCACTAGAACATTGGGAAAATCAGAAAATCTTTCAATGGAGATACTAGTTCTGGTGACTACCAGAGAGTTCCCTCACTTTGGAGGTATTTCCTATAAATTCCCTTTTGGGACAGAAAGTGGAGTGATCTCCCTACTGGAACAAAGAAAAAACTGAGTTGCAACCCTCCCTTACTCTATCATTGAAGAAAAAAAGTTTTGCCTTCAGATCTGCTTCAGTAGTTAGTAGTAATTAGTTACATTTAAAGGCTAATCCCAGGTTTCATCTCACTTTAAATAGTTTGTTTGAAGCTACTGTATGTAGCAACAGCCATTCACAGGAAGCTATGTATTTTATGATTGAATACAAGGCTTCCTCTGACTGGCTGAAGTGGAGATAGTGATGTCTTCTTCAGTGGAAGCCTTGTATTCATTCAGAAAATACAAAGCTTCCTGCCTAGAATACCCACTACGGTGCTTATGCATAGTAGACTGTATGGAGGACTGGGAGTCTCCTTGTTTTTCTAAATGTTACCAGACAGCTCAGTTAGCCCAGATTACTCTGTATCATGCAACTGTAGATGTCCTGCTCTGGGTAGGTCCTCAAATCTATAGCTCTTGGTCCCCTTACGGCTGATAACTTGCTCTGAACTTGTTCGGAGATTATCTGGCCTACACTGACCTTGTCATTTTGAAACATGGAAGCGCCTAGGCTTGACCAGATTAATTACACTGGTCACTTCCTCCACCCTGAAACCTTTTTCGGTCCTACAGGAGCAATCTACAATTCAGATCCCCATGCTCTGGGAATTAACTCAAAGTTGTATTCCTATCTCACAACATCAACTTCCTGTTTGCCCCTTAAGCCACCAATTGGGTTGAGGATCCGAACATTAACTTATAATTGGAAGATTGGAGTGACATTTGGGCTATTTGACATTTAAACTTCTCTTCACAAAATATGTTAGCTAATGAAATCAACTATAAGGTCCTCTTAAGTTGGTATCTGGCCATGGCAAGAATCAAAATTTTTTTACCCACCTACCCCTATACCTGCTTTCAAGGTTGTAGTGAGAGGGGCACTCATATACATGTTTGGTGGACATACCCAGTTGTGCAGCAGTTTTGGGCTGAGATTTAACCACTTGACCTCCGGAAGATTTACCCCCTTCATAAACAGCCCATTTTTTGCAATATGGCACTGCGTTACTTTAACTGTCAATTGCCAGGTCGTGCGACACTGTACCCAAATAAAATTTTTGTCCTTTTTTTCTCCACATATAGAGCTTTCTTTTGGTGGTATTTGATTACTTCTGCTCTTTTCGTTTTTTGTGCTATAAACAAAAAAACGTAAATTTAAAAAAAAAAAAAATTTATATATTATTTTTTTTACTTTCTGCTATAAAAAATGCCTTTTTGGGGACCAGTGACACTAATACAGTGATCAGTGCTAAAATATGCACGATAACTGTACTAATGACACTGGTCGGGAAGGGGTTAACATCAGGGGCGATCAAAGGGTTAACTGTGTGCCTAGCCTGTGCTTTCTCACTGTGTGGGAGGTGCTTTGACTAGGGGAAGGCATTGATCCATGTTCCTGCTTTGCAGGAACACCGGATCAATACCTTCACTTCTGACAGAATGGCAATCTGCCTTGTTTACACAGGCCAGATGCCATTCTGCCTGTGTACTGACTAATTGACGGGTGCCGGCAGACATTGAGTCCATGGTACCCACTGCCACAGTGGGAGCAGGCTGCTGGTTGTGCGTGCTCCAGACCCGGAAGTGTCAGATTACGTGCTAGGTATGTGAGCTGGCACAGAGCCGCTGCCCCGCCACAGTATTTGTATGGTGGTCGGTCCACTAGTGGATATGGAATCCTCTCTACCTTGATGGGTAAGCCACTCCCTCATGACCCCGCTCTCGCATTACTGAATTACTGCCCTCCAGACCTTATGAAAGCACAAGCAAAACTTGTCATTCAAATCTGACTGCTTCACAGAAAACTATAGCAAAGGCCTGGAAATCCCCACCACTCTGCCTCTTGGAGAATAAGAATAGGGTTACCCAAGACATGATTCATAGTACGATTAAGGTGACTATATTAGACAAGATCCCACCCCATTTGGAAATTTGGCAACCTTTGGTGGATAATTTTCTCCTTTCAAACTGTGACTCCTCACTATTGGAGCTCTAGTCTTACAAACCCTTGTGTAGCAGACGAATAACCCCTTACTTCCATGTGGAGTTGGCGACCCCCCTCTCCCCTTCCTGGCCTTCTTCCTTTTTGACATTTTCTTCCTTAACCACTAGCCAAACAGCCGCAGTCATTATATTGTGGCAGGTCAGCTCTCTCCCACAAATCACTGTAGCTGTACATCGGCCCTTTAAATGGCTATAGCAGGGGGACCTAATGCGCGTAGCTGGCAGTCGCGGGCACGAGAGCCAGAACGGGGATTTGTGTGTGTAAACACACAAATGCCTGTTCTGTCAGGAGAGGGGAGACAGATTGTCTGCTCCTACTAAGTAGGAACAGCGATATGTTTCCTCCTCTAGTCAGTCCCAACTTTGTGGGAACAGTTTGGGGATGGCCCTTTCCTGTTCCAACATGACTGCGCACCAGTGCACAAAGCAAGGTCCATAAAGACATAGATGAGCGAGTTTGGGGTGGAGGAACTTGACTGGCCTGCAGAGAGTCCTGACCTCAACCTGATATAACACCTTTGGGATGAATTACAGCCGAGACTGCGAGCCAGGCCTACTCATATAACATCAGTGCCTGACCTCACAAATGCACTTATGGGAGAATGGTCAAACATTCCCATAGACACACTGCTAAACCTTGTGGACAGCCTTACCAGAAGATTTGAAGCTGTTATAGCTGCAAAGGGTGGGCCAACTCAATATCGAACCCTACGGACTAAGACTGGGATGCCATTAACCGCTTGCCGCCCGCCGGCTGTCATATGACGGCCAGGCGGCGCGGCTCTCGTTCTGCGTGGGCGTCACTCGCGCGCGCCTGCTGCATCACTGGGGACTCGATGCGTGTGCCCCGCGGCCGAGATGTCCGCCGGGCACCCGCAATTGCCCGGTAACACAGCAGGACCGTTGATCTGTGTATGTAAATACACAGATCCACATCCTGTCAGGTGAGAGGAGACCGATGGTGTGTTCTCAGTACAGAGGAACACCGATCGGTCTCCTCCCCTTGTGAGTCCCCCTCCCCCTACAGTTAGAATCACTCCCTAGGTAACATATTCAACCCCTTGATTGCACCCTAGTGTTAACCCCTTCCCTGACAGTCACATTTATACAGTAATCAGTGCATTTTTATAGCACGGATCGCTGTATAAATGTGAATGGTCCCAAAAATGTGTCAAAAGTATCCAATATGTCCACCGCAATATCGCAGTCACGATAAAAATCACAGATTGCTGCCATTAATAGTAAACAAAAAATAATAATAAAAATGCTATAAATCTATCCCCTATTTTGTAGACGCTATAACTTTTGCGCAAACCAATCAATATACGCTTATTGCGATTTTTTTTTACCATAAATATGTAGAAGAATACATATCGGCCTAAACTGAGAAAAAGAAAAAAAAAATTAGGATATTTATTATAGCAAAAAGTTAAAAATATTGTGTTTTTTTTTAACCTTGTCACTCTTTTTTTGTTAATAGCGTAAGAAATAAAAACCACAGAGATGATAAAATACCACCAAAAGAAAGCTCTATTTGTGGGAAAAAAAATTATAAAAAATGACATTTGGGTACAGCGTTGCATGACCGCGCAATTGTCATTCAAAATGTGACAGCGCTGAAAGCTGAGAAATGGCCTGGGCAGGAAGGGGGTGAAAGTGCCGGTATTGAGGTGGTTAAAGTTCATGTGTGTGTGTGTGTGTAAAGGCAGGCGTCTCAATACTTTTTGTAATTTAGTATATTAGTAAACACACAGTTCAATGAAGGTGGACTTTGTATAGCAAGTTCATAGCATTAAACAAAAAAAAACATCTCATCTTAGTAATAGGGCAACCCCTCATGGGTTCCCCAAAACAAACAGGCAGCATGCGTAACATTTGTCATGTTCTGTCAGTAACCAGCAGTAGTCTATCACAGTAGACAGAGTGAGAGAGCCCCGAGAATCAATTAGCTCACATACACTATATAAAGGCCTATGCACAGCTAATGCCCCGTACACACGAGCGGAATTTCCGTTGGAATAATCTTGGATGGTTGAATTCTTGAATTCCACTGGTACTGCATGTATGCCACACTTCTTGGTGTGTAAAGTACCTCCATGTCGTGGTTCCTCCTGTTGGTTTGTATGTCACTAAAAGAAATATGAATCGCCAGGAAGAACCACTTTGTGTGGTAGAGATAACAGGTATTCAACCTGACCAAAGGGTCAGATACTTACAGTGGCTGGGGAGAAGCGAAGTGGCAGCTTTTGAACACATAGGTCACAGAGAAAGTAAATATATAAATTTTTTTATAGGCTGTCTTCTGTTTACATGTAACCTTATAGTCACAGGTTCACATAAACTGCATATCTGTACTCCCTTCTAAGATGTCTTCTGCCCCATACACACGATCAGAAATTCCGTCAGAAAAATCTTGGATGTTTTTACCGACGGAATTCCGCTCAAGCTTGGCTTGCATACACACGTTCAGTTCTCTGAACTTTTGACCATCAAGACAACACCACGACGAGACGAGAAAATTAAGTTCAATGCTTCCGAGCATGCGTCAAATTGTTTCCGAGCATGCGTAGGAATTGTGCGCGTCGGTATTGCTACAGACGATCCAAATTTTTTCAGATCTGAACTTTTTCCGACCGAAAAATAGAGAACCTGCTCTCAATCTTTTGAATTGGAATTCCGCCAGCAAAAGTCCGATGGAGCCTACACACGGCCGGAATTTCCGACCAAAAGCTCACATTGGACTTTTGCTGTCGGAATTTCCGATCGTGTGTATGGGGCATAAGGCTAAAAATTAGATCTAGACCTGGCTACCGGGTAAGATGTGGACCTAGCTATGGAGGCTTAATCCCACCCAAAGCTCTACAAAGCCCCTGAGCTCCAGGGCCCAGTGCAAACCTTATTAGGATTCTGAGAAAACCAAATATTTTTCTCCACATCACCCATCTACCTGGGAACTACTCACCATGCATTTTTGTAGGTGAGAAACCTGGGTGACACATACAGACCATCCACAGTCATGCCAGCCAGTGCTTCAAAAGTGTGTGTGTGTGCACGCGTGTGTGTATATGTGTATATGTGTGTGTGTGTATATATAATATATATACACATTTATTTAATTACACATGTTAAAGAGTGAAGAACAATTTGTCCTTGATAAATTCAGCAGCTGAGATATGAAAGAGTTAACCAGATCAAACACTTTTTCTTACCAGAATTGAGGAGGTTTTTTTATTCCCATTTTCCCTGTGTTTACCAATTACCAGTCCACGCTGTCACAGGAGCAATTCACACAGCTATTTACTGTAATGGTTTGGGGATAAAATAATCCTAAATCTTACGCTCTTTGACTACATTTTTCACACTGAGCTGTTCCATGAATTCCTTTTGCTGTTGACACAGCCATTTGCAAGGACCCTGTTATGTATTTTGCTGAGTTGCATTGTATGCTCGAGTTGACAACCATTACTGTATCGTACGTGGAAGTAAGACAGACTTTTATGCGCTCTTCAATTCACATTGTAATGCTGTTTGTATTCTGGGTGTAACGAGTCAGACGCCAGTCTATATATTGCTGGACAACACTAATGTAGAAAGCTGCAGTGTTGACCCAGCAAATATGTGAGAAACAGCAGGATGGCCAGTAAAAAAAAACAGATTTAGGATAACGGTGTGATGATGTTTCAAGGATCTGATGAACGATCCTTTAAAAATTTAAGTGACAAAAGAAGAAAAAAATAATGCGCCCCTAGCCAATTACTTTATCTCTTAGGTTGTCTGTTGTTTTATAAATTTGTAATTAAAGTCAATTGTCTGGCTTTGCTGAATAGGATGTTTTGAACATTGATGTTTTTTTGTATTCTGAGATAGCTGTCAATAAACAAGTTGACTGAGCCTTCTTGCCTGGTAGTTCCATATACTACCCGTTCTAGTAAAGTAAATGCATGTAATGGATATTTGTTTTTTTATTCATATTATATATTTTTTTTTATTTGAATTTAAACTTAAACCCAGGATATGTAACTCTCCCCCCTCCAAGATTCTGCAGGTGATCCATGTAGTTCCTTTATGTCTAGTCTTTATGCCAGATGAGACCATAACTTTATAGCAAGACCCATCTTCAGTCTACACTATCACAGGCCAAGCCAGGCAACTGGAAGTGCCTTTTTTATGGGAATTGCTGCTTAAATTTTATTTTTTGGGACAGGGAAGTTACACAGTACTTTATTTATTTTTTTGAAGCTGAACTCTATATACTCATACTACATACTACATACTACAATGATATCAGTATGCTCTGCTGCAATGCACTGCATGTGCTAAGTGAAAATATACTGAAAGAGCAGAATAAGCAGTATCCTGCTGCTCTGGTATTGTCCAATAGCAGGATAGGGAAGTATTGCAGTGCCAATGATCCGTGATGTGGCTGTGAGATTTAATTCTGCTTTTGCTCAAGCCTGGCTTACCAGAAATAAAAAAATAATTAGACGATAAAACTGTTCCATAAAAGTATTGGAACTCTGTTTTGAGATTTATATCTGGAAATCAAATTTAATAGCTATAAAAGAAACACAAATAAGTGTTAAAACACTATATTACCAAAAGTATTGGCACACTTGCCTTTCCACACACATGAACTTTAATGGCATCCGAGTCTTAGGGCTCTTTCACACGGGGCGGATCAGTGCAGATCCGCCCCGTGGATAGCCGCTTGCTCAGCGGGAATCGCCGGAGCGATCTCCGCTGAGCAGAAGATGACAGGTCCGTCTCTGCACTCCGTGCAGGGACGGACCTGTCAGAGCGCCGCTCTCCCCTATGGGAGATCGGGTGACGACGGACCGTAGAGTCTGTCGTCATCCGATCCGCTCTGCAGACGGATGAGAAAATGGGGTTTTCCTCCGTCTGCAGAAACGGAGCATAGCGGGCACGGACGAGAGCGGGTGTCAGCGGATGCTCATCCGCTGACACCCGCTATCCCATAGGGATACCTGTATGTCCGTTTTTCATCCGAAAACGGAAGGATGAAAAACGGACATACGGTCCGTCCGTGTGAAAGAGCCCTTAGTCAGTAGTCTTCAATATTGAGTTGGCCCACCTATAACAGCTTCAACTTTTCTGGGAAGGCTGTCCACAAGGTTTAGGAGTGTGTCTATGGCAGTGATGGCAAACCTTGGCACCCCCAGATGTTTTGGAACTACATTTGCCATGATGCTAAACTACACTGTGGAGTGCATGAGCATCATGGCAAATGTAGTTCCAAAACATCCCCAGATGCCAAGGTTCGCCATCACTGGTCTATGGGCATGTCTGACCATTCTTTCACTAGCACATTTGTGAGGTCAGGCACAAAGCGGAGACTGTAAGCCAGGCCTTCTAGTCCTAAATCAGTGCCTGACCTCATAAATGCGCTTCTGGAAGAATGGTCAAACATTCCCATAGACACACTCCTAAACATTGAAGACAGCCTTCCCCAAAGAGTTGATGCTGTTCTAGCTGCAAATGGTGGGCCAACTCAATATTAAACCCTGGCAGGCAACTCTCCGTGAGCTATCGTTATTAAGACTGGGGTGCCATTAAAGTTCATGTGCATGTATAGGCAGGCATCTCAATACTTTTGGCAATATAGCGAGTGTTTGTATGAAAATTTTTTTTTAAACAACTACCAATGATCCTCCTGTATTCCGACCACAAGTGGGAATGCCTGCATTGGGTGATGAAATTATGTTTCAGTAGAAAAAAGTTAAAAATGCAAATTAAAGGAAAACTCCACTAAGACAAAAATACAAATGTCCTGAAAATGCTACATGGCTGTCTTTATTGATTTCTAAGTTACTATGCCAGAACTTCTTGGAACAGAAGAGGAGAGAGAAGGAGCGAAGACAGTGATCTCCTCTAGGGAGAGAAGAATCTGTATCATTAATGCAGGAATTATCATGGCTGGAGGGTTGTTGGGACAGCCAGGTATTTAGCCACCAGTTTCAGGAACAATAACTTTGACAGGCTCATGTTTCAGACACTGAAGGGAGATAGAGAACCGGTGTTAAGGCAGCTGAATAATTTCAGACAGACTTCAGATAGGGGTCAACTGGCAGTGCAAAGACCACATACAGAGAAAACTGCAGGGTAAGAAATTGTGCTCTGTAATATCAAGTAAAGCAGCCTCATAGTATGGAAGTCACTGACAAAGCCACAGATTGACAGCACTAAAAATCACATTTACTGCTATGCACTGACTGTTATTAGTATTTGATCTTCCTTTATTTTTTCTGAAGTTCCGTTTGCACAAGTGTACTGTTTACTTGCTTAAAACAAGCTTTTGTAAATTAGCAATACAGGTTAAAGCGGAGTGCCTATTAAAAAAAAATACTGCAGCTGCTGACTTTTGATAATTGGACACTTACCTGTCCCAGGGTCCAGCGATGCGGGGGATCAAAGCCCCGCTCATCTCCCCCTCCGTTTGGCGGCGCCGGCATTGTGACTGTGGGCGCCCAGCTGTTGGTTCACAGCCGGGCACCCACTGCGCATGCGCGAGCGGCACCGAATGCCATGAGCGGCTGCGCAATCATCTGGGACCTGTCATGTGTCCCAGATGATTGACAGGGGGGAGGGTGCAGAGCTGAGCCCTTTCTGCACCAAGGGGAAGTGATGTCACCAGCCCAGGCACTGAAGGAGGCAGACTATGAGGGACCCCCTAGCAACAGACATTTAGAGGTGAGTTAAAAAATTTTTTTCAAAAAATGTTTCATTTTTTTTTTTAGAAATATTAATGCTTTTTTTTTGGGAGGGGCAACTCCACTTTACTTGTGTAAAACAATATTCATCCTACTAAGTATAACAAGCCATGCAATATGGACCCCAGCTAGAAACACAACTTTGCCCACTAATTTATTCAGATTGAGGTAGAGTATGACTAGATTGTAGAGAGAAAAAACAACACACAAAGTGTTGTAGGTGAGGATGAGTACAAACAATAATAATAAATTATATGAAAATTGAATTTTGAGAGATGATGCTGCAGTGGCAAGAAGAGGTCACAGTTTTCATAAATCACAAGCAAAAAAAAAAATGCACACCAAAATTGAATAATTATTTCACGGTAAACTTGAGAAAACAAAATTGAATATAGTAGAATATGTGTTACAAAATGATATGAAAGCAGTAGTAAAGCTAAAAGGACTTGAGGCTTCGGTGCCTATTGTAAGTCGCACTCTTGATGTTGGGATGAGTGTGCCAACAAGATGGAGGTAGCTACATTGTTGAGGTTATCAGATGGACACTCTTCTTGACATTTTCCTGATGAGCCCTCTACATTTCCAAACGGCTCAATGGCATCAAACATACACTTCCTAACTTGCATGTCCTCTGTTTGTCTTGTAGACCAGTTGTTGTCTTTCCTTTTAAACCAAATTCACTTGCAGCTTCTTCTGATGCATTTGATGATGACTTTATTGCTTATTGAAGGGAGTGATACAGGTTGGCTGTATATGTAGCTATAAACCCTCTCTATCCAACTTCTACAGGAAAGATGTTTATCTTCCAGCCATTCTGGGCAGCTCCAGTTGTCAGTTCTGACTACTTGTCTTTTTTTCTTTTGTAATCTTCTTCAACGCCATCTGTCCATAGTAATCCCAATTCCACAACACATGCCAGCTTGATTGTATGAATCAAGAGACCACAACAATATTCTAATTTCCTCCCTTCCAGGCTTTCCCATTCAGACTATTCACCCTGATTGGTCACTGAGATGGTCTTGGAATGTTGCTCTGCCTCCTCCTGTTGTCTCACCGCCTCTACCAGGAACTGTCCCTTCAGCACTTACACTATAGTTCCAAAAGTATTGGGACACCTGCCTTTTACACGCATATCAACTTTAATGACATCCCAGTCCGTAGGGTTCAATATTGAGTTGGCCCACCCTTTGCAACTATAACAGCTTCAACTCTTGTGGGAAGGCTGTCCACAAGGATTAGGAGTGTGTCTATGGGCATGTCTGACCATTCTTCCAGTAGCACATTTGTGAGGACAGGCACAGATGGAGACTGCGAGCCAGGTCTTCTCGTCCACTTCAGTGCCTGACCTCATAAATGCACTTCTGGAAGTATGGTCAAACACTCTCATAGACACACTCCAAAACCTTGTGGACAGCCCTCCGCGAAGAGTTGAAGCTGTTGACCTCGCTCACTCAGGGGGTCCACCATTTCTGGTAAGAGTCCCCACTCATAGAGTTGGCTGTTTTACCCAAAAAACCCTATCTCCTTGGTGGGGGTTGAAAATCCTGGAACACATAATTTCACCAGATGTTTTCACCATCAGTTATATATACAATCTATTTTTATATTCTTCATTGCTATTTTTCTTGCCATTTGTATGCCACTTGGACTTTATTTAGGATTATTCAGTGATCATTGTTGTTTTGCACTGTTTTTATACAAGCGCGACTTATTTATTTATTTATACAAATTGCTCAGTGTCCTTGAGCATTGCATCATACCATTGGTCCAAGCTGTTCAGTGGCATTGCTGCAACAGTTGGGACAGCTGTTCTTCACCCCTTAACTTGACTTTTTGACAATGGAAATACCTCTGTACTTACTGGGTTTGATCTTCATCCTTACCCATGTGATTTATTTTTAAGCAGTTCCAGAAGTCTCTTGGTGTAGGGACAGTTGTTATATTATCCATATAGTCTTGTTTTGGTGGTAACTGCTGACCAAATTTTAGTTGTTCTGCTCCAATCATCTATCTAGGTTCTGATAATTATTTCTATTGTCATAGTGAAGGCCAATGGGGATAGTGCACCCCACCAAAATACCCACCTCCAGGGGTTGCCAAGCTGTAGTTAAATCTGATGTTGTATGACAAAGATGTATATCCTAGTAGTACTGTGTTACCAAATTTGTTATTACTACAGGCACCCAAAATAATTCAAAGGCAGTCCACAGTAAGGAAGGAGGAACTGATCCATAGACATAAGCCAAGTCAAGGAAAAAAGCTTGTACATTTTCTTTTATTCTTAGTTTTTCTGGATATAATATGAGATAACCCTGGCATTTTCAAGACATACCAAGAACCCTGCTATACCAGCTTTTTGGATGACTATATCAATTAAATAATTTTTTATACTCTATAATTCTTTGTGCCAACACACTGAAAAAGGTCTTGCAATCTGTACTCAAAAGGTTTATTTGTTGAAACTGTTCATTGGTGACTGAGCTCAAAACTTCCTGTGCTGGCTGTTTCCAGTTCTCTTTGTAGACTGCAAAACACCTCTCTTCTGTTATATTTACAAGAGAAGAGTGAGGTGTTCTACAGTTCTTTCCCAGGGTGACAATGTTGCTCTTCCATAGATACAGCATGAGGAGTGAACATTGTCATTTTAGGAGAAGAAGTGGCTTGGGCTCTTTCATGTACACAATCAGAAGGTGGTAAAAACAGGCTGATGAACTGCCTGCTAACTGCTGAGATAAAGTCTACTATTGCAACCAAACAGGGTCATTTTTAACTTGTAAAATTCGACAGGTGTCACCGCCTATCAAACATGCTCATTAAGGTCAATGAGCACACCACAACCACAAGCCAAATGCTTGGCTCATGGCTCAAACACGGAGAGGGAAAAAAAATCCCTCTAGGGGTTTAAAAGAAAAAATATATATATATTTAGGAGGTGCCCTGATTGCAATGCACCGCAGTTTGCTTTTCAAAGAGCGCTAGATACTTACCCCTGTAAGTTTTATATTGCTGTCTGTGTCCCTGTTTTAGATTTTCCCTCATTTCCTGTCTGGTGAAACCATTGTCACTGGGACATTAAGTGAAGTGAAATCTCTTTAATAGAGCCTCAGATAACAGTAAAATCTTATCAAGGATTTTCATTTTTTTTTATTTATTTTTTTACACAATCTAAAACTAACCATTAAAAAAAAAAAAATTCACTTTAAAGTGAATGTAAAAGGTAAACGTATTTTCAGTTTTAGTTTCCAATGGGGACAGGTTAGACTTTTTATGAAATTTGGTATCACTGTGTCTCCTCTAGAGAGATTTACCTGTCTATTTTTACTGGTAATCATTATCAACAAGTCAGAAAGTGTAAGGCCTTGTTAACATGAGCATATTTAAGTGTACACCTGTTTAAGAGCCGTGCTTGCCTTAATGGGATGCAAAGGTGTTCCATGCACCCGCTTGCAGGCAGTCCCATTGATGTTAATTGGGATGTGGCGGCTGCACAGATACAGCCACTGCTCACAATTTCACATCTGTATGGGTGTGGGTGCTTGTTCCCGAGCGCACACTGATATGCACATGATCACGCACCTGCATGCACATGGATGTCAAATTGAGAGCAGCGACTGTGTCTGTGCTGTCATTGCATCCCAATCAACATCAATGAGACTGCCTGCATGCGGATGCCCAGAGCATCCTGTGTGAGCAGTCACAACCCTTGCACGGGATTTCAATTAGGTATGCCCATGTGACCGAGGCCCAAATTCAATTATATATATATATATATATATATATATATATATATATATTAATCAGATTTTATTTAGAAAAAGTAATTTTTAGGTAAGTTTACAAAAAAAAACAAAGAAACGCTCTCCCATGCAGGGCAACACAGCACAACACAGTATTGGCAAGTGTATTAAAAAGGAGCATATTGGAGCAGCACCAAACACATACAGCGGCTAAATTAAGCAGATCTAGTAAAGAAGCACCTGGACAATGAAGAAGGAATTAACAGCCACCCCACAAAAAAAACAACAGGGTAAGTATGATAATTAGAAAGCAAAAAAAGGGCACATTACCTTTATCTAAGTAGACAAGATTGCATCCAATTTGCGTAGGGCACTGCGTAGCTGGTATGTATGTTTTTTAAACATTATGTATTTTTTATTTCGTATACCGAAACCAATACTTTGGAGTTGTCAGCAGAAAAAGACCTGAGAGGAAATCTTCCAAAGGTGACACCTTGTGGGAGTTTTCCTTTAATGTCCTAGTGCATTAGCAGGACAGGAAATGAATGGAAATCTCCCCAATGATACACAGATAGCAAACAAATAACTTGAAGGTGGTTTTATCCCTACCTTAATCCATCCAAAATTAAAGCAGTAGTAAACGTCACTTTTTATCTTGTACCTACAGGTAAGCCTATAATAAAGCTTACCTGTTGGTAAAGTAAATATCTCCTAAACGTGCACAGTTTAGGAGATATTTACATGTGTATCAGCCGATGACGTCACTGTTGCATGCGCACTGAGCTCTCAATGGACAGCATGCACTGGAGTGATGTCATCGCAGCTCAGCCATTCAAACGGCCGGAGCCTACGAACCGGGGTGAAGATGGGTTTCCTGTCATCGGTGAGCAGGGATATGTTTTTTGTTAGGTAAGTCTGTCATAATGTGATAATATGTGGTGCATACTAGCACATTATGACATGATCCTTGCTTTTTCTTAACATGATTTAGTACTGCTTTAATAGAAAAAAGAAATAAAGAATCACTTTAAGGATTAAACTATGCATTCAAAGCAACTCGAGGAAAAGAATGGTTTTGGCAGACCAGGGAGGTATATACTTAAAAGTAAAGGTGCAGATAGTAATCTGTTATTATGATGACACTTTGGAAATATTGCAGTACATACACCCGTACCTGAAATGTTATTACTTGTAGATACTACTGTTCATTAAATAAAGTAATCTTTCAAATCAACAATTCATTTGGATAAAGCACGCTGCATATTGCTTTGCCATTCTTTGATGGCTAGCGACATGTAGTTGCTAATCTTCTAGTTATCCAGCTTGGTACCATGGATTTCTAAAGCCCACTGCTGTCTAATAATGTAAGCTGGAATATCCCATGACTCGTGCTCTGTTTTGTCCATGAATAATGCAAAGTATTACATTCACTTCCGTGGTTCACATGTAATTATTTTACAATGTGGCTGTTTGATCTCAAGATCAAATGAGGTGTCAATAGATGTAGGTTGTTAAGGTGATAATGAGTTATGGTAGCAGCAACCTTAATTAAAGCTTAACTGTTACAACAGCTAAGATAATACCGTTTTGTGATAACTGTAATTAGCCTAGAAGCATCTAATGTAATTCTTCATGTTTAATCGTTTCTGAGCATTAACATGTATATTGCAGGTGTTTAATACCCATACAATGTTAAAACATTATGTCATAAAAATGCTAATTAGGCAGGGTATCTCAACTTAGTCAACAGAGTTTTAATATTGCATTATTACTTTTGCCTGAATTCTGCTATTATTCGTTTGTATCCACATAAATGGATTATTTTATGAAACATAAACGCGTTATTACCCTTTAAAAATGATTGTAAAAAATTTGGGTTCTAAAATTACAATGAAAGAAAAGGTGATACTGATAACGGCGAGTTGTCATTTCCTAGTCTATGTTATAAAAAGAAATGAAGCATCTGATTATATTGGGAGGCTTAATTATTTTTCTTCCTGGGCTATGGATAGTTTAGAATATACTTGAGTAACATTTGATATGTTACATTTACATTAGAGAACTATGAACACAAGATTGGGGATCAGCTCTGATATTAGGGACTGACTGCCAAATAATTATCTTGTTTTTGAGATGGGGCATAGACTTCTCCCAATTGTACGGTACATGGCTGCTCTGGGATGACAATACTTGAACTAGACAATACTAGAACTAACCTGAAATAGAATGACGTTCACTAGTTGCAGGGAGGGTCGAACCCAACTAACTTGGCAAGCACGGACTTTTGCATGTTTCATGACCCTAGAGCTTTTTTCGCAATATTTAGTATTTTTGTAATATTTATTACAATATTCAATGGCGTTTCGATGTCAGCAGCAAGAATGGATTTTTCCTCTCCAGTTTGGCCCTGAAGTCTTCTTCCAAGTGTTTGAAGAGTGTACTTGAAAGTTTTTTATGATTGCCTGCTATTTATTTTGCTTTTTGCTTTTTTATCCCCAGGTATTCTATAGTTTTGGCTATCTCAGTGGCTTCCCCATTGCTAGACCTTATGATCATTGGCAAAGGTCGCCACATGGATACCCAAGACACTTGTACAACCTTCACACTTGTCAAATTTCCTTCTGTAATGCAATGTACAGACTCTATCATTTATATTTTATATCTTATTATCGATTTTTTTTTCCTTTTTTATATTGTTTTTTAGTTTCCCACATGGCTGTAAAGTTGTATGTGTTATTAATAATAGAACACCTTTTAGATACAGTACTATTCTACCACTGCCCCTGCCAGGTTCTCAGATGTTACTGTCTAATGAGATTCCAAATATCTTGAGTTCTATAAAAGCTGAGATCATCCTTATAAGTTCGTGCAGAAACAATACATGATTAATAAACCAGAGATGTTCCATACTGTAATCATGTTTGTGCTTGATGTTGATGTTTGTACATTATCTGAGTATCCACAGCTATAATGATTGGTGTTCACCAGGCAGGTTTTCTCTTTTCTTGAGGTTAATACAATTGTACTGAAGGTGTAAGTAAAGACCAAACTTTTTTTTGTTATAGTGGAAAAGAATAAGAGCCATTTGCATTTTTATCTGGCTGTGTGCTGTTGGAGAGGTTTCTTGTCACTTCTGTGTGTTCTCTCCAGCCCAAGAAGTTAGGGAAAACCTGCCCATCTTAGACACAGACAACAATAAAAACAGTTTTACAATAGACTAGAAAAGGGAAAGCACCTCTGTTAGGCTTTTAAAGCTAATTAACCATTTAAGGACTGATCCTCTTTCTGAGATTTGGTGTTTACAAGTTAAAAAAAAATGTTTTGCTAGATAATTACTTAGAACCCCAAATATATATATATATATATATATATATATATATATATGTATGTTTATAACATCCTAGAGAATAATTTTTTTTATATTGTGAAAGATAATGTTACGCCGAGTAAATTGATACCCAACATGTCACGCTTCAAAATTGCGCCCGCTCGTGGAATGGCGACTAACAAATGAAATTTCACCACACTTCCTGTTTGAAGTGAAGACAAATGTTCCCAGTGCCAGTTGGGATGACAATTAAGCCCCATACACACGCGCGGATTATCCGAGGACCAGGTCCGTCAGATAATGTCCGTCGTACTTTGTCCGATGTTGGTGTTGCGTACACACGGTCGGACAAAGATGTCGGAAAATCCGATCATCCTGAACGTGGTGATGTTTGTTGCCTACGACGGGACTACGTAGAGGCTAGTAGCCAATAGCTTTGGTCTTGTAATGTGATCTGAGCATGCGTAGCACTTTGTCTGTCGGAATTCGATACACACGATCGGATTTGGTGTGATCGGACTTTGTTGTCGAAAAATCTATCCAGCAGGAGATAGGACTTTGTCCGTCGGACAATCCGACGTACACTGTCCGATGGTGCCTACACACGGTCGGATTTTCCGACAACATTGTCAGATAGGACAGAATCCATGGGAAAATCCGACCGTGTGTATGGGGCTTAAGACTTTGTAAAAGTGGTTAAATGTTTCATCTGGCTGTATTTTGTAAAGGGGGTTTGCTTTCCAAACAAAATGCAAAGCTTGACCCCTGCAAGAGAAGTCTTTGGTACACTGCCTAGACTCCCAAATACCTGCTTCCACACTGTATGCTGTGGTTTCTGCAGCTGCACCCTACATCACTTGCTGGGTCCTGTGGGGACATAGAGGACATTGTGATCAAACATTGTGCACAGTTGGGATGCACACATGCCACGCTCCTGTAAGTGCCAAATGCTGAAGATTTTGATGAACAATGTGCCATTTGAAGACAGCAGAGTTTTGACACTTGACTCTCTGTCAAAGTTTTCAGTGTCTTGCAGAAGCCAAATTAACATTTTTCTTTTAACCAAAAGAGTTACATTAAAAGCTATCCTAGTCACTTGGTTATAGGCCTCATGGTTATTCGTAGTATCCATATAAACCACTAAACCACTGATTGGACTAGGCTTTTAGGCTTTGCCACACCCTGGTAAAGGGCGTCCCTGTGGAACTCCTGTGATATGATAGCTGTTCATGCAGATATTACTAACAAACCATAAAGCATAACATGGGTCCAAACCCATTCTCATTGTATCCATAATAAAATAAATGGCATGATTTCCACCTGTGATACATTTATTATGTGCCATTGTAGCCTCGGTTTTGTCAACCAGTGGTTGAAACAACAGAACACATTTTTTTTATATGATACAATAAATATTCTTTTTTTTTTCTGAGCAAAATTGTAGTTTCAATTAAAATTACATATTCCATGGATAGTATGTTTTTTCTTTTCCTTTTATCTATACTGCCTGATATGATACTATATGCCTATTCCTAGGGTAAGGTCAAGCAAATATCACATTGCATGATCTATGCATTAGAGTAATTTCCTTCCCTTTGAATACAAAACAGATAAGCCATTTTGCCTCCCTTGTCCTTGCCTTTCTCTACCAAAGAGATCTGCAAAGTGTTTACATTAGATTCGGTCTGTGTTGCTCATTATAGGGAGATAATATGTCACAGCCACTGATTCATCAAATTATTGTGCAGCTCAAAATCTATAAGATTTTAATTGAAATAAGTACCCAGTCTACTGAGTGGATGAAACAATGGATAAATTCTATCCTTGCGCGAATAATTAGCTTCTCCATGCATATATAGAGGTCTTTTCACTTTCTACACCTTGTGATGAACTCATTTACCTCTTATTAATTGTGCCGGAAACCATTATATGATGTGGATTTGAAAATCTGTTGTTTCTGCATAACAAGGTTTGAAATATTGGAAATGCCAAGTGCATTTGGTTATGGATTTGGCTAGATTGGAAAAAAATAACAACCCTGAAAGATGTTGTTCTTAAATTCTTTAATTTGTTTTGTTGAAGTTGAATCACCCTAGTGGCATTTCTAGTCACAGGCATCAAGATCATTTGTCCTCGGTCTCACCCAGATCTACAATAATACATTATGCTCCATCCTTATTGGATAAAGACAAGTAGTCCAGCAGTTCTCCTTTCTCAAGATGTGGGCATTATACCGTAAGATCCTGCTTAATGATTCAGGAATCAACCAATCACTTGGAGTAATAATACAGCACATTTACCGGCACTAGAGATAACTGCTTGTTGAATATAACCGCTAAAAGAGGTAGTTACTGAAGGGTATGTGAAGCACAGCTTAAGCCTAGTACACACAGGCCGAATGTCGGCTGGCATCAGACAGTTCAATAGAAATCAGCCAAAATTCGGCCCGAGTGTACGGCAGCCAGTCCGACATAAGCCGGCCATTTCAATAGAAATGTCGGACTGGCTGCCGTACACACGGGCCGAATGTTAGCCGATTTCTATTGAACTGTCTGATGACATTCGGCCTGTGTGCACTAGGCTGGCTTCTGTCGAAGGCTCATGACTGAAATAGGTCTGCAGACTAGCTCCCAATGGCTAATGCCCTGTACACACGACCGGACTTTTCGACGGACTGAATTCCATTGGACTTTTTGACGGTCCTACGTCGAATCAGACTTGTCTATACACAATCACACCAAAGTCCGATAGATTCGACCGTGATGACGTATGGCAGGACTAGAATAAGGAAGTTCATAGCCAATAGCTGCCCTAGCGTTATTTTTTGTCCGTCGGACTAGCATACAGACAAACTGATTTTTTGACCGGACTCGAGTCCGTCGGAAAGATTTGAAACATCTTCTAAATCTAAAGCCCATCTGATTTTTCGACAGCAAAGGAAGCCCACACATGGTCGAATTGTCCGACGGATTCGTTCTGTCGGACCTTTGCTGTCGAAAAATCCAGCCGTGTGTACACGGCATAAGAGCGCTGTACAGAGTGTTCTCGTGGGAAGGTGGGGAGGGGTGTCCCCTTGTCAGAAAACAATAGCTCAGCAGAGGAGATCGCTGTATTAACATCACATGGTTAGTACAGTGGCTCCAACTAGTAGTGTTTACAAGACTTTAACGTGCACCATAGTCATGAAAGTATTTACAAATCCTTAACAAACAATAAAATAGCTTTAAAACAAACCACTCACTGACCATTCTATCTGCATGTAGTGTGAAGTACTTACTGTCACAACAGTATTTTTTGTTGGTTTCTAGCAAATTAGAAACATCTGCTGTATTTACTCAGGCTACTACTCCTGAGTAATTTACTGTACTATTGCTATTATGGGAAGGGCACCTGAGGTGTTCACAGGCTTAATTTACACAGAAGCCACTGTTAGCACTCCTGAAACAAAGGCCAGGTCAGGCTGCCATTTTTAAATCCAGTTCCCAGTCTTGGTTACAGGAGTAATTGGAAACAAAATGTAAATAGTTTATATTTTTTGTTTCATTTTTACACTTTTAACTTCATGTATCCTTGCCCGAGGTGAGGACAACTTATGCAATGCAATATCTGGGTGTATGTCTAACGTACCCAGACTTGCAACAGGTCTATAAGACCTGGCAAAGATCTGTGGCATATCTGTGCATGTTGGTGTGGGAGCAGAGCAGCAAAGAAGAACTCTGGACTGAAAGAAGGACCACACTGGACCCTATAGACTAGCAAAGGTTTATTTTTTTATTTACTGTATCTAGCGGAACATACCAGTAGCAATTTAGCTAGGTAGGTTAAAGTTCCTCTTTAATCTAAAGCAGGACTTCTCCTGAAATGGGAAGTTCCCCTTTTCCTCCTCTGTCCCTCCTCCTGTACCATACCTCCCTCTTCTGTTTAGATGGTCTAGGAGATCTGAAAAAGGTCCACCTGGGGCATGTCACAGGTCCCAAAAGGATGCAGATTTATTCCGAAAGTACAGTTGGGAATCAACAAGAAGTCACAGTTGGATTCACACACTGAAGATGGCTGCGCTGGGGACCTGAAGACCAATTAAGGGTAATTCCAGTGCTGCATCCATAGGCTGATGTGTACAAGTTTATTAAAAATCAAGAAAAATTACAGCTACTGTAGCTGTTCCCTTTAATTTTTCTGCAATTGGCTGGATTTCCTCCTTCATTAGCCCTACTTCTTTAATTTCTACTTTTCTACTTTTTTTGTCTTATTTAATTTTTTATATTCGTTCATGTTGTTTGTTCCTTTTTGACAGACAATTTTTAAAAACCTTTTCTTTTTTTGTAAATAATTAACATTCTCTGTACCCGAAATGTAATTTTAGTATTGTCATAATAGTGATATATTAAAGAACAGAATTCACACTTTGTATTTCCAGTAAGGCTAATTGTCATAAAGCAAAAAAAAAAAAATAGAAACAAGCTTTTTTAGATTGCATGTACACTACATTGTGAAAAGTATTGGGACACCTGCTTTTACACACATACATTTAATAGCATCCCAGTCTTAGTCCGTAGGGTTCAATATCGAGTCCCCCCCCCCCCCCTGCAGCTATAACAGCCTAAACTCTTATGGGAAGTCTGTCCACAAGGTTTAGGAATGTCTATGGTAATGTTTGACCATTCTTCCAGAAGTGCATTTTTTAGGTCAGGCACTGATGTTGGATAAGAAGGCCTGGCTCACAGTCTCTGCTCAAATTCATCCCAAAAGTGTGCTATTGGGTTGGGATTGGGTTGAGGTCAGGACTCTGTGCAGGCCAGTCAAGTTCCTCCACCCCAAACTTGCTCATTCATGTCTTGTCATGTCATATACAGTATATATACACACAGAATGGTTTAGAGCCTTAAAGTGGTTCTAAAGTCTGAAGGTTTTTTACCTTCATGCATTCTATGCATGAAGATAAAAAATCTTCTGTGTGCAGCAGTCCCCCCCAGCCCCTCCCCCAATACTTACCTGAGCTCCCTCTGGATCCAGCGATGTGCATGAGAGCATCAGCTCTCCTGGAACTCTCCCTCCTCATTGACTAAGACAGCATTAGGAGCCATTGGCTCCTGCTGCTCTCAATCACAGCCAGACAGCCAATGAGGAGAGAGGGGACAGGGCCAAGCCACGGCTCCATGTCTGAATGGACACGCATAGCAGTGGCTCGGGAGCTTGCATGCTTGGTGCATCATTGCAAGCTGCTTGCTCTGGGGGCACTCAACAGGAGGGAGGGGACAGGAAAGCTGGGGGGGGAACCCGAAAAGAAGAGGATCGGGGCTGCATGGTCCAAAACCGTTGCACAGAGCAGGTAAGTATGACATGTTTGTTTTTTTTTTTTTTGCCTTTGATATCACTTTAATTTATTCAATACAATATTAAAGACATAAGTATATTGCAAAGCGCTGTTTTCTCCGGTTGGTATGCTGTTTACCACCTGCTTTGAAATAAATGTATATATTTAAGCATGTTGCGTAATATAAAGTAATGGCAAGAAATAAGGCTAATAAGGTAATATTTTTTTTTTTTTTAAATGACATCAGCAATATAAGTAAATCAATCATTTTAAAAATACTTTTGAATTTAGTCCCAGTAATTTTGATATTGAAGGGACTAGTAGGCAAACTAAGTGAGGCAATTACTTGTGAACTGAGAACAGTTGGACTTTTAAGACCTGGCCCATAAAGTTGGTCATACACTAGTAGATTTCCAAACAAATGTTCATAGAAGCATTCGTACAAACATCATCAGAACATTCGATGCCATGACAAATGTTTGAAAGTACATAAAAATTTTGTTTGCTTTTAACATTTGATTGGAATAAATATAATTTTGCAAATGAAAACCACATTCACTGTTAAAAATGCATTCATTTAAAAAAATAAAAATGTTGTGCCTTCAAATATTCTACTTACTGAGGTCAAAGACAAATGTCTATTTGATCCCAGTAATGATTTTGAAAAAGCCTTCCAGAAGAAGAAAAGAGAATGTTGCAACAACATTTTTCTAGTTCATGGCCAGCCTAAAGCCTCGTACACACGGTCCGAAAATCAGAAGGGGATTGTCGTTTGACAGGCTAGTAAATTCTTACCGTTAGTACACTCCTTTTAGACAATTGTTTTCCAATTTTTGGACAACAAATGTTGGATGACAGGCTAGTAAATTTTTGGGGATAGATGGCTCCACATCTGATTTTCGGATGGTCAGGACACAAATACGTCACACAAAAGTCAAAAGTAAAAACACGCATGCGTGGAATCAAGGAACGCCTGGGAAGAGTCTGGTCTTGTCAATTATTGTTCGTAATCTAGAATTAACATTTGTGACGCGGCAATTGATGAAATGTCAAAATTCTCATCTTCTTTATTAGGATAATATTGAAGCTGCTTTGCATGTAGTTATGCAAAGATACAACTATGTTGGTGTCCCTTGTCAATTTTACATTGTATTTTTTTAAATGTAACTGCCTACTCCCAAACCGTCATTTGTAAAACACATAGCATTATAGAAAATATTATTCTACAGAAATGTTTTTATTGTGCATTAAAAAAATAAAAATAATAAAATTAAACACGCTATCTGCCAATAGAACTTAACCAAGAAGTGCATTCTGTGCATCCAAAAATATAGAAAATATAACAAATCAAATCATCATGCAACCAAAAAATAAAACAAAAGCCTCATACATGTGTCCTGCTTCTTAATATAGGGGGTTAACAATGCCAAGAGTTGTTCAAAGCAGGGGTCCGTCATCCAGAGATAAATCTCGAAAATCATCTGGATTATTCTCCTGGAGCTCCCGCAGCAAAGGCATGTGACATAATTGGTCATGGCAACCAATTTTTGGTCCAAGAAATCCTACTCCTCCTGTTCCTGGACTGGACTTGGGTCAAAGCAATAACTCCGGCCAAGAATAACTAACACGTTATCTCCTCCGATTCCCCAACATGGCTGGTTGATGAACGGGTATTCAGAAACGAACTGAAAAGCACGAAATGAAAAGCGTGAATCAACACTCGCCAAGTTTCTAACACAAAATTAAAATTAGGCGGCACCTGACAATTGAACTTCCTCTTCATTGGCTCGTAGCACGTCACTACGTTCGTGTTTGTTGGCCGACAATTGTGTACCGTTTGTATGCAAGACAAGTTCAAGGCACATGCCCTTCGGACAAAAGTCTGAGGATTTGTCTGCGGAAAATCTGATCGCGTGTACGAAGCTTTTAAGTTTCAATTTATATACAATCAGGCAGGCCCTTGAACTACATGGTTTTGGTAAATCTGAAGACAAAAATCTGCTGAAAATCTAATAGTGTGTATGGGGCTTTAATCTATAAGAAGAATAATTAGGTGACCACAATCTAAGCGACCAGGATTCAACAAAGATTTGAATGCCTGAGAACTACAGCTACAGCAGATGCTTAATTGCTCATTCCTGGTACTGAAACTGAAATTGTTATTGGGCGGATAGATTAAGAATAGTCTACAATGCCAAATAATTCAGCTAACAAATGAAGACTATATTGTTGCTAGGTGATAAACAAGGAAACTTAGTGCACGTTGTTGAATTCAGGAGACATGCATTGCATGGCTGAGAAAGTGTAATCACACTGTGGAAATGCAGAACTGCCATGTTATTGATTTGATAGTGTTTCATTATTTGACTTTTCATGATTATGAAGTACATTACAGGCTGTTACTTCGAGTGTAACCCATGTTCTAATAATAACTGGTAATGGCATTGCATGTTCAATGAGCTCTGCAAACATTTGTATTTGCCTTTGTGGGGGAAAAAAAAAATACTAGTAGAATTAATAATAAAATACAACATTGTTTTGGTGTAATTGTCTCGTAAATAATGCCATAACACAATAAATATTATATTAAACAGTGTGAAACACTGTGCATGCTGTTTATTTAGATATATTCTGTGCTTACAACAGATGACAAGTCTATTTTTTAGGATATGACGGTGTTTGAAATCCTCTCTGGGAAAGATCACTTACTGTTCGGGCAATAAATATTTCTGGCTTCATAGTAAATTTTTCATGGGGCTGTATTCTGTAGCAGCTTAAAATGTTTTAATCATCAGTCAGCGTATTATTGCATGGCGTTGTGCAACCTTTGCTTTTATTTTAACATTTCATTTTCTCAGCAAGGCTGCACTGTTATTTTGGTGTGTTCACAATGGCGGCAGAATTGCCAATCATCCAGAAAAGTACAGACAGTCTGTGTAAAATTAAACCATTGGGAATCTTTCTCAATGCCACTAACTCTACAGTACAATGCCAACTTGCATGAGTATTCTTATCACATTCAATAGCTAAAATAATTGCTATGATATTGATGATAAAAGCTGAACTCTAGGCAGATAGGACAGCTATATATATTGTGTGTGTGTGTGTATGTGTGTGTATATATATATATATATACAGTGGTGTGAAAAAGTGTTTGCCCCCTTCCTCATTTCCTGTTCCTTTGCATGTTTGTCACACTTAAGTGTTTCGGAACATCAAACCAATTTAAACAATAGTCAAGGACAACACAACTAAACACAAAATGCAATTTGTAAATGAAGGTGTTTATTATTAAAGGTGAAAAAAAATCCAAACCATCATGGCCCTGCTACAGCGTCCTGGAGGAATTTTGCCCCACTCATCTTTGCAGAATTGTCCTAATTCAGTTACATTAGAGGGTTTTCGAGCATGAACGGCCTTTTTAAGGTCATACCACAACATCTCAATAGGATTCAGGTCAGGACTTTGGCTAGGCCACTCCAAAGTCTTCATTTTGTTTTTCTTCAGCCATTCGGTGGTGGACTTGCTGGTGTGTTTAGGATCATTGTCCTGCTGCAGAACCCAAGTTCGTTTCAGCTTGAGTACACAAACAGATGGTCGGACATTCTCCTTCAGGATCTCTTGGTAGACAGCAGAATTCATAGTTCCTTTTATCACGGCAAGTCTTCCAGGTCCTGAAGCAGCAAAACAGCCCCAGACCATCACACTACACCACCATATTTTACTGTTGTATAATGTTCTTTTTCTGAAATGCAGTGTTCCTTCTACGCCAGATATACTTGGACACACACCTTCCAAAGAGTTCCACTTTTGTCTCATCGTCCCAAAAGTCTTGGGGATCATCAAGATGTGTTGTGGAGAAATTGAGACAAGCTTTGATGTTCTTTTTGCTCAGCAGTGGTTTTCTCCTTGGAACATGCAGGCCATTTTTGCCCAGTCTTTTCCTGATGGTGGAGGCATGAAGCTGACCTTAACTGAGGCAAGTGAGGCCTGCAGTTCCTTGGACGTTGTTGTGGGGTCTTTTGTGACCTCTTGGATGAGTCGACGCTGCGCTCTTGGGGTAATTTTGGGCGGCCGGCCACTCACCACTGTTCCATGTCTTCGCCATTTGTGGATAATGGCTCTCACTGTGGTTCGCTGGATCCCAAAGCTTTGGAAATGGCTTTATAACCCTTTCCAGACTGATAGATCTCAATTACTTTCTTTCCCAATTGTTCCTGAATTTCTTTGGGTCTCGGCATGATGTGTAGCTTTTAAGGATCTTCTGGTGGACCTTACTGTGTCAAGCAGCTCCTATTTAAGTGATGCCTTGATTGTGAACAGGTGTGGCAATAATCAGGCCTGGGTGTGGCTAGAGAAATTGAACTCAGGTGTGGACAACCACAGTTATAGTATGTTTTAACAAGGGGGCAATCACTTTTTCACACAGGGCCATGATGGTTTGGATTTTTTTTCACCTTTAATAATAAACACCTTCATTTACAAATGCATTTTGTGTTTACTTGTGTTGTCCTTGACTATTGTTTAAATTGGTTTGATGTTCCGAAACACTTAAGTGTGACAAAATGCAAAGGAACAGGAAATGAGGAAGGGGGTAAACACTTTTTCACACCACTGTATATATATATATAAATTGTATGTGTGTGTGTGTGTGTGTGTGTATGTATATACATAATATAATACACACACATATGTTGGGGATGCCTACGTGTGAAAACATTGATTGCGATACATGTTACATATCGCTGCACACGCCAGAGTGAGAGCAATAATTCTAGCACAAGACCTCCTCCGCAACACTAAAATTATAACCTATAGGGGTCTTATGAAGCATCACCCAAAATATAAGATACTGAAGTTTATCGCTATGTCACGGGCGCAGGAAAATTTAAGGTTTTGGGTATCTATAAACTTTTATATTTTACCAAATTTGTTAAATTTTAGTAGCAGTTTATTACGTTTGTTTGAAATTTTGCATTTCCTAGACCTTTGCGGTAATATTAAGTGACATAAAAAATTGGAACTACTACTATTTTATTTTTCTTGGGTGCCTGATTTCAGAAAATATATACTTTTTGGGAGTGTTTTGTAATCTTCCAGCCTAAAATGTTTTTTTAAACGTATGCAAAAAAAAATGGAAAAAACGGCCCTGGCAGGGAAAGGGTTAAACTGCATGTGTTGCTGTGAAACCATACAATTTGCAATCCAGCTTGTCCCAATGTTGTGAGAAGAGGGCCTCTTCCCCAGAGCTGGCGCCCCAAGAAGGCAGTGGGCTAGTATAGGTAGGGATGTAAAGTGGAATCTGGAAGCCTCCTTTATCATAAGGGGGCTCCTAGATATCTGCCCTCTCCCAAGACCACCTACTTACAGGCAGACATGGCAGCCAGAGAGAATTGTAGCACCACCTCTCAAACTGGTCTATTGAAGTCAATGGTGCCCCAAGAATTTGGCTTGCATTTGCAGTGCAATGTTTCAAAAAAACATTCATGTTTGGTTAAAAAAGATAATAAAAAAGGACAGGCAGGGCCGCCTCCTGAATGCCTTAGGCCCCATGTACACGGGACGTTTTTACAACCTCTCCTTAACAATTTAACTTGACAGATAGTAACCCACATTTAAAACATCAGTTTTGCCACGTTTACACGCCTCATTTAGCTGTGTTTTGCCACGTTTGTGTTGAGAAGCATTTAAAAAAAAAATATATATTTTTTTAAATGGCCAAAAACGGAAAACGCTTATAAACGAAATGCGGGTTACCACGTTTTGACACGTTTGGCGTTTGAAACATTGTAAACTTTGGCGTCTGAACCCATTTTTTTGCTTTTGAAGAAACGCTGTTAGACGCAACTGTCTTAAAACGGCAATAAACGAGACTGTGTACATGGTCACATAGGATAACATTGAATGAGTTCAGGGGCAGTTGAAAAACTGCCTCTGAACATCCGTTTAGCAGCGTCCCGTGCACATGGGGCCTTAAACTTGCTATTCTGATGCCCTCTAAAAAGTGATCCCCTCAGATTGCTTTTCAAATGTCGGAAGAAACTGCTGCCATTGTGAAACAGGCCTGAAAAATAATTTAACTAAAATGAAACACACACACAAGGAAAAATGTCCCCCAATTGTAATTCCACATCAATCGCAATGTTCACAATTTTCAACAATATAATCTACATCAATCACAATGTCTAGCAATGTAACCACATCAATTATGATGGCCCAGCAATGTTTTACTTATCAAACTCCCATTGCTGAATGAAAAATGTTTGGCACTGCAGAAAACACAGCATGGGGATCCCCCGGATGACGACGTAACTGACCAAATATGGGCCTAACTGAATGTCGTTGAACTTTAAAGACTGAGGACATCTTGTGTCAGAAGGGAATTACTGCAGGATACTGTTTCTGACTGAGAGCGAGTATTGTCACTTGGGCCCAATTAAATGTAAAAGAAAATTGACCCCTTTCACACTGGGGTGTTTTTCAGTTGCTTTTGGGCTAAAAATAACATGTGTAAAGCGCCTGAAAAACACCTCCCCTGCAGCCCCAGTGTGAGAGCCCGAGAGCTTTCACACTGGAGTGGTGCGCTTGAAGGACGTTAGAAAAAGTCCTGCAAGCAGCATCTTTTGGGCAGTGCGGGAGCGGCATATACACCTCTCCTCCACCGCCCCTGCCATTGGAATCAATGGGCACTACTGCCAAAACGCCTGCAAAGCACTTCAGCAGTGGCACTTTGTGGGTGATTTTAACCCTTTATTTGGCCGCTAGTGAGGATTAAAAGTGCCCCGCTAGCGGCCAAAAAATTTGCGGTGCTTTACCGCTAACACCCCCCGCCCTAGTGTAAAAGTAGCCTAATACCGCGTACACACGAGCGGATTTTCCGTCTGAAAAATCTTGGATGGTTTTCCGCTCAAGCTTGGCTTGCATACACACGGTCACACAAAAGTTTGCTGAACTTTCGACCGCCAAGAACGCGGTGACATACAACATGACGACGAGCCAAGAAAATTAAGTTCAATGCTTCTGAGCATGCGTAGGAATTTTGCGTGTTGCAATTGGTACAGATGATCGGAATCAAAACTTTTTCTGACCGAAAAATTGAGAACCTGCTCTCAATCTTTTGCTGGCTGGAATTCCGCCAGCAAAAGTCCGATGGAGCATACACATGGTCGCATTTTCTGACCAAAAACTCTCATCAAACTTTTGCTGGTGAAATTTCCGATCATGTGTAGGGTTTAGTGTCCTGAGTTATTGACAGTGAGTTAATGGGGCAATGTGACAGCCAGGCAACTAGCATTTTCAGAATACTTCATACTTCTCCCAGGAAAGAGTTCTTTAATATTAATCTGCTAGATGAAGATGAGATATCACATTAATAATTTAGTTTCCTAGAACTTCACAGTAAACTATTGCTTGCCATGTATTCCAAGTCACATGTGCATATTACCCATTGAATACATTATGTGGTAGAATACACTTAAACTTCTGGATAGAATGGCACATCGCTGTTATGATTTGATGCTTCAGTATACGTGGACTGTGTTCTTAATCACACTCCATACAAACCAATAGTGTTAGTGCTAGAATTAGACCTTACTCTGCACAAACCTGTGAGAATGGATGGCAGGGACATATATTTGCATCTGGCATGCTTAGACAGCTACTGTCTCGATAATAATGACACTCAGCATTGCTCGTATATTGAACAAGACTTCTCTGAGAACATTGATGGTATAATTAATTGACTTCCCAGCTGACCTTGAAGAAGGCACAATGTAAATAATAACGGGTGATAGTTACAGTACATGCAAATCCAACCATGCACAATATTATGCATACTGTATACTTGCCCTCAGACTTTTAATATTTAATATTTTTTTTAATAACCTGTATTTGAAAAATGATAAATGATATATGATTAAACTCCAACTCGGCTTTTTACAGACTTCATTGCTCTTAAATAGAAATAGAAAGCTAAATAAGGCTTTTACCCCTTAAACACACACATCATTTAGACACCAGTAAATACATTTTATGTTGTGTACAATAATGTGAAAAAGTATGTACAATTGTTGACTTTTTTTATACAATTTAAATTGGCAAATATTAAATCCTAATTCAAATAGGGCCTACAAATTAATATTTATGTTCCTGGTCTAAATGACCAAAATGCAGATTTGTTAGATTAATTTAATAAGTACACCCCCATATTTATCACTACATCAAATAAATAGAATTATAATCCAGTGCTCCAGATTAAGAGCTATATGCTATATGCCTGCTGACAGCTGATATATTGTAACCACGAGTGATATAATATATCGGAGTGTCATTTTCTGAATGAATGAAATCTCTATACAGATTCCTCATTCGTTCAAGTAAAGTGCTGCAGAGAAAAGGGTCCCTTTCTCTGTCTCCAAAAAAAGAGATATGGGGGTCTGTTAAGACTGCTGAAATCCCCCCCCCCCCCCAAAAAAAAAATGAATGTAATTTTTTTTTTTTAAAAAGGTAAAAAAAATCACAAACCTAGTAAGACCCCCCCAGGTGCACCTGCACTCACCCCTCAATGGTGACTTTCCCCCACCCGCCACACTCACCCCTCCACGCATTCCTTCAGATTCTCCTTCTGGCCAACCCGATTCATCCTGATTGGCCAGGAGGAGAAGATGATAGCAAATATTAATTTGCTATTGTCACAAGTGGGCGGGTTACAGGGGTGCAATGCTCTGTGCCCTGAGCCCAACCTTTTTTAAGCCAATTAAAGCCTCAGGCTCTAATCATGTGGCTTGGAAAAAAAGAAAACTCATACAAATGAGTGTATGAGTCCCAGCGCCCCCTAATGGACCGGACGCTCCTGGTAAGACCCCTTTCACATAGTGCAGACTCTGTCCTCTGATCCCCGCTGAGCAGGCAGATGACAGGTCCGTGTCCGCTCCGCTGATGCAGAGCAGACATGGACACAGCTCACTATTCTCTATGGGAAGGTCGGATGGAAACGGACCGCCTGTCCATTTCTATCGGATGCAATCCGATCTGCTAGATGGATGGGGAATGGAATCCCCATCCGTCTGTTTTTAGCAGACTGGATCGGATGCAGGCAGGTGTAAATGGACAAGCAGACCCGATCCGTTTGCTTGTGTAAAAAGGGCCTAAACATACCTTTACTCACAGGTGTTCCATGCATCTCTGTGCAGGCAGTCCCATTGATGTCATTTGGGATGTAGCACCTGCACGAACAGAGCCATTGTTCCCAATTTTACATCCATGTAGGTCCGCATGCATGTTCCTGAACTCACACTGTCTGCATTCGTGGTCATGTACCCACACCCACATGGATGTCAGATTGGGAACAGCAGCTATGCTTGTGCAGCTGTTGCATCCCAATTGACATATATGGGACTGCCTGTAGGGGGATGCACGGAACACCTGTGCATCCCTGTGCTGGTAAACATGGCCCTCCATGGGCATACACTTTAGTATGCCACATTTGAATGATGCTTTAGTACTAATTTAGCAGGAATTTTAGTGATTTTAGTGTATTTTTTGTGAACATGGCGATATGATGAACATTTGCGCAATTATTGCAGGGCCCAAAAAAATCAATAGCATGTTTTTTTATTCTACAGGTCATGTGCTTTTAGAAAATGTCTGTCTTGAGGGGCCTTTTCAAATTCTGAAAGCTGTAAGATTTTTAGAGAAATTTTTGGGTACATTCAATTTTCACCATTTTGCAAAAAGGTGCAATTTAAAATTTACAAATATTTGTTATTTATTAACACCATACAGATTAATCTTTTATATTTAGTAGGGATTTAGCAGGAATTTTGTAAAATTAGCTGTGTTTTTATCTGCTAATAGTGGTTTTAGTGTATTTTTTGCAAATGTATTGGTTTGATAACCATTTGCGTAAATACCGCAGGGTCTAAAAAATCTGTAGCACCTTCTTTTTATTCTAGAGGTCATATGCTTTCAGAAAATATATGTTTTTTGGGGTCTTTCACAAATTCTGAAAGCTGTAAGGGAAAAATTAAACCTTCAGATTTTTTTGAGAAATTTGGATATTTACACTTTTGCGTCTGTTCAATTTTCACCATTTCGCAAAAAGGCGCAATTTAAAAGTTACAAATATTTGTTAAAGGAAAAATTTCAAAAATGGTTTGGCCACCTGAATGTACAAAATGGAGCACAGGGCCTGGCAGCGAAGGGGTTAAAGTGGAAGAAAACCCAAACTAACACTATTGTTAAACATATTCTCTTCCCTCTGCTCCTATCTATCCTGCCTAGCATGTATAAAAAAAGCGTACTTAAGCTAGTTTCAATCCATTCCAGTCCAGTCATGTGATCCTGCAGCTGTGTGTAAGGGAGCACTCCACAATAGGTGTGATGTTCAGCCATTATGGGCGCTCCCTTCTCTCCCTTACAGAAGACACTCACTGATGTAGAAGAACCGGAGCTGCAAAATCACATGACTTGGCCAGAGTGGATTAACCACTTGCCGACCGCCCCCTGTATATATACGTCGGCAGAATGGCACGTACAGGCAGAACCACGTACCTGTACGTGCCATTCTTCCGGCGGGTGGGGGGTCCGATCGGACCCCCCCCGGCCGGCGGGGACGGTCGGGATCGCTTCAGGAGCGATCCGGGATGAGGGGACGGCCAGTGGTTTCTGGCCACCCCCTCGCGATCGCTCCTGGCGAATCAGATGCTTCCTCTGTCTGTGTCAATCAAAACACAGGCAGAGGAAGTGATGTCACGCTCGGTGCGCCGGTCTATGTGACCGGAACGCCGAGCTGTGAACATCTAAAGGTTAGTGCACCAACAGTACACTGACACCAGTACACATAGGCACACAAAACACCCCCCTGTCACCCCCAGATCACCCCCCAGATCACCCCCTCCCCCCCCAGTCACAGTGTCACTAATTGCAGTGATCATTTTTTTACTGATCACTGCATTTAGTGTCAGTGTGACTGTAATAACTGTCAGTGCAGTTAGTTTTAGGTCCAAGGTAGCCCCCCACCCCCCCCTAATAAAGGTTTAACCCCTTGATTGCCCCCCAGGTAACCCTTTCACCCCCTTTTGCCAGTGTCACTAAGCGATCGTTTTTCTGATCGCTGTATTAGTGTCACTGCTGTCGCTAGGTAACCATTTTTTTTTTTTTAGGTAACCGCCATGTTTATATAGGTTCATAAATAGGTTTATAGGTCAGGTACCCCCATATTACAACCTAAATAAAGGTTTTAACCCCTTGATTGCCCCTAGAGTTAACCCTTTCACCAGTGATCACTGTATAACTGTCACTGGTGACGCTGGTTAGCCAGTTAGTTATTTCGTTATTTAGGTTCCCCGTCAGGTTTTTATATAGCGTCAGGTACCCCCATATATTACCTAATAAAGGTTTTAACCCCCTGATTGCCCCTAGTTAACCCTTTCACCCCCTTTTGCCAGTGTCACTAAGCGATCGTTTTTCTGATCGCTGCATTAGTGTCGCTAGGTAACCATTTTTTTTTTTTAGGTAACCGCCATGTTTATATAGGTTCATAAATAGGTTTATAGGTCAGGTACCCCCATATTACAACCTAAATAAAGGTTTTAACCCCCTGATTGCCCCTAGAGTTAACCCTTTCACCAGTGATCACTGTATAACTGTCACTGGTGACGCTGGTTAGCCAGTTAGTTATTTCGTTATTTAGGTTCCCCGTCAGGTTTTTATATAGCGTCAGGTACCCCCATATATTACCTAATAAAGGTTTTAACCCCCTGATTGCCCCTAGTTAACCCTTTCACCCCCTTTTGCCAGTGTCACTAAGCGATCGTTTTTCTGATCGCTGCATTAGTGTCGCTAGGTAACCAGTTTTTTTTTGTATTACTGTTACGGGTGACGCTGGTTAGTTAGCTTGTTTTTTATACTGTCAGGGCACCCGCCATTTATTACCCAATAACGGTTTAACCCCCTGATCGCCCGGCGGGTGATATCAATTAGGTTTTAGGGTCAAATAAGGTCTGCGTCGCCCCAGGTTAGTGCCAGTACCGCAAACACCCACGCGCAAAGCATACACCTCCCTTAGTGGCACAGTATCTGAACAGATCAATATCTGATCTGATCAGATCTATACTAGCGTCCCAGCAGTTTAGGGTTCCAAAAAAAAACGCATTGTTAGCGGGATCAGCCCAGATACCTGCTAGCACCTGCGTTTTCCCCCTCCGCCCAGCCCAGCCCAGCCCACCCAAGTGCAGTATCGATCGATCACTGTCACTTACAAAACACTAAGCACACATAACTGCAGCGTTCGCAGAGTCAGGCCTGATCCCTGCGATCGCTAACAGTTTTTTTTGTGGTAGCGTTTTGATTCAGTCGCTTCAGTCAGGAGCTTTTTTACCTGTGAATCTCAAAAAAAAATAAAAAAAAATAAAATAGTTGTCGTTTTATTGTTCTCTCTCTCACTCTATTCTCTCTCTATTGTTGCTCTTTTTTTACTCCATTCTATTCTGCAATGTTTTATTATGTTTTATTATGTTTTATTATGTTTTATCATGCTTGCTTTTCAGGTATGTAATTTTGTTTACTGTGTGTTTTAGTGTTGAGCATTTTTTTGTTTTCAGGTGCGCCATTCAGTTGCAACGCGGATTTATTTATCTTGACAGCAACAGCGTTTGCTCCCACGATACATAAAGCCGCGACTCCAACGCTGTAGGAGGTGATTTCACCACCACAGTTAAAAAAAAGAGCATATATGCCGAAGCATGGGGGCAGCAGGGGGGGGGAGGAGCGATTGGCTCCTAATGCCACGTACATACGGTCGAAATTCCGACCGTGTGTACACGGCATAACTTTTGCGGGAGGATGCCCCCATGCATCGGCATATATAAATGGTGCATGTATGCCCATCATTAGAAGTGGGTGGATGAAGGGAGGTATTCTAATGGTGGGCATACCCACCAATCAATCTCTTTTTTTCGTTCAGCCAAGAGGCTGCATGAAAAAAAAAAGATTACAATATATGTCCAGTATGTTGCTGGACTTTGAATGGTTATACCAGAATGATGCCTGCAGGTTTAGGTATCATCTTGGTATCATTCTTTTCAGCCAGTGATCGGCTTTCATGTAAAAGCAATTCTAGCGGGTAATTAGCCTCTAGACTGCTTTTACAAGCAGTGGGAGGGAATGTCCCCCCTCCCGGATATAAACCGCGCCATTGGGAAATTGGGAAAGCATTTTATCACACCAATCTTGGTGTGGTCAGATGCTTTGAGGGCAGAGGAAAGATCTAGGGTCTAATAGACCCCAATTTTTTCAAAAAAAGAGTACCTGTCACTGCCTATTGCTATCATAGGGGATATTTACATTCCCTGAGATAACAATAAAAATCATAACAAAGAAAAAAAATGGAAGGAACAGTTTAAAAATAAAATAAAAAAGCTAAATAAATAAAAAAAAAAACAAAAAAAAAAAAAAAAAGCACCCCTGCCCCCCCTTCTCTTGCGCAAAGGCGTACACAAGCGTTGGTCTGGCGTCATATGTAAACAGCAATTGCACCATGCATGTGAGGTATCACCGCGAAGGTCAGATCGAGGGCAGTAATTTTAGCAGTAGACCTCCTCCGTGAATCTAATGTGGTATCATGTAAAGGCTTTTAAAGGCTTTTAAAAATGTATGTAGTTTGTCGCCACTGCGTGTTTGTGCGCAATTTTAAAGCATGTCGTGTTTGGTATCCATGTACTCGGCCTAAGATCATATTTTTTATTTCATCAAAAATTTGAGCAATATAGTGTGTTTTAGTGCATTAAAATAAAAAAAAGTGTATTTTTTCCACAAAAAATGCGTTTGAAAAATCGCTGCGCAAATACTGTGTGGAAAAAAAAAATGCAACACCCACCATTTTAATCTGTAGGGCCTTTGCTTTAACAATATATATAGTGTTTGGGGGTTCAACGTAATTTTCTTGCAAAAAAAAAATATGTTTTCATGTAAACAAAAAGTGTCAGAAAGGGCTTTGTCTACAAGTGGTTAGAAGAGTGGGTGACGTGTGACATAGGCTTCTAAATGTTGTGCATAAAATGCCAGGACAGTTCAAACCCCCCCCAAATGACCCCATTTTGGAAAGTAGACACCCCAAGCTATTTGATGAGAGCAATGTTGAGCCCATTAAATTTTTTTTTTTTTGTCCCAAGAGATTGAATAATGAAAAAAAAAAAAAATATATATATATTTTTTTTACAAAAAGTTGTCACTAAATGATATATTGCTCAAACATGTCATGGGCATATGTGGAAATACACCCCAAAATACATTCTGTTGCTTCTCCTGAGTACGGGGATACCACATGTGTGGGACTTTTTGGGAGCCTAGCTGCGTACGGAACCCCAAAAACCAATCACCGCCTTCAGGCTTTCTAAGGGTGTAATTTTTTTATTTCACTTCTCACTGCCAATCACAGTTTCGGAGGCCATGGAATGCCCAGATGGCATAAAACCCCCCAAAATGACCCCATTTTGGAAAGTAGACACCCCAAGCTATTTGCTGAGAGGTATTGTGAGTATTTTGCAGATCTCGCTTTTTGTCACAAAGTTTTGAAAATTGAAAAAAAAAGAAAAAATTTTTTTTTTTTTTTTTTCTTTACTTTCTTCATTTTCAAAAACAAATGAGAGCTGTAAAATACTCACCATGCCTCTCAACAAATAGCTTGGGGTGTCTACTTTCCAAAATGGGGTCATTTGGGGGGGATTTGTGCTATTTTGGCATTTTATGGCCTTCGAAACGGTGATAGGTAGTGAGGAGTGAAATCAAAAATTTGCACCCTTAGAAATCCTGAAGGCGGTGCTTGGGTTTCGGGGCCCCGTACGCGGCTAGGCCCAAAAAGTCCCACACATGTGGTATCCCCATACTCAGGAGAAGCAGCAAAATGTATTTTGGGGTGCAATTCCACATATAACTATGGCATGTGTGAGCAATATATCATTTAGTGACAACTTTTTGAAAAAAAAAATTTGGGGGGGTTTTGTGCTATTTTGGCATTTTATGGCCTTCGAAACGGTGATAGGTAGTGAGGAGTGAAATCAAAAATTTTTTTGTCTTTATTCAAAATCACTTGGGACTAAAAAAAAATTTTGGGGTGCAATTCCACATATAACTATGGCATGTGTGAGCAATATATCATTTAGTGACAACTTTTTGAAAAAAAAAAAAAAGCCTCTCAGCAAATAGCTTGGGGTGTCTACTTTCCAAAATGGGGTCATTTGGGGGGGTTTTGTACTTCTCTGCCATTTTAGCACCTCAAGAAATGAAATAGGCAGTCATAAATTAAAAGCGGTGTAAATTCCAGAAAATGTACTCTAGTTTGTAGACGCTATAACTTTTGCGCAAACCAATAAATATACGCTTATTGGCATTTTTTTTACTAAAGACATGTGGCTGAATACATTTTGGCCCAAATGTTTGACTAAAATTGAGTTTATTAGATTTTTTTTATAACAAAAAGTAGAAAATCTCTTTTTTTTTCAAAATTTTCGCTCCTTTTCCGTTTATATCGCAAAAAATAAAAATCACAGAGGCAATCAAATACCATCAAAAGAAAGCTCTATTTGTGGGAAGAAAAGGACGCAAATTTCGTTTGGTTACAAAATTGCATGACCGCGCAATTACCAGTTAAAGTAGTGCAGTGCGAAATTGAAAAAAGACCTCTGGTCCTTAAGCTGACAATTGGTCCGGGGCTAAAGTGGTTAAAAGTAGATAAATCCACACATCTTTTTCATATAGGTTAGAAAGGTAGGGCGATGGGGAAGGAACATCATTTTTATAAACTCTTTATTTAGGAGAAAATCAACAATCCAGATGGTTACTGAAAACATAAATATCAGACAGATAGTGTACAATGTACATGAAACTCATGACTGTCATTTCTCTTGGTTCACATATTTTAAGAGCCAGGAAAACTTCAAAAGTATCCAAAGTAGAGAAGAGAAAATAGGGGGGGGGGGGAGGAGTGCATCTTCTACACCAGTGATGGCGAACCTTGGCGCCCCAGATGTTTTGGAACTACATTTCCCATGATGCTCAACCACACTTCAGTGTGCATGAGCATCATGGGAAATGTAGTTCCAAAACATCTGGGGTGCCAAGGTTCGCCATCACTGTTCTACACCCTTGTCCTCTCTCCAACTCCACAGCCCCTCCCACTAGTTACATGAGGGGTAAAAGCCCAAGGTGTATTGTTTAACTGAGATACCAAAGGGGTTTGGACCTTGTGTCCCATATCTGCCGGTGTTTCTCATCCTAGTCTTTTAGAGTCATAGTGAGTTGCTCCATCTAAGATGTATTTTCTGGGCCTGAAAACGTTCTTCTCACCTTAGTTCTTAAGCCACTGCCTGGCTGAAATCATGTTTATATTGGGACCCCCAACATTTGATATGTAATTACTTGCTTCAATCCAGTGACCCATCAAACAGAGACGCAGGAGTGAGAAGGAGATCTGGACCTGACAGTTCCAATAATTCTGACCCAAAAGGTTGCTTTTAAACATGCTTTCAGTATTCCGATACATTAATATCAGAAACATATGAACACGTCGAAGTCAATAATGGAGTGAAGCCATATTTCAGCTGCAGATGGTTGAAGATAAGGGCATTAGTTACACACATAAGTTACATGTTAAAGGACAAATTCAATGTTAAAGCTTTTGCTTCTTACTGGCTTTCCTAGTCATGCATACAGGAAAATATTTACCTTCAGCTATCCTCTGAAGAGCTTCATTGTGAGGCCCTGTCTGGGGCATGCAACCCCTCTTCAAAAAAGCACCTGAGTTGGCCTTATGCCTACTGTTCATGACCACTGCAACCTCATTGATTCCTGTGGCTAGAGCCAAACTTCTCAGAGTTGCTAGGGCTGCCATGAGTAAGGACCAGCTATAAGAATGAATGAGACCACAGAGTGCATGCACAGTAGGTGCTGGGCCCATCCAGGAATTTTTTTTGAGAAAAGGGCTATTGGGGTTACACTGAGGGGAGATTAGTTCGCTGTAAAGAACAATTTCAGTAAGAAGTGAAGTTGCCTTTTAAAGTGAATATATGACCATAAACTTGACCTAAAACATAAAGCATCTTGTGTTGCAATTCCTAGCAAACCACTAAACTTTCACCTCCAGCAGGCTTCCAAAGACCATTTTAACTTTAACCATTTAGTTGAAAAGCTAATTTAATGTGCATGCTCCATCCATGGCCATTAGATTGTATGTTTTATATCAGGAGAAGGTTGCTTGTGCTCTAGCTTGTCACATTTGACTAACATACCTAGCTTTCCTGTCTTTCATTACTTTCACATGAAACTAGCTACAGTAATTGATCCAATTTGTGTTTCAGGAAAATGCATATAATTCTGCACATTTAGCAGCAGATGACATAAGAACTGACATGGTGAAGGCCTGCAGAAAGGAATAATCTTTTACTTAACCCTATACTTCTCATAACGTATCCCATTGGTGGGCATTTATTTAGAATTCATGTACTTGCATGGCTGACCATTTCTTGGTGTTTGCTTTTTAAGAGTTTTTTTTTCCTGGAAAGGTCCCTGATTTTTAGCATTGAATAACTAAGCTGAAAAACGTACCTATTACATAAATTCAATTACACTGAACTCATATCTATTTTATATATTTTTATGGTAATACAGCAATTATTCAATTCACAACATACTGTGTATATAAAAGAAATGTGAAGCACTGAGAATAAATTAAATAAATGTCAAAAAAATTGAGAACAAATTAAATAAGTACATTAAATTCAAAATAAACAATCCATAGTAAAATCACATAAAGCAGTCCCCATATAAGTTCAAAGAAGTAGTGTGATATAAGTGCTTTTCACTCCTATTATGTAATAAACACCCTAGTGCTTGGAAGACCTTTGTGTGACAGCTGATTCTGTACATAAAGCACCCAATCCAAGAAAGCTCACACTCCAGCCCCTTACTAGATCACCATGACCCCTGTATTAATCAGTGGCTATTCAGAACTTTAAATGTTATAGCCTCCAACCGGTCTGTCTGTCTCCGATACCACTTCTGGGTTGTCCTGATACCACTTTTTTTCAAGTACTCGCAGATTCCGATTACGATACTTTTTTTTAATGTTGTGTGACAGTGGCACTAATATGCAGCACTGATGACGCGTGGACTGTGTCAGTAGTTTTTATTTTTTACAATTAATTTTGTTATTATTTAAAAAAAAATGTTTTTGTTCTTTTTGTTTTTTACCATGCTTTCTTTTTTGGGGGGAGGAGGGGGTGAGTGGATGGCGTCAGTGTATTTTTTATTTTATTTTTTATTATTTTTACAATTTAACCCTTTCAATATTTATTTATTACAATCCTTTTTCTAGCCCTGTTGGGGGGTGGCTTTGGTGAGATATCAGGTGTCATAACATGCCCCTTTTGAGATAGGGAAAGGGACTGAGGACACAGAATCCCCAGTACTTTTCTCTTCAGCCTCAGCTGCACTGGAGATGAATAGACAGACAGTGGCTCCTCTCTATTCATAAACTGAAGCATCATAACAGTTTACGATGCTCAGTAACAGTTATGAATGAACAGAGTCAGTGACAGATCGAGGCCAGAGGGGGACCGGGGAGCACGGAAGGGGGGACCAAGGAGCACAGAAGGGGAGACCAAGGAGCACGGAAGGGGGGACCAAGGAGCACAGAGGGGGGGACCAAGGAGCATGGAGGGGGGGGCGAAGGAGCATGGAGGGGGAGGCAGGAGCAGGGAGGGGGACAGTCAGGGGTGATCGGTGCAGCACTGGGGAGGAGTTACAATCACTGATCCCCTTGTATACATTTCAATAAAGCAGCTGAAAGCCGCCGGAGGGAGAGGAGGAGAAGCGGCTGTCAGCTGCTTTTGTATACAGGGAGATCGGTGATTGTAACTCCTCCCCGGTGCCGCACCGATCACCCCTGACTGTACATTTATCGGATAAGGCATCAGAGCATTTACCCGAATACAAGTATTTGGGCAAATTCTCGGCTCGGCACCGATACTAGTATCGGTATTGAGACAACCCTAGTCTCCATGATTCAACCAATACGGAATATGCACCAAAATTCTCAGGAATAAAACATAGACTACGATCCCATAAAATTGTCAAGTTTAATGAATAAAGAATAGAAAGGAAATGCACTAATTAAGTCTCTATGGCTAAAAGGCATTTGGGGCATAAATCACAAAATTGGTGTTCCTATGGGCTGTTCAGTGTAAATCCGGCATCCAATCTGATTCAGCTTGCATGATGACATCACTGCCATAGGCCCCACCTTATGCATTTTGTAACAGATGACGTTGTCGGGGGAGGGTCAATAGATGTTCATCACGCACCTGGGCTTTATATAGGACACTGCTGTGATTACAGTTTCCGGACACTCGCCCTTACTGCAAAAGCGTATCAGTAGTCACAAAGGTCACAGCAGCACCACAGGAGTGGAGGCCCCGATTTCTTGGAAATTATCAACTGCCTCCCATAGTTAATTCATACGAAAAACTTTAATAAGCAGGCCAATTATAACTCCACCTAGTGTCATCTCATGGTGTTACATGTAGAATCAAATGTATAAATTCACAGAGCAATCAATAAATACATGGTACATAATTGCTATATATATGAATTGCTTTATGTGAAATTTATATCCAGTTTATCCAATTTCCAAAGCATTACATGCTAGCACATATTGTTCTGGGGAATTAGCATTAAAACCATAGATAAACCAATCCAGAAGACAAAAAGTACCCAAACAGATGTTAAAAAATTGCAAATCCATTCAACAGACTGATTGTTATTAGGTTATGAGCCTAAGGTATGAAGTCTGGATAATTTGGTGCCCAAAGTAACCATCTGTATACTTTCTAACCATGAGAAGATGCTGAAAACTGATTTGATACTATGAGCAACATGGACAATTCATGTTTTGCTTCTTTATTTGGACTTTCTATGCTCTAAGGGAAACTGTCCATGTAGGGCCTGATCTTCAGTACATACTTATCTCCCTTTTGTTCTCCCACTGTTCCAGTCAGTAGCTAGAAGCACATACAAATACCTAGCATGTGACTCAATTCTACTTCCTTTCATGTGACCGTTTTAGAGCTTTGTTCTGTTTCAAGTGTCCCTTTATACATTAACATGCCTATTTTCTATCTCGTCAGTATGGCCACCTGCAGACTTGACACAATCCATGGACAGGATAACTCTTCAATAACACACCGAAGTTGAATCCAACACAACGCAGTACAGTGGATGGAGGTATAAGAAGACAATGGGATTGATTTACTTAAGGCAAACAGTCTGTGCTCTTTGAAAGCGCAGGTACTCCAGAACTTAGTAAATAAGTTGAATCCTCACTTGGCAAAGAATACCCAATCACATGCAAGGAAAATAGAAAAATACTGAATTTTTGTGATTAGGTGATAGATGTCAGCAGAGCTTCTCTATATTTCCTCTGGAGCAACTGCACTTGCGAAGTGCACAGTCTGCCTTTAGTGTATCCACCTCTATGACTTTCCCAAGCCCTTTCCTGAGGTGTATAAACCAAGTAGACATGTGCGATTAGTTTCGTACGAATCGAAAATTCATACGAATTTCCGTAAATTCGTACATTTGGGAGGATCCAAAATAAGACGAATTTTGTACGAAATACGAAATTTTGTTTACGAATTTCGGATCCAAATTCCGTTACAACGGAAACGTGACTGGTGTTTTGTTGACCAAGCAGAGGTTTTCTTCTGCTGCTGAGTGAGGGTTGGGAAAATTACCTTTTTTAATATGGATGTGGGAGACTGGTACTGGTAGTCGATGGAAGATTCAGAATCGGACAAAATAAGAATGTTCGTTAATTAAGATTATTCGTTATGGTGAAGTTAAAAACCCAGGAAGTCAGCACAGAACAGGGATGATGGGAGCCCCTCATAATGAGCACAGCACAGGGATGGTGGGAGCCCCTCATAATGATAAATTCATCATAACGAACGTTCGTAATTTTTACTAAAAGTTAACAAACCTAACGAAAATTTGTATTTCGTGTGAATCCAGATTGAATTTTGGACACGAATTACGAAATACGAATTAACGGCTAATACGAAATGTAACGAAACTAAACAAATTTATTGACGGTGCACATGTCTAAAAACCAAGACAGAAACTCAATGCCTCTAGCCAGCAAAACTTGCCAGCAGAGCCTTGGGGACACTGACTGACAATACATGCTATACTCACTTGTGATAGCAGTTTTTAACTACTTGCTAACCTGCTCATGCAGATATACTGCGGCAGGTCGGCTCTCCTGCATGAACTGATACATCTTTACATCAGTCCGTAAAAGCAGGATAGTAGATGCACGTGCCTGTCGCGCGCTGCAGGAGCATGCCTGAGATGTCCACTGGCGGCCCATGATCACAGCAAGGAGAGGCAGAACAGGGAACTGTCTATGTAAACAAGGCATTTTCTAGTTGCCTAGTGACATGACAGGGATTTACTGTTCCCAGTGATTGGAAACAATGATCTCTGTCATGATTCGGTAAGCCCATCCACCCTACAGTTAGAACACGCTGGGGGAACACACTTAACCCCTTTATCGCCCCCTAGTGTTAACCCCTTCCCTGCCAGTGTAATTTTTACATTGATTAGTGCATTTTTATAGCACTGATCAATGTAATAATGTCACTGTCCCCAAAAAGTGTAATTTGGAGTCCAATTTGTCTTCCGCAATGTCGCAGTCCTGCTAAAAAATGCAGATCGCCGCCATTACCAGTAAAAACAATAAAAGTCCCTAAATCTATCCCGTAGTTTGTAGACACGATAACTTTTGCACAAACCAATCAATATACGCCTATTGCATTTTTTTTTTTACCAAAAATATGTTGAAGAATATTTATAGGCCTAAACTGATGAATAAATTATTTTTTATATATATTTTTTGATATGTATTATAGGAGAAAGTAAAAAACAAATTTTTTTTTAAATTGTTGGCATTTTTTGTTTATAGCGCAAAAAATAAAAAACGCAGAGGTGATCAAATACCACCAAAAGCAATCTCTATTTGTGAGAAAAAAGGACATCAGTTTTTGTTTGGGTACAGTGTCGCAGGACCACAATTGTCAGTTGAAGTGACGCAGTGCCGTATCGCAAAAAATGCTCTGGTCATTAAGCGGGCAAATCCTTCTGGGGCTGAAGTGGTTAATTTTATGTATTTTAATGCATATTAAATCCTTTGAATTTGGTACTTACATTATTAGAGTTCTTCTCCTCTTTTTGTTTGGATGCTTAAAAGTAGAAAATGGCACTTGCATGGCTGGAATCTGCGCAAGGGTTTACTATTCAATCTGTGGCATTACATGCTGGTACAGTGGAATTCCAGAGGCTTTGAAAATTCTGATGTGGTAGTGCACACTAACTGCATTAGACCTCTTTTCTTAAATGCAGTCAAACTATCTAGTGAGTTATTCATTTACACTTTTAGATATAAGTCACATCTGTTTGCAGTCTGATCTACAAAGAAGTATGAAGCATCATGTTGTCATGGACAGTTGTACACAGAAAATTGAACAGTCTAAGCTAAACAAATTATATATTTTTTTAAATCTGTAATTGTATCTGAAAAACACAGTACTAAACCGATGAACAAATTTACCTTCAGGGCAGCACCATCTGCAGTCTGAAGGCTTTTTTTTGTTATTTAAACCTCCAGCCAATATATGATCTTCATGTCAAAATTGACATAGTGCTCACATGATCAGAAATAATGCTGATTGATTACCAATCTAAGTGGGGGTCGGATCTATTAGTGACATATCGAAATAAAAGCCTCCAGCCACACTAATGCCCCATACACACGATCGGAAATTCTGTCAGCAAAAGTCCGATGAGAGTTTTTGGTCGGAAAATCTGACCGTGTATATGCTCCATTGGACTTTTGCTGGTGGAATTCCCACCAGCAAAAGGTTGAGAGCATGTTCTGACGAGCAAAATTCCTATGCATGCTCTGAAACAATTTGACGCATGCTCGGAAGCATTGAACTTAATTTTCTCGGCTCATCGTAGTGTTGTACCTCACCGCATTCTTGACGGTCGAAAGTTCATAGAACTTTTGTGTGACCGTGTGTATGCAATCCAAGCTTGAGCGGAATTCCGTCAGAAAATCCATCCAAGTTTTTTCAGACGGAAAATCCGCTTGTGTGTACGGGGCATAAGAGCTGTCTATTGGCTTTCAATGCAAGGATGTTTATGTATACACAAGTGGGGTCATTCAAATGTATCTAGTTTGTAAAAATAATGCTGAATTAGTCAATGTTTTCCTAATATGTTTTAACAAGTAACCATCATGTATGACATTAACAATGCTTGGGCTTACGCTAAATTACATAAAGAGAACTTACCACTGTGTATATACGTTCTATTTTATGTTTAAATATTACTTTGAGCTATGCCTAAAGAATGTACAGTATTTCTAGTACTCAAATAATGAAAATTCTCTTGTTGTCAGCCTGGCTGATTCTCTGTGCATTGCTGTGACCTTCTTCCTGTACCTTTCTTTTCATGCCACTGACTGAGTTAAAGTTTGCATACCACTTTATCATCATTTATCCAAAGAGTAAATAATAGGTTCAGCCGAAGCGATCAAAATTTGTATGACATTTATAGTCCTTGCAAAAATTGAAGCAGTTACATTAATCCAGTGGGCTGACTTAGCAATTCTCTGAAATATTACTTTCAAGGGCTTATGGAAAACCTAATTTATGAAATCGGTGCCAAAGGAGGCCTGCAACTGCAAATGACATTATTATTTTAAGTATTGTCAGGGTTATGGGATGTACTGTGACTAGATGCAATAGAAATTTACATTGCAGGAACCCACGGGTTATTCTCAGCCACTATCTGGCCATACCCACATATGAGAACAGGGCAATTCTTCGACGGTGACCGACTCCTCTCTTATGATGAGGTTTCGGCTAAGTCTCCCTCAGGCCGATTACCATTCTGGACATACGTACAGATTCGGAAATTCCTCCTCACCGCAACATTGGATACAAAATGGTCTAGACCCCCTACCCCCTTTGAAACTCTATGCCTGCAGACAGAACCCCAACGACACCTTATCTATGGGTGATTGGGAAAGGGATACTTCCTTAACCCTCACCCATGCTGAATGGGAATTAATTTATACTTTTATACACAAAGGGTCCATCAACACTACTGCTCAGGAAAATGTACAGATGGTATGTGACTAGATGCACAATAGAAATTTACATTGCAATGGAGGTCCACAGGTTGATCAAACACATAACCACCTATGAACTGGCTTTCACTTTTTCAACCTCCCTTCGATCCCTAGGAAGACATACTTTCGCTCTCTCTCCATTATGGTGAATTATGTGTATCCCAGTAAAATGGCTGCAATGCACTGGTTTTAGGCAAAACAGCGGAACTAGAAAACCTGATTTTAGAGAACTATCTCTTTTTCTTACCAAAGGCTCAAATAACATTACATTGCAATGTCATTTTTCAGTTTATTATGTTAGCTGCAATGCATTTCATTTTAGAACTATCTCTTTTTTTATCACCTCCATGCTGCTGTGTCAAGACAGTAACACTGGAGAGACAAATTTGGCACACAGAGTTCTTATACCCTAAAAGGCACTTTGTAGAGAGAAGTCATGATCTTATTGGGACTGGTCATATTATAGAGAGAAGGGTCATTATAACCAGAGGTGATTGTATTATCCAGAGATTGAGAACTACAGAGATGTAGTGTAGTGCTCTAGGAGAAGCTGTTATGCAAATAAGATACCGATACACAAGTACACGCACAGGTAAGGTGCCCCTAGGGCTTATACATGACTGTTTAAAGCTGGTCCTGGGTTGTAGCATTATTCTTCAATAAGTTTGCAGAAAGGTAAACTACAATTTAGTCTATATACGAGGTGTGTCTAAAAAGTTTAGTGAGTGATATCAGAAAACAAGCACAAGAGAAGATACAAACAAATTACCTTTATTGACATTGAAAATAATCTTCATCCTTTACAACACACTTTTGACAATATTCATAAAGCTTCTGAAAACTGTCAGCAAAGGCCTCTTTAGGAATCAATGCTGTCAAATATTCTTGGAATGCCACCACATCCGCAAAACCTGCAGCTTTCATGATGTTCTTCAGGTGGGGAAACAGAAGTCCTGTGGCACCAGATCATGGGAGTATGGTGGTATGCCACGCTGAGCCAAGAATAAGCACCCGCAGATCCCACCATGTCTCATCCCCTGTGATGATGGTTCACAGACAGGATGGATTCTGGTCACACATGGTAGTAAAATCTTCAGAGGTTTCCATCCATTTTGCTTTCTGTTCGTCTGTCAGCTTGTGTGGCACAAACTGGGAATAGATCTTCTGCTTACCCAAATCTTTGTGGACAATGGTGCGCACCATGTCCTTGCTAATGCCCAATTCCTCCGCCATCAATCGTAGTGTCAGTCGTCAATTTTATACCATCATTTGTCGCACTCGCTCGGTCGTGTCTGGGGTTCTGTTTGTCGACAGCCGACCTAAATGTGACTCATCCTCAGTTGTTTTCTTCCCATCGCAAAAACTTTTGAACCAGTTGTAAACATATTTTCTGCTCACGGCTTCCATCTCGTACACTTGCACCAACATTTCATGTGTCTCCTTCACTGTTTCCCCCAATTTGTAGCATAACTTGATGTTTACTCATTGCTTTATTGCAGTGACCCTACCTCTCTAACTGACTATATTCCACTGCTCTGGTAGTCAGGTGTACTTCACGCTACGTGGCACTTCTCGATGTGTCTCTGGATAGCCATGTCCACCTGGCCCATGTTGCTGTTAGATAGAGATATCGGACCAATCACTAAACTTTTTAGACACGCCTCATATATATATGATAAACAATTGCTACAGTTTCCTTACTGCTACCAGTAACTCTCTATCGACCTCTGGAAATTATGGCTGCTAAATTTGAAAAGTCAGACCAGGGCTTGGGTGATAAAGTAAAGGAATATTTTAGTCTCTCCAAACTGCAGCCCCAGAAGTATCATGTTGCATATAGTCACCATGACAGCCAATCATAACAATATGCAGACTGGAGGTACTTTTCAAACCTCTTTTGAAATCATTGCATGTAAAAATACTTTTCAAAATTGAAAAATGACTATTAAAATAGAATAGTAATCAAAAAGCATTTTGCATGTTGTATACTTGTGAGATAACAAAACAATAGATGGGTATAACCCTCATTAATCCAGTGGGTAAGGGCTAAAATCTGTAATTTTTTTTTTGTCGCTGTCTTTGTCCAAGGAGACTCTTGGTCGCTGACTTTATGCCGCGCACACACAACCGTGTGTATGCAAGCCAAGCTTGAGCGTAATTCCGTCGAAAAAAACATCCAAAATTTTTCCGACTGAATTACGTTCAAGCTTGGCTTGCATACACACAGTCACACAAAAGTTCTCTGAACTTTCGACCATCAAGAACGCAGTGACATACAACACTATGACGAGCCTAAAAAATTAAGTTCAATGCTTCCGAGAATGCGTAGGAATTTTATCGTGTCGGAATTGGTACAGATGATCGGAATTTGAGAACCTGCTCTCAATCTTTTGCTGGCTGGAATTCCACCAGCAAAAGTCCAATGGGGCATACACACGGTCACATTTTTGGACCAAAAGCTCTCATCGGACTTTTGCTGGCGGAATTGTGTGTACGGGGCATTAGAGAAGATTTAATCATGCTTCCTTCTCCTGTCTATAGTGCAGCAAGTGAAGAGAAATGTTCCTAATGTTATAAAAAATAAATAGACCATAGTTTTATCATTCCTTATTCTATCCAAAATAGACTTAATTTAAAGAGTGTAAATCTTTATTTTTATGTTTTATTAAAATAAAAAATATATTTTTAGTGGCTGTTCTCGACGCACAACCCCTGGAGGTGATACAGCCCCAGAAGTAGGTCTGGAAGATGCTTGCAGGATAGGTAAGTCAGGTCTGTAAAACATGACAGCCAATCATAACAATATGCAGTAATCAGTCCAGGAGCCAGCAAGGCTAAGTGCTGAAGGAGAAGTAATTTTCAAACCTCTTTTGAAAGGCTAAGTGCTGAAGGCAGAAGATAATCCAGGAGCATTGCATGTAAAAATACTTTTCAAAATTGATAAAAAATGACTATTAAAATATAATCGCAGAAGATAATCAGGAGCAGGCTGAAAAAGCATTTTACATCAGGAGAGATTCAGCGTAGTCTTTTTGTAACTTGTGAGAACACTACAACTTGTCTGTCTGCCAACTTTTATATAGATCACGTTATGGTGCACTTTGCGTGCGCGCCGCTGAGTAGGGCCGCGAATGGGTCTTTGCAGGTTTTAAATAACAGCAGCAGGAGCCAATAGCTCCCTTTGCTCTAGGAAAGCCTGTGAAAGCAGGGAGAGGGGAGAGGGGAGAGAAGACCTGCAGCCAGGTAGGTCTTCTCTCCCCTGGAGGCGTTAGGTAAGTGTTAGGGATTGGGGGGAGCTATTATTGGAAGGTTTTAGAATGCATTAAGGTAATACCAATTTAAAGTTTAGAACCATTTTCATACTACATAGGGAGGGGTGGGAACACATAAAATGCAGTAACATAACTACACATATACAATGAAAGGAAACTGCTTATAGACCTACAACCCCATAAGAGCTCTAAGCTGCCACTGTAGCTGCACCACAACAGGGAATATGGAAGCCTCATATGTATTTATGTACTTGTGAACACTACTGAAAAACTGTTGTAATCTGTTGAGTCATTGTAATCTGGACCAAACATATGAACAAGTGCAAATGGCATACTCTGGAGGACATTGACCCCAATCATGATAATGTCATTGGGCATTTAGACCCACACTACCGAAGATCTATTCCTTGTTGGAAGCTAAATATGTAGTATTTTTTTTTTTAATCTTAGGTGTTTTATCTACAGCTTGCAGTTTTCCAAAGCTTTGTGTAACTAGAGTCGAATGCCTGCTGTTACATAACTCAAAATAACATTGACCACTGAGAACCAATATATCATACCTGCTTTGCTGTCATGCAGATGCTCTCTGCTTATCTGCTCTGTTACAATGCATTGGTCTTGAGCTCTACTATGATTTGTGGAAAAGTATATTAATTGGTAGGCAACAGGCAGCTCTGTTTTGTCTCGGAGATTTGAAGCTGAAGTTGTCTCCACTTTTGTATCGAACGCTTCATTACTCCAGCAAAATGTTCCAGGCAAGGCACAGCAGTTCTTCCAAAGACTAGTGTTTAACTATATTTCATTGTCACATCCTATGACATCAGTCAAATTAATGAAGGAATGTCAGCTAATTAAGGCTGCTGGGTACTATATTTATGTGAAATATTACCTAAAGCAAATAGTACCCCTTCAAAATGCTTTAACCGGCTGTCTTTGTACATGTTTCCTGCAGCTGAGAGTTTTGCAACTTATGTCACTGAAATGAAACGGAAAATAAAACTCGGATGTATTGTTTTCTTCTACAGGTTACTGACCTTTGCAGATGACATTAATATACAAACAATCATTTTCTTATTCTGTATGTAATAAATAACGCAGTTTTCTTTTTATTTTAGTACAAAAAGTACAAACACAACCAAGAAAATGGTTATATACAACCATTTAAAATAGTGGAAATCAGTAGTTTTTTGGTTTTGGCCAAAACTCTTACTGTGAAGTTGGTTCAGATTGATTTCCCTTATTGTTAGCAACATGCTAACTACTGAATATGCTAGAAAATGATGTTTTCACATAATGAAGGCCTCTCCTCTTAGGGAAAGGGAGCCTTGACTGCTGTAAGCATGGCCTCTCTTTGTGGGAGGAGTGGAACTTAAGGGATCCTTACTTCAACAATTTTAGTCCCTCTCTGGCACGAGCATCTTCTTTGTGCCGGTCTTTGGTTATCTTCATTTTCTGGCATGGAATTATGTCACTTATCCTGGAACACAGGGGTCGGCCTGGTGCTGTAAGTTGCACATGCTTACATCAGTTTACATCCAAGAGATTGCAGGCAGGTAGGTGCATGTTATTGCAGAAGGGATATTGCATGCTCACAGTCTGTCATAACAAAGACTTTAGGTCAACTTTAGGTTGTGCCATTAGGATTGGTGACTCAAGACCCGAGGTGTTTGGGTGGAGCCTGAACTTTAGAAAAAGTCTACTCTGGGCCATGTTATTAATTCTTTGAGGAGATTCAGCTGTCATAAGAGACTGACAAAAATGCAGGATCTATAGACAAAGGGAGCTGGTCTAAGCATGACATTTTTTTGAAAAGTATCCTCAATAAAAGAGCAGCAGCAGACTGATCAGGATACCTGTGCTTCCTCTGCTCTCAATCACCTCCTGTGAGCTTGTTCATGGTCAGCATTTTTCCAGATTGCAAGGATAACTTTACAAATAATAAAGTGCAGCGCTAAGTTATTCAAAAAATTACCCCATGTATAAAAAGCATGTGTCAATAAAGTGCAAATGTGCAATTCAGTGTAATAAATGTGCAATAGTACAAACAACCAAAAAAAAAAAACATGTGCAGATTAATGTGCAATAATACAAACAACAAAAAGCATATGTGACAATACAGAGGCGTGAGTTAAAGTGCAATATAAGTGCAAAAAAAAAACAGTTCATGTGTAGCTGAAATCCAATGGAAGGGATCTCAAGTGCAATATGGAGTGTGGACCAAGTGCTTGACACCGTGATACCCATCACCTCATTAGGATAAAAGGCTTACCAGAGAGCATGCGACCTCCCTAACTCAGGGGGGTTCAAACAGTGCTTAGTAGGAACGAGGATCCAAATAGGAAATACCCCACCGGAAGAATCCGTGCACATCAGATGGTAGCCAAACCACATCAATGGCAGAAAGTGAGAATATGCAAAGAAGGAAAAAAACTCCAAATTGGTAAAAATGCTGCAATGCTGCATACATAAAAGAGACTGGACAAAGTTCTCCAATGCAAGTGAGCAAAAAGTAGTTCCTTACTCCTTACAGGTAAAAAATGCATACAGATCCGTAAAATGAAATTGCACATGTGCAGAACGTGTGTGCGTAGCGTCGTTTCGTCATATGTGACGTAATCAGGGGTACGCCCACACATCTGCACCTGCGCTATATAGACTAGATTGGCAAAACAAGGGAGCGCTGCTACTGGTCACACAAAATGATCCAGAAGCGCTCATTGGATAGACAGAATGAACCTTTCATGAATAAGGAAAGAAATAGGCTTTACATTCAAGAAATTCGTTTGTCTGTCCGTTAGCCCAGGAAGGCACGGATTTAGCTTAATTTCCAAAGCTGTGGTAATGGACAGACAAACTAATTTCTTGATTGTAAAGCATTTTTCTTTCCTTATTCATGATAGGATCATTTTGTCTATCCAATGAGTGGTTCTGAAAGAAAGTCGTTCTGAAGTCATGCAATGCGGACTTGCTGCAATTGTGCAACAAACTTGTGAAGCCTTACAAATCCAGTTACAAGCTTAGCAAGTCATTTTCAAACTTGCAGCTCAATTGCTTGCTATCTGGGTTTGCTGCCATTCTTGTCCATTTCTTTTCCAGTCTTTGTGCTGTCGTATGGGAGATGGAAAGATACAGATTTTTATTGAAATTCAGGTACTTGCCTTAGTTGCTACTACATTTGATTAATGATTTATTGACTATAGAGCTTCAATAATGTGTTCCTTTTGCAGCTGTCTGGAGTTCAGCTTTAACATGGGTGCAATACAGTAATTTTCATAGGTATTAAAGTGGTTGTAAACCCTTACATATACTGTACCCAGTGAAGTGACTGGCCTCAGGTGATACACAGAGATGAAACAAATCCTCCTGTACATACATTTTGTTTATCTGCAGTCTTCCCTTTTCATCTCTAGTGTAGAATTTACACAGGGTCTCTCAAATGGGAGCTCTGAGCCAATGGCGGCTGGTGCTCCATTTTTTGGGGGTGGCAAACAAACCCCCACCCCTTCTCCTCCCGGCCAATCCGATCACTTCTCCTCCTGGCCAATCCGGTCTTAGGAACCGCTTCCTGTCCTGATTGGCCTGGAGGAGAAACAGGAAGACAATATTGAATGTTGATTGCTAATGTCACAAGTGGGTGGGCCCAAACCTTTTTGAAGGCAATTGGAGCCTCAGGCTCTAATCGGTGCTTAAAAAAAAAAAACTCATAGAAATATATATGTCCGGTGCCCCGCATGGAGATTGGTGGCTGGCGCATAGAGTTTAGGGGGGCAGTGCTCCTGCATCCCTTATAGGTCGACTGCCACTGCTCTGAGCCCTGATTGGAGGAAAGGGACACACACCCACCCTTCACACAGCACACAGGAACTGAGCTGAGGCTTTCAATCACAGGATGTGTGCTGGAGCTTCCTCTGCTGTCATTTTGTTTTCTCCTGGTGTCAGGAAAACTTGTCACATGGTACTCATACAGATAGCAGAGGAATGAGACAGTAGAGAGAAATGGCACTTCGTGCTCTGGATTGAGACAAGGGATATGATTTGTTCATATTTCATGCCTGAGGTTTACAACCACTTTAATGTTTCTATTGAGTTTAAATTTATTATTACAGCCCTTAATTGTTGTCATTCATTACATGCATTGAGTGAACTGCTTCTAAGCAGGTGAATACTGGCAAGGTATGAGTACTGTGTGAAAAGTGTTGAACAGTGAAGACTTGCAGCTTTATTTTTTATTTTTTTGAAGATATTGTCATAAAAATTGTACTTTTGTTTAAAATCGCAGTAATCACAAATCCTAAAACTGTACCTTTAGAACAAGACCAATTTAACCCCTTAAAATCCGCTCTATAGCCAAATGACGGCTACAATGCGGATCTGCTTTGCCGGGAGGCCGTCAATAGACGTCCTCCCCTTTGCACGCTGGCCACGCCCCCCTGAAGGGCGCATGCGGCACTCGCTGTGATCACCCGAGTAAATGAGACTCGGGGATCACAGATCGGAGAAAGGGTCAATCCCAACCCCTTACCATGTCATCAGCTGTCAACCAATGACAGCTGATGACGTTATGTAAACAGAAGATCGGTAATCGTTTTTTTTTCTTCTCACGCTTACAGAGTGAGGAAAAAAAAAAGCCGATCACCGGCTTCTGTTGAAGGGACATCGGTCCCAAAGAGGAAGAGGCGAAGCCGCCTCATATGTGCCCACCAGTACCGCCTGCCAGTGCCACGAATTGGTGCCTACAGTGTCCACCAATCAGTGCCCACCAGTACATAAGTGCCAGCAATCAGTGCCACCTATCAATGCCCACTAGTGGTACCATTCAGTGCCTCATCAGTGCCACCTAGCAGTGCTGCCTATCAGTGTCACCTACCCGTGTTGATCAGTGCCAATCATTGCCACCAATCAGTTCCCATCAGTGCCAGCTTTCAGTGCCATCTATTAGTGCCCTTCAGTGCCACCTATCAATGCCCATCAGTGCCACCTCTCAATGCCCACCAATGTCACCTATCAGTGCCCACCAGTGCCACCTCATCAGTGCCCGCCAGTGCCGTCTATTAGTGTATCTGGATCCTGCAATGCGATCCCGAGTGTGACTTGGGGTTACCGATTTTGGTGCTGAAAATCCACCCGAGCCACACTCGGGAATACCGTCAGGGAGGTTAACAAAATATATAACGGTTTTGTGTTTTTTTTTTTAAATCTGTCTTTTTAATTTGTTTAACAAAAAATAACAAAACTCAGAAGTGATCAAAAACCACCAAAAGAAAGCTCTATTTGTGGGGAAAACAAACAATTTCAATTTACAATTTATAATTTTGGGTACAGTGTTGTATGACTGCACAATTGTCATTCTAAAGGCCCGTACACACGGTCGGACTTTTTGACAACCAACATGCAAATTAGGTGGTTTGGACCAACATCCGACCGTGTGTACGCTCCATCGGACCAACTTTTTCCAGGTTGCATCGGACTTTTGTTGGCTGTGCGAACGGACCAACTTTCTGCCAACAAAAGTCCGAAGGACAAAAGTCCGAACGTGTGTATGCAGTACCAACTGACTTTTGTCCACAGTACAAACACGCATGCTCAGAACCAATGCAAAAGATCAGACAACAATATAGAAGTTGACCAAAGGTGGCGCTGGAGTATTCGAACGTCCTCTTTTGAAGTGTCGTCAGTACGTTGAAACGTCACTACGTTCGTGTTGGTTGTCTCAAAAGTCTGACCGTGTGTATGCAGTACCAACTTGAGGGCCAACGCCCTTTGGACAAAAGTCCAAGGGAAAGTTGGTCCACGGTCCGACCGTGTGTATGGGGCTTTAAGGCCCGTACACACGTTCGGACTTTTTGCCAACCAACATGCAAATTAGGTGGTTTGGACCAACATCCGACCGTGTGTACGCTCCATCGGACCAACTTTTTCCAGGTTGCATCGGACTTTTGTTGGCTGTGCGAACGGACCAACTTTCTGCCAACAAAAGTCCGAAGGACCAAAGTCCGAACGTGTGTACACAAAACCAACTGACTTTTGTCCAAAGTGCAAACACGCATGCTCGGGAGGAAGGACCAGCATGAAGAGGTCGGTCTTGTAAACCTAGCGTTCGTTAACTAGATAGCACATTCGTGATGTGTGAAATTCCGAATTTGCTAAATGCAGTGCACATTCTTTGTATTTTTAATGTTTTTAGATTGCATCGTATTTGTTGGTGATACCTACAAAGAACGAACATACATATTTTACATAGGATTTGTGTTCTAATGATTATCAATAACAAACGTTAAACATATTTTGAACATATTATTTATTGTTAATTCACAACATCAAAAAAATTAAGTAAATTAATATAGACATATTTTCTGTCCACCAAATTTGAAATAAAAAATTAAAAATATAAACAGAAAATAGTACACCCAAAACCAACAAACAAATATAGCCTATTAAATTATACTTGAAACCACAAAAAATATGCAAAATTAGTAGCCCCTAAACTCCCCAGACCACTGGCCTTGTTGGGCATCCTGCGGCTGATTTTGCCACTGACCACCATGCTGCTGAGGTGGCTGTGCTTGCTGAGGTGGGTAGGGTTGCTGAGGTGGGTAGGGTTGCTGAGGTGGGTAGGGTTGCTGAGGTGGGTAGGGTTGCTGAGGTGGGTAGGGTTGCTGAGGTGGGTAGGGTTGCTGTGGAGGAGGTAAAGTTGGGTGTTCCAAATCGCAGACGTGCGAGTTTGAGGTGAGCTCTCGTTTCCTGGCCTTGCTGAAGAGCTGTATGATGATCCCTTCACATAGCTCCCTTTGGTCTGGGTCGATTTCTCTCAGCTTATTGGCTGTAAAACAGCCAAACCCTTCAGCACTATCGGGTGCTGTCGTTATGACCGATGTAGCCCTAGCCAGGAAGTCAGCTGTGGCCTCATCCAGGTGTTGGCTCTTCCTGGCTCTTTTCTTGGGAGGGCGCAGGAGAGGGATTCTGCACACTGTGCTTGGTTGGCTGCTGGGCCCAGCCTCGTCTTGGCTCAGAAGTTCCTCCTTTGTGAAAAAACAACATGATTTTAATTTGTGGTCATCAATCACAAACCTTTCATCTCTTTACTTTTCTAATTTTGAATGTGTCCAATTATTAAAGACTATCAATTTGACTCCATCATTTCTCATTCGTGTTGCAAAACTTTATGGCCACTACTTGTCCATTGATATGTAACTTTTTTTGGAAACACAACTAATTATTAGGCATACTAGCATCTAATTAGCAACATATCTAAGATATATATATATAGATAGATAGATAGATAGAGAGAGAGAGAGAGATGGCAAGATTTTAAACAATGCTATACCTGGGTCAAGCTGAGCTCCTCCTCTTCTTCATCCTGTGTAAGCTCCTGCTCAGTATCGCTGACGTCAGCTGATGCTGATGGTAAAGTTGATAGTGATTTTCTTGGGACCGTTTGGTCTTTTAAAAAAGCAAGGCTGTTGAAGTACCATAACTTTGGAACATACACCTCTTCTGTTCCTGCTCCAGAACGCTTGGATTCCTCAATTCTCTTGAGTTCCCTTTTGTGGACACTTCTGAGGGCACCAATTTTGTTTTTGACCATAGTGTCGGTTGCTCGGGGGTATACGGTTTTCGCCAACTCCACAAGTTGTAGCCATGCTGCCATCCTTTTATTTTTGTCAGAGTAGTCTTTATTTTTTACTTGCCAGAGACAGGTGAGCTCCCTATACTTCTCAATAAATTGAGCAATAAATTCTGGTGAATTCAATTTTGATTTCATCGTTTGGATTGCTGCAAAACAGTAAAAAACAAACCATAATGGGTGGCGTATAGTTCAGAAGCTGCTCACAATATGGGCATTTATTTAAGCCAGGGGTGCCCAACCTTTTAAAGAGCGAGGACCATCGAAGCAACTTGGTAACTGGTCATGGGCCAAAATAATTGTAATGGACAGATGACAGGTTTGGATCTACCCCACATATGGCGAATGGATATGGACACAGCCCATGCTACTCTATGGGCCCTCCAATTCAATCTGTCAGGAGGGGACGTTTCCCCTTATTTTTTTGGCGTATCTGATTGAAGGTAAGCAGGGGTAAAGGGACATAGAGGGTGCATGGAGGGTCCGATTGGGTCCTAAGGCTGCTTTCACTATGATGTGCCACGTGCACCTGTGACTTACCTGCAGATTATCTGTACTTTATAGTGCAGCAAAGCCACATGTAATTACTAGACTTGTTCCAAAAAATAAAAAAAAGTTTGTGTACACTGTTATCTTCAAAATAGCTAATTTCGGTAGGTTGTATTCGTTAATTAAAGTTACTACGTTTTTAAAAAACTAGTTAGTAATAGTATACAATATTCGTTAGACAGAATCTCAAATCCTATCGAATTCATTTGTTATAAACGATAGAATTTATTTGGTATATTTGGAAATGCCTTCCTTTTAGTTAGACATTCTGATGCATTCGTTTGTTGCCAAGCTGCCAAATTCGTCCGAACTTCCATTCGTTCCGAAACGAATTGTACAAGCCTAGTATTAACCAAACTCTATACAGCTCAGTGCAGGTAACCTGCAGGTGTGTGTTTCAAGGTGGGTGTTTGCGCATGTTTACTATATTTAACAACAGTCCGAGTACTAAATTACATCTTCAAAGCAAAAGACAATCATTTGAAAGTACCAGCGGTAAAGAGAAATTAATAAAATGTACCTTTCGTCCGTGTCTACCTTCGTACTGCGTCGGCTTGCGTCGTTTAGCGTCGGCTTGCGTTCGTCTCCCGCCAGAACGGTACATTGCACCACACGTTCGTGCTTTATACACGGCGTATGCGTGACCCTCTGCCCTCCAAGCGTCATGACGTCAAGCCTTGACCATACACATTCAGCAAAGCATCGTTATTACTAATTAACATTAGTGTCCCATCGACGTTATTTTTTTGCTTTCTTCATGTCCCGAATATATTCATTCATAAATATTTAGCTTCTTTCATTTACATGCAAAGACTTCGTAAAAAGAGAAAAGACTCCGTAAAAAGAGAATTTCAGTGCGTCAACATTTATATCGTGTATGTAGTGTATTCCTTCGTATCTTCCGTTCGTAAATTTCTATAGGCCGCGCGTTAAGCATGGATATACCATTACGCGTGCGCCAACCACCGCTTGCGTCGCCCGCCCCCGACGTTCCTTTTCTCGGCTATTCCCCGCCCCTTATCCCCTCGTTGCGTAGTCGGAGAAAATATGGCGGAAGAACAACGTGCGAGGAGGAGGTTTAAGGCCACAAACATGGCCTTTGAGGAAATGGTGGAGATGGTGCACATTCTCGTCAAGGACGACTATGATGGCAAGCATGGGCCATACCTGCACCCCAACATGGTGAAGGACAGAATCCTCACCAAAGTAGTGAGAAGGCTGGAGGAGAAGTTCGGGGTCCATCGGTCCAAAGACCAGCTTCGCAAACGATGGTCGGACATCAAAACCAGGGAGCCGGACCAGTTTATGAAAATTAAAAAGGCGCTGAAAAATAGTAAGTACCTGGCGTACATAAGTCTATTGCCGTTCGTATGTGTGTGTCATCGTTCGTACGGTGGCTGTTTTGTAAATGCGTGGCTGTTTTAGAAAATGCGATGTTTTGATATTTAATACGTGATTGTTGATGAATATGTGCACTGAGTATATTTTTGATTTAATTCCATGTTATTTTTTTCAGCTTTGCATTTTTTGTGTATATTTAGTAATGTTATTTCGGGATGTTCCGAATGTCAACTGTTGAGAGTTGAGAATGGACGTATTTACGAAAAGAAACATTCGTAAATACGTCCATTCTCAACTCTCAACAGTTGATAATTCTGAACATCCAGAACCAACGATACTTGGAAACTGTCGTTATTTGTGAATGTTCCGAATGTCAACTGTTGAGAGTTGAGAATGGACGTATTTACGAAAAGAAACATTCGTAAATACGTCCATTCTCAACTCTCAACAGTTGATAATTCTGAACATCCAGAACCAACGATACTTGGAAACTGTCGTTATTTGTGAATGTTCCGAATGTCAACTGTTGAGAGTTGAGAATGGACGTATTTACGAAAAGAAACATTCGTAAATACGTCCATTCTCAACTCTCAACAGTTGATAATTCTGAACATCCAGAACCAACGATACTTGGAAACTGTCGTTATTTGTGAATGTTCCGAATGTCAACTGTTGAGAGTTGAGAATGGACGTATTTAAGAATGTTTCTTTTCGTAAAAACGTCCATTCTCAACACACAACATTTCATAATTCAGAACCAACGAAACTTGTAAACTGTCGTTATTTCTGGATGTTCCGAATGTCAAATGTTGAGAGTTCAGAATGGGAATGTTTCTTTTCGTAAATACGACCATTCTTCAGAATGGTCAAAATATAGTAAATTGGAATGTAAGGAGAGGGCATTCAACAGCTTTTTACACAGCTGGATTCAGGAGCACTAGTGTGCGACATCAGAGAATTTTGGTCAAGAAAGGTTAATTCTTTATGTTTTATTAAAAGGGAAATTTCATCATGTCTTGAACTTAGATCTCTTGATATAAACAGACAATTGTACACCACCGCAAAGCAATGTTTACCGTCTGTGTGCTAAAAGTATACCTTTTGTTTGATTCTCATAGGGGAGCAAAGACTCAGGCACCCAAATCGCAGGGACGCCCCAGCTCAGCCAGACCCCCACCCTCACCGGGGCCACCACCCTCACCGGGCCAAACATCGGCGCCAGGACACCCATCCTCGCCAGGACCCCCACCCTCGCCAGGACCCCCACCCTCGCCAGGACCCCCACCCTCGCCAGGACCCCCACCCTCGCCAGGACCCCCACCCTCGCCCGGACCCCCACCCTCGCCAGGACCCCCATCCTCGCCAGGACCCCCACCCTCGCCAGGACCCCCACCCCCACCCCCCCCGCCGCCAGGACCCCCATCCTCGCCAGGACACCCATCCTCACCGGCCTGTTTGGGGAATTAGTCCCAGCGATGTGGAGGATGTTGTTGAAGAGGAGGTGGAGGAAGTGACAGAGATGTCACCAGGTGAGTGTCTGACACCACTGTTTCACCACTGTTGCACATAATCTATGTCTGGCCACACCTTTATTAATACATTTTTTTTCTTACTTTTTTTAGATGATGTGCTGGTTTTGGAGCAACCGTTCACACAGGACAGTGCGCAGAGGCTCATCGGGCAAATAATGGGGTGGAACGGGGAAATAGATGCCATGCGCAATCGACTGAACATCATGCAGCAGCAAATGAAAGATATGATTGATATTTTGGCCAGAATAAATTAAATTAAAAAAATTAAAGTTTACAATCATATCTAGTTCCTCATTTGCTGCTGCATGATGTTGACTCGATTGCGCATCATCATCCTTGCTAAGTTTATTTGTTTTTATTGTTTTTAATATTTTTAAAAAAATTGATTATAAAAAAAAAAAAAAAAATTTTTGATGTTCCAAAAAAAATAATCAAAAAATAACAAAAAAATATATTTTTCATGTAAAAAAAAAAATAATCAAAAAATAACAAAAAAATATATTTTTCATGTTAAAAAAAAATAATCAAAAAATAACAAAAAAATATATTTTTCATGTAAAAAAAAATAATCAAAAAATAACAAAAAAATATATTTTTCATGTTAAAAAAAAATAAAAAAAATAACAAAAAAATATTTTTTCATGTTAAAAAAAAATAATCCAAAAAAAAAAAAAAAAATATATTTTTAATGTTAAAAAAAAATAATCAAAAAAAAAAAAAAAAAAAATATATTTTTCATGTTAAAAAAAAATAATCAAAAAAAAAAAAAAAAAATATTTTTCATGTTGAAATAAAATAATCAAAAAATAACCAAAAAAAATAAAAAAAAAAAGGCACATGTGAATGTGCACAGAATAAAAAAAGTTGAAACAAAACCAATGTGTGCCTTCTTATTTCAATGCTCAATATCAGTATATTTGTTACGTGGTTGTAGTTGCATTGACCATGTACTCAAAAATGTGTGTAGGTGAAATACAGCACAATCTACAAGTTAGCTGGAATTGAGATGGATACCTCATGTTGCACATCAGGTTGGTTCAAACTAGTGGCAAAAAGGACAAAGATCATGGCTAGTTGCAAACATATAAGAAACAGACAACAGTCATTCAAATTAAAGAATATTTTATTTTTTTATTACAATTGGAACTAATTCTCCAAAACATTTTGCTGCCAAGGCACTGCCCCTCGACCAATAAAATAGTCGGCGTATTGTTGGCGGACAACACGCCCATTCTGTACGCCAAAACCAGCATGTGCACTTTCAAGTGCTGGCATCAAGGACTCTTCAGCTGGTTCACCCGTTGCCCCTAAGCCAATGTAGGTGGAAGCATTCCGCCGTAGAAAGTTGTGCAGGATGCAGCAGCATAATACCACATGATTTAATTTATATTCAGCCAAATTTATGGCTGTTAAAAAGATCCGGAATCGGCTGGACATGATGCCAAAGGCATTTTCGACTACCCTTCGGGCACGAGAGAGCCTGTAATTAAAAATCCGTTGCTCTGGGGTCAGATTCCGCATTGGGAAGGGCTTTAGAATATGTGGCCCCAAAGAAAAAGCATCATCTGCGACAAAAACAAAATTGAGGCCCTCCACATTGTCCTCAGCACGTGGCAAATTTAAAGTTCCTCTCTGCAGCCGGTCATAAAATTCAGTGTTCATCATAACTCCTCCATCTGACTGACGACCATTAATGCCAACGTCGACATATAAAAACTCATATTTGGCTGACACCACAGCAAGGAGGACAATGCTAGAAAAACCTTTATAATTAAAAAAATAGGATCCAGAATTTGGTGGTGGCACTATCCTCACATGCTTGCCATCTATGGCACCTCCACAGTTGGGGAAATCCCATAAATGGGCAAACTGCGCAGCAACATCCTGCCATTCCTGGCTGTTTTTCGGAAACTGTGGAGTCAAACAAATAAAGCAAAAATTAATACCGGAGTACATTAAATTGCAAACATATTTGACACAAACATTGTGGGCCAAAATAATATTCTAACATGTAAAAGTGCATTTCAAGAACAAAATAAAAAGGTACAATTATATGGTCCCTCACCCCCTCTGGTGGCACATTAAAAAAAGCTTATGAAGGGGGAGTTGAATGAGTATCTGTTTTGGACAAGTAAACCTCAACACTTCCAGGAGAACTAAAGGCATTAAAATTTAAGTTTAATTTGGGTAAGCCATCCATCTTGACAAGATTATCAGGCCAGTGGACAGCAGTGGCGGTGCGTGCATAGAGGGCGCAGGAGCGCCGCCCCCCCTCTCCTGCACCGCTCTATCACCAATAGATAGATTAATGCATTGCATGAATCTAGCTATTGTCACCGCTGCCGCCCCCCTATTCAGGTGTCCGGCCCCTTGTCGGGCGCCGGGCATGTGAATTACAGCGGGGGGGGGGGTGTTTCTGGAAGCGCCCTTTTAGAGCTGTAAAGCTCAAATAGGGGACCTTATTAGAGCGGTGTGCTCTAATAGGCTTCCAGAAGTGTAAACAGCGGGCGCAATGCTTGGCGTTCGCTGCTTACACAGTATTGTGTTAGCGAAGCGAATACATCGCTTCCCTAACACAGACCCGCCTCTCAGCCAATCAGGTTGCCGGTCTGTGTTACCGGTCCCCTGATTGGCTGAAGTCACAGGCACTGTGAAGACAGGAGCACGGGAGAAGATGAGACACCGCTCGCCACCTGACAAGGTAAGTGCCATTGGCAGCATTTAATGGGCACAGTGACAGCGTTAGATGGGCATAGTGGCAGTGTTAGATGGGCACAGTGGCAGCGTTTGATGGCACAGTGAGGCTGTTTGTTTTGCGCCCCCCCCCAAAAAATTGGAGCACCAGCTGCCACTGGTGGACAGGTAAGAAGTGGAATAAAACAAAAATATGAATGCACATTGACAAAATCTATACACATTTTGACATACATCGTACTAAATAATAAAAAGGATAATTAATTATGAGTATTTGTTAAGATGAACTTAAAAAGCAAGGAAGTTGGCACAGCACAGGGATGTTGGGAGCTATTCATAATGAGAAAAAAAACATGATGAAAGTCTAATTTGTCGATTTTAAAGCTAATCAGGCAGGCCATTACACTACATTTAGGCCACAATCTTAAGTCAAAAAATAAGGTACACAGTATATGTGTTTTGCCAAATCTGCAGATGGAGGAGTTGTGTTGGTTGACTCTGCATTTTCTAATATTTTATTACATTTTCTTTCAATTTTTTTGGAGGTTGGGGGGGTGTGGGGGGAGGGGGGGGAGTGTTTCAAACTAAATAAGAGACTCTTTTTAAGGGCAGGAAGAATATTGGGACACATTTTAGGCGGTGTTTAGGGTAACGAAGGAAGCATAATAAATACAGTGTTAAGTACTAGACTACGTGTGGATGGGCCCAGTGTAGCATGCTGTGGAGGTTAGGGGAGGAAAATATGCATGTAGGCCACGAAAAAGGTTAAGGCATGCATGAGGACAAAGAGGACATTCAATCACACCATATTCCTAAAATGTGGAGGATGGAATGGCCAAAAACTATAAAATGCATTACTAAACATGACAGTGATATTAAAGCAAAAATACTTACACGAATATAGTCCTTCTGCAATACTTGAATGATAGCACAACATGTGTCAGGGATAATGACTCCCAGAGCCTGGGGAGAGATACCTGTTGTGAATTTTATATCCTGGAGACTCCTCCCTGTTGCCAAATACCGCAAAGTGGCTATGAGCCTTTGCTCGGCTGGTATTGCAGCCCGCATGCATGTGTCCTGCTTGGAAATATAGGGGGACAGCAAGGACAATAACTGCTGAAAGCAGGAGTCCGTCATTCTCAGATAATTCCGGAAATCATCCGGATTGTTCTCCTGTAGCTCACGCAGTAATGGCATATGGCTGAATTGGTCACGATTAAGTAGCCAAGTTTTGGTCCAAACACTTCTTAACCCAGTATTGCGCCTATTTCTCGACTGGGCTCGAGTCACAGCAATGACTCCAAGCCCATAAACAGCACGCTCTCTCCTAGGATCGCGCAACATGGCTGGCCAAAACGGTCGGAAAGTAACACGGACCGAAAATCGCGAATCACCACTGACCAAACGTCTGCTAGCTCGAAGTTAGCAGACGGAGCCCGAAGGGTGACGCGAGAGAATTGAACGTCCTCTTTTGAAGCGTCGTCAGTACGTTGAAACGTCATTACGTTCGTGTTGGTTGTCTCAAAAGTCCGACCGTGTGTATGCAGTACCAACTTGAGGGCCAACGCCCTTTGGACAAAAGTCCAAGGGAAAGTTGGTCCACGGTCCGACCGTGTGTATGGGGCTTAAGAGTGACAGCACTAAAAGCTGAAAATTGGTCTGGGCAGGAGGGGGGTTTAGGTGCCCAGTAAGCAAGCGGTTAACTAAACCTCCTTTTGTTAACAGATGACTCTCTGATAGGTAGTGGGTTAATGGATTTGCAGTTGGTCTTTGTTCTTTAGGACAAGGAACAAGATTAAATCCTCCTTTAATCAGATTAGCTCCATGTCCTTATAATTTATACATGAGCCTACAAACTCTCTCTATGACCTCTCTATGAGACCTCATTATGTTCTGTGCCTTAATCTGCTTTACTGACTGCATTTTACAAACCCTAAACCTTTTTAACCTACGTTTCTCTTTTTTAAAGTTTAATATATTTTTCTTCAACATGTACAAACAGTGAGATACTTGCCAGGGAACAATATACACATGGCAACTAACCGCTACACTGCACATATCATACGACTTATGAACAGTTGTTCACATTTGAGTCTTTCTTTGACAGAATGCTGCTGCTGAGATGTGTATAAGCATAGGTGAAAAATTGTTACGCAAACCTGACCTACGCAATTCTAGCAGATCTGACACTCGCCCTTGCTACTTTGAAACCCAGTCATTAAAGAGCAAGTGCTTAAAGCAAAAGGGTTGAGGTACAGACCTCAACTGCATATTTACAGAACAAAACTGTACAGACTTTTTCTTAAATATAAAAATATTTCTGACATCCATACATCTTGTAGAAATGCAACAGTAATAGTACCTGGAATGTAAAACGAAGATCTTTAGTGGAAAAATATTAATTTTCTGGCACTTTGTTTACAAGTTTAAATCAGTAATTTTTTTCTAGAAAACCTCCAAACATTATACATTTTCATTTAGCAGAGACCCTAGGGAATAAAATGGCGATTGTTACAATTTTATATGTCACATGGTATTTGCACAGCTGTTTTGCAATTTTTGGGGAAAAAAATACATTTTAATAAATGTAAACAAAACTAAAAATTTACCCCAATTTTTTTGTATGATGTGAAAAATGATGTTACGCAGAGTAAATAGATTCCTTAACATGTCACACTTTAAAATTGCACACCCTCGTGGAATGGCAACAAACTACGCTACTTAAAAACCTCAAAAGGCGACGCTTTAAACTCCTTTACAGGTTACCTGTTTAGAGTTTCAGAGGAGGTGTAGAAAAATTATTGCTATCGCTCTAATGTTTGCAACGATACCTCGCATGTGTGCTGCGAATACTATTTATGCATTTGTTTTTCTTCTGCACGCAAGCACGTGGGATGGGGGCGCTTACAATTGTTTACATTTTTTATTTTTACACTGTCCTTTTAATACATTTTTTCTAATCACTTTTATTTCTATTACAAGGAATATAAACATCCCTTGTGATAGAAATAAGGATGACGGGTCCTCTTTATGGAGAGATTTGTGGTCAAAATTTACCCTAAAGCTCTTCTTTACCTTTTAAAAGCAAAAGATTAAAAAAAAATGTCACTCTGGGACCTCCAAGGCCATAGAGGTGATCAAAGAGTATCTAATCTTTGATTTGGCATTGGATAATTTCTCTGGAAAACCAGCAGAAACGGTAAGCCTGAGAAACACCGGCCATCGGCCGCCACTTCGGGAAGCGTTCCAGTGACTCATGAGCTGATTGGAATGGTTTAATGAAAAAGCCAGCTGATGGCTACAAAAAACGATACCGAGGTTATGGCTGATATTTTTAGCGATAATCCCGGTAAAAAACTTGCAAACTGCAACGTATATATATATATATATATATATATATTATATGTGTGTATTGCGGTCGGCAAGTGGTTAAGGGCTACTCAAAACCCAAACTTTGCTTTTAGTTTTGGATAGGGAAGGATGGAGTCCCCAATACAGTGGTGTGAAAAAGTGTTTGCCCCCTTCCTCATTTCCTGTTCCTTTGCATGTTTGTCACACTTAAGTGTTTCGGAACATCAAACCAATTTAAACAACAACACAAGTAAACACAAAATGCAATTTGTAAATGAAGGTGTTTATTATTAAAGGTGAAAAAAAATCCAAACCATCATGGCCCTGTGTGAAAAAGTGATTGCCCCCTAAACCTAATAACTGGTTGGGCCACCCTTAGCAGCAACAACTGCAACCAAGCGTTTGCGATAACGTGCAATGAGGCTTTTACAGCATCCTGGAGGAATTTTGGCCCACTCATCTTTGCAGAATTGTCCTAATTCAGTTACATTAGAGGGTTTTCGAGCATGAACGGCCTTTTTAAGGTCATACCACAACATCTCAATAGGATTCAGGTCAGGACTTTGGCTAGGCCACTCCAAAGTCTTCATTTTGTTTTTCTTCAGCCATTCGGTGGTGGACTTGCCGGTGTGTTTAGGATCATTGTCCTGCTGCAGAACCCAAGTTCGTTTCAGCTTGAGTACACGAACAGATGGTCGGACATTCTCCTTCAGGATCTCTTGGTAGACAGCAGAATTCATAGTTCCTTTTATCACGGCAAGTCTTCCAGGTCCTGAAGCAGCAAAACAGCCCCAGACCATCACACTACCACCACCATATTTTACTGTTGGTATAATGTTCTTTTTCTGAAATGCAGTGTTCCTTCTACGCCAGATATACTTGGACACACACCTTCCAAAGAGTTCCACTTTTGTCTCATCGGTCCACAGAATGTTGTTCCAAAAGTCTTGGGGATCATCAAGATGTGTTGTGGAGAAATTGAGACGAGCTTTGATGTTCTTTTTGCTCAGCAGTGGTTTTCCCCTTGGAACTCTGCCATGCAGGCCATTTTTGCCCAGTCTTTTCCTGATGGTGGAGGCATGAACGCTGACCTTAACTGAGGCAAGTGAGGCCTGCAGTTCCTTGGACGTTGTTGTGGGGTCTTTTGTGACCTCTTGGATGAGTCGTCGCTGCGCTCTTGGGGTAATTTTGGGCGGCCGGCCACTCCTGGGAAGGTTCACCACTGTTCCATGTCTTCGCCATTTGTGGATAATGGCTCTCACTGTGGTTCGCTGGATTCCCAAAGCTTTGGAAATGGCTTTATAACCCTTTCCAGACTGATAGATCTCAATTACATTTTTCTCAATTGTTCCTGAATTTCTTTGGGTCTCGGCATGATGTGTAGCTTTTAAGGATCTTCTGGTGGACCTTACTGTGTCAAGCAGCTCCTATTTAAGTGATGCATTGATTGTGAACAGGTGTGGCAATAATCAGGCCTGGGCGTGGCTAGAGAAATTGAACTCAGGTGTGGACAACCACAGTTATAGTATGTTTTAACAAGGGGGGCAATCACTTTTTCACACAGGGCCATGATGGTTTGGATTTTTTTTCACCTTTAATAATAAACACCTTCATTTACAAATTGCATTTTGTGTTTACTTGTGTTGTCCTTGACTATTGTTTAAATTGGTTTGATGTTCCGAAACACTTAAGTGTGACAAACATGCAAAGGAACAGGAAATGAGGAAGGGGGCAAACACTTTTTCACACCACTGTATGTTGATGCTGTCTGTGTCCCCACTCAAGAAATTCAGTCTTTCTATTTATCCTAGTGACCACTGTCACCAGCATAGGAACTGAGTAAAAATTTGGGAAAAAGGGAGAAATCTTCCAATGGGGAGATTTTGTTCTGATGACAAGTGTCTAAAGCTGGGTATACACTAGTAGAATTTTGAAAGAAAATTCTCAAAACATTTGAATGTCATTCGAAAGTACAGTACTTCAAAATGTAATTTTATTTTAACATGTAATTTCGGAACCAATGGATGTTCCTGAATAAAAACCAAATACTCTCTTGGGAAAATGTTTTGTTTGAGGAAAAATTTCCATCCCGCTCCTTTGAATTTTCTTGTCATTGCAGTCAAAAATGAATGTCAATTTAACCCCACCTATGGTTAGAAAATTGACTGTGTGTTCCTAAATGTCAGTTTTTTCTTTCTTTAAAGTTGTAAATCTACAAAATCCCTGTAAAAAATATACTACAGCCATGCAGTTGCTTCTTGTGGATAGTTTACTTTCTTTAAAGGGTTAAAGCTCATCTTTATATGATAAGTCTGCTATCATTTATTATATATTATATATATATTTCAGTTGTTGTCATGATCATGGCATACTTCTTAAATAAACTCAAAAAGAATAGTCAGCTCTAAGGAAAAAGAGAAAATGTATGCAGCTAGCAAGTAAGGTAAGGCGGTCTCTTATCCAAATAATCACCAGGCCTGAGCCAGCTTAGCTTCCAAAATTAGATAAGTTCAATACTTGGGCAGCTAGCAAATAAGGTAAGGTGGTCTCTCATCCAAATAATCACCAGGCCTGACCCAGCTTAGCTTCCAAAATTAGATAAGTTCAATACTTGGGCAGCTAGCAAGTAAGGTAAATATCTATTGCTCCCAACTGTCCCTGAATTTGAGGGACTGCCCCTGGTTTGTTATGATTATAAGATTGTTATATTCATTGTTATATTCATTCTTGATCACTTAGGCACTGCACTTTTGGTTTCACATACTTGTTAGATAACCCACTTTACAATGGAATTCATTGTCCTTTAATTTTTAATTTTTTTTGTTAATTTTTTGTTTAATACTTTTCAACCTGCAGACTGCTTTGAACCATGAAATCAATATAGGTACTATCTCTCGCATTGACTATTTTTCTTGCTTACAATAGTCCAGAATTATTTGTTGAACTTTTTCGCTCCCTTTTCTGTTAACACCTCAGATTTTCTGGTCCCAAAGGGCTGAGCAGAAATCATAGAGCTTAACCTTGAGCAGCTGCTTGCAGCACAAGTGAGAATCAATGTTGGCAACTCTTGGGAGTGAGTAGCTGCACACTTTGGAAGGCATATGACTATCATCAGACTAGCATATTCTTTTTATTAAAACTTAATTTTCTTTATAGCACTTTATAAATTAAATGAAAAAAAAAAAAAAAAAAAAAACTTTTGCTTGAGAAGGAAGAGGGGTCTGAAACATTCCAGCAAAATTCTACTTTTTTTTTGTCAGGAAGGGCAAAATGACAGTGCCTTTGTAAAGGCCCCGTCTTATTTATACTCACCTTATACTCACCTTAACAGTACTCCCCCGCAGTACTCCCCCTTGAGATCCAGTGTGTTGGTTGTTGTTGGACACTAAGAGAAAGGGGCTTGAGCCTAGTCATTAGCTGCTATACCTAAGCGTTGTCCCTCATATGCAGAAACACCGGGTAGTGTTGTCACTTGCAACTGAAGGAAGGAACATCAAAAGAGTGCTGGTAAAATTAGTATAACTAGGGAGGGGAGATGTGGCAAATGAAAAGGTTCCTTTAAATGTAATATCAAGGAAACCCACCATGCTACTATGCTGTGTATTGTGATACATATCAATTTGCTAAACTACCACTTAAACAATATATGACAAGTGTTTATTTCAGTTGCTGCTGAACACTATGTGTTCCCACACCACTAGTAGTAATATAGACAAATAAAGTGCATCACAATCGCTAAATAATATAATAAACTAAGTGAACAATAAATATACTCTGGATGGATTTAATAGATGACTTAAAACGAACATTTAAAATTGAGATGTTTTATTTTTATATGTTTGTTTTGAGTTATATATTATATCCACCCAGAGTATGTTTCATGTTCACTTAGTTTATTATAATATTTAGCGGTTATGCTGCACTTTATTTGTCTATATTGACAATAAAGAGCGAAGTTGGGACTTTGTATGAAGCATGCAGTTAGGAAGAAAAACATACACTATATTTCTTTAATGATGTCATATTTATTTTGATATTGCACATGTAAACACATAAAGGGCACAGATATACATAAAAGGCACAAGGATTCATTATCATTTTCTTAATGAATGTTGGCTTATTACATGTTTTGAGATTGATCCAAGTATATTGAAATTAGACATGTGCCATAAAGTTAATAGATCTATGTTGTAATCACATGATTGTAGCATCTGGACTGAGCATGATGCATTTTGTGACTTCTCCACTCATCAGGAGAAGATGAATAGAAGATGTCTAAAAAAGTTATATTAAAACAAACAATAAATTGGACTTGAATAAGAAGGGGGGGAGGAAAGACCATCCACCCATACTCACAGGCCTATTAAGGATGAAATGTGTGGCAGCAAGCACTGGGGTAATTGAGTGTATTGTCTAGCATGGTAGCTGAGGCGGCACAAGTATTGGCACAGCAGTAGGAAAATATGAGAGGGTGAGTGTATCTAAGAAGGTGGTCCTCACCAAAATTTTTTTATATATTTTCTAAATAACCTATGCCACCTGTGAATAAACGTATAATTGAATATATTAGTGTATACGAATATATAGAAGGGATTATGTTGAATTAATGGTGAGTGGGTAACCCTGTGCTTGTCCTGTGAAGTAATGAGGGGTGGATATGTACAGAAGGGTTTGTAGTTATACAAAACCCTAAATATGTGACAATGAAGCTAACTGACAAGTAATGTAGATGCTCTAACAATATAGGAGCTACAGTAAATAAGTGAAAAAATTAAACGCCAAACCATCACAAAAAGTGTAAAAGAAAAGAATGTGCTATATAAAGGTTACCTGATCTGCTGAATTGGGAATACATTCCAAGTTGGTGCACAGTGTCCCTGAAACAACAACCCTCGTGGATGTACCCGTTCCTGAAAAAAAGGAGTATGAAAACTCTGCTGTAACCAATTGTGGCTGCCAACTTCACGCAGGCGAGTAAATGGGAGAGGAGGCATCATCATCAAGGCAATAGGCGCCTGGCAAATGGCGCCAAAACACTCCCTTGTGTAAAACGCCAATGTCATAATGTGATCACACTTGCATATTTGCAGGACACCCCATTCATGACATGTTCAAAATAGTTTCCTTTGTGGTCCTTGCTGGACCGCCATGCTACTTTTTCGGAGTAGGGGGTTACCCTCAAAATCCATACCAGGCGACGGGGCTTGCAAGGTGTCAATCTCCCCGATCAAAGCTGCGAGATTGACTTCCTTCTCTAGTCCTGTCATACCACCTCATACATACATACCTCCATTCGTGTGTGCTCATGTGTGGGCAAGTCCGCTTGTTCTGAAAGTCTGGCGGACCTCTGCTGGAAAGTCTGTCAGATTGTCCGCCGGAAAGTCCGATCGTGTGTACGGGGCATTACTTTAACCAACAATGTCACAACGCTGTACCCAAATAAAATGAATGTCCTTTTTTTCCCACAAATGGAGCTTTCTTTTGGGGTTTTGATCACCTCTGCAGTTTAAACATTTTGCCCTATAAACAAAAAAAAAGCAACAATTTTGAAAAATAACTATATTTTTTTACTTTCTGCTATAAAACACATCCAATAAAATTTTTTTTAAAAATCTAATTACTTCATCAATTTAGGCCAATATGTATTCTGCTACATATTTTTGGCAAAAAAAAAAATCCCAATAAGCTTATATTGATTGTTTTGCGCAAAAGTTATCGCTTCTACAATCTATGGGATATCTTCATGACATTTTTTTTTTTTTTTACTAGTAATGGCAGTGATTAGTGATTTTTAGCGGGACTGCAACATTGTGGCGGACACCTAACACTTTTGACATTTTTTTGGGGGACCAGTGACATTATTACAGTGATCAGTGCTAAAAATATGCACTGTTACTGTACTAATGACACTGGCAGGGATAGGGGGTTAACATCAGGGGCGATCAAAGAGCTACCCCTCTGTCCAATCCAATTGCGCCTCGGGTGGTGCTCACGCACCCCTCAGTGGCTATTACACAAAACGAACTAGAGGTACGTGATTTCACACAAAAGAGCCGACCTGCCGCAGTATATGTACGCTAGGAGGACGCCAAGTGGTTAAAGAAAGACACATTTACTTATATTACTAGTAGCTCATAAAAAAGGTGTATATACTGATAACTCCATAAGTGACAAAGGGCAGTGGAAAAATTACCAGGCACATATTTATAAGGGGAAAAAAACTGTATCTGCTGCAATATTTTATAGCTATCTGAATCCATTTTAATGAGCCCACCTAATTATTACATGATACGAGTCATGAAATTGGCTCACTGTACAGCTCCTTTTCTGTATAACAAGCTCTGACTTTTCAACACATTTTTCATGACAGGTCACTGGCACCATTCTCCTCTTTCAGTAAACTCTCTGTTCAGTATTTTTTTTTTTTTCACTTACTTTTTTTTTTGCTACAAAGAGTTAATGTTGCAGTAAAAAGGTACATTTCCATCTTGTTACACATGGCTGAACGTACTCTTTGCTGAGTTGCTTTGGCTTCCCAACTCTGTAAAATATGATCAATAAAAAGTTGTAAAATGAGCTGTCTAGGATTTTGATTCAGCTTTACAGAAATATATGTTTCATTGGGAGGGCTGCTATGAATCAGTGCATTCATTTAGGAGTGTATTTATTCCCATTTGCACTGCACCTTTCTTTCACACCATAGTGTGACTTGTGCTGCATTTGCTTTACTTTTGACAGCATTTTCTGCTTACATACAATAGTTAAATTAGTTTAGATTTGTATGAAGCTAGGTATGAAAAAAACACATGAAAGTAAAAGGTAGTATTTAAGTAAATTGTATGTGAATTAGAGCAGAACTCAAGTCAAACATGTAAAGGCATCCTTTTAAGTCCTCTTTCACGGGGGATGGGCTCCATTTAGATCAGTAGGGGACCTGTCCAGTGATCCCTTGCTGATCAGAACAGAGAAATCGGATGACAGGTCTGTGTCCACTTAGTTTATGCATAACAGACATGGACAGAGCCCTCTCTGCTCTATGGATGGCCAGGTGTACACCCGACTGCCCTCTGATCCAATCGGCCTACACAGAGGGAGACGGATCCCCTTCCATTTAAAAAAAAATATATATAATTTTTGTATATTGGATTGGTGGTAGGTGGGTGTAAACAGATTATTTATACCCGTCGGTCTATAGGGGTGGAAGAAGAGCCCAATCAAGTCTACCTGAAAACTGACAGGCCTGGACCTGATCGACCTTTAATGCAAAAGGGGCCTTAAAGATAAAGTAAATATAAACATTTACCTTCTATCTGGAGATGTTCCCTGCAGTTCTTTTCCAAAGATGTCCTTAGTCATCTAGGAAGAAGGAAGGCCAGCATCATTTATTCATTTTTTTTGTTTAGCCAGACTGTCATGTACCACCCGCAGCCTGTAGCTGGCCTGTAAAGGAGAAGGATCACAGCATAGAGTTCTCTTTGTTTCTCTTATCTTTCCCTATCAGCATGCTCTTTGTCAGCACATAAACTCATTGGCTCCTTGTGCTGATTCTTCCTGCTCCACTCTAAACTCTGTTATACAGGGACTGTAAGAAACTGATGCATACAAATTCTTTAATGATGCATTTATGAATACAGAACTACAGGAATGTTTGACCTCTATATCTTACTAGAGTTCATATTTATCTAAGAGCAAAACACTTATATTGGATGAGGTAGGTGAGGGTTAAAACCACTTTCCTCTTCTTTTTTTTTTTTTCTTTTGCCATTCGTGTCTTATGGATATTTCACTTCACTTCCTGTCCTGTATACTCAATAGGAGGTGAAATTATATCTTTCTAATATGTGGGGTACAACTCCCCCCCTTTGCAATTGTATTGGGGCAAATGAGTCAATAAATACAAGGCTTTCTCTGAATGGCTGAGGTGGAGACTGTGACATCATCTGCCCACCTCTCCACCTTGGCCAATCAGAGGACACGCTCAATTTTGTTCCAGCAGTAGATGGGAAATCCCTGTACTGCTGCTGGATGCTACATACAATTTATACAGTGCTGACCGTGGCTGCAGCAATCAGTAAAGGAAATAGTTTGTTTGAGTCTGCTTGGCCCAAACAAAATATTTAAAGTGAAAGGAAAGATGGAGTTAGGCTTTAACCACTTCGGCCCCGGAAGAATTGGCTGCTCAATGACCAGGCCATTTTTTGCGATATGGCACTGCGTCGGTTTAACTGACAATTGCGTAGTCGTGTGACGCTGTACCCAAACAAAATTGATGTCCATTTTTTCCCACAAATAGAGCTTTCTTTTGGTGGTATATGATCATCTCTGCGGTTTTAAATTTTTGCACTATAAAGAAAAAAAGAGCGACAATTTTGAAAAAGACAAAATATTTGGTACTTTTTGCCGTAATAAATAGCCCCAATTAAAAAAAAAAGAAAAAGCAAATTGTTTCCTCAGTTTAGGCCGATATGTATTCTTCTACATATTTTTGGGAGTAAAAATCGCAAAAAGTGTATATTGATTGGTTTGCGCAAAAGTTATAGCATTTAAAAAATAGGGATAGATTTATGGCATTTTTATTATTAATTTTTTTTTTTTTTACTAGTAATGGCAGTGATCTGCAATTTTTATTGAGACTGCAACATTATGGCGGACACATTGGACACTTCTGACACATTTGTGGATCGATTGACAATTATACATTGATCAGTGCTATAAAAATGCACTGATTACTGTATAAATGTTACTGGCAGGGAAGGGGTTAACCCTAGGGGGCGATAAAGGGGTTAACCGCGTTTCTTATGTGTGTGTTTTAACTGGGGGGATGGAACTGACTATAGGAGAGGAGAAATCGTGTTTCCCAGCTCCTTGGAACTCACAATCTCTCTCCTCACAGAACTGGGATGTGTGTGTTTACACACACACGTCCCTGTTCTACTTCTTGTGCCCGCTATTGCTCGTGGCTGGCAGTCATCGCGTGCCTACTATCCCGCTTAAAGGGACCGATGTATAGCTGCGATGGTTTGTGGGATTGTGACGACCTGCCGCAGTATAATGACGACGGCTAGTCGGCAAGTGGTTAAAGAGTCACTTGTTATGCTGGATTGCTTAGACCAGCTTCACACTGGGGCAGTTTTCAGGCACTTTAGCACTAGAAATAGCCTCTGCTAAGCACCTGAAAACTGCCTTTCATTCATTCCAGTGTGTCTTTTCACACTGGGGCAGTGCTCTTGCGGGACGTTCAGAAAAGTCCTGCAAGCAGCATCTTTGGAGCGCGTTGGGAGCACTGTATTAACGCTCTCAAAATGACCTGCCCATTGGAATGAATGGGCATCGCTTTCAAAGCGCCTGAAAATCGCTTTCAAAGCATGGCAAAACTGGACTTTTTACCCTTTTTTGGGGGTAAAAAGCGCCCGCTAATGGCGCAAAAATGTCGCTTAAACTTCGCTAGAATGTCACTAAAATGAGTGGAGCTTTAGCGCTAACGGTCGGCGCTTTCAGTGTGAAAGCAGCCTTACACTCACCCATTTGTTGTCAATCATATTGTCTTTTTGAGGTTGCCATGTTTTGTTCCAACTTACTGTATATTTAATCAGTTATACAGTTTTCACTCCCTTGTTTTTACACTTCAAATGTGCCAGGTGATTCATAATGACTTGCAAACCCCATAGGTAATATCTATGGGACATATATGGAACAGAGTCGTTTTGGAAAGCCAAAGGAAATCACCTGAGATAAGATTAACAAATAACATAATTATTGAAAATGTGTATCATGAGGGGCTATAGCTGACCTTAATAGCATTAATAAAAGACAGCCTTTTAAAGCTCCAATATGAACTCTAAATGACCAATACATATGGTTTGAGGTTTTATTATAAATAAATAAATGAATGGGTGAAGAATTAAAAATGAGCTTGTATGAAAAATGTAAGGAATGCTATAGCAAGAATGAGAGGTACACTATAAAGCCAAAAGACTGTAAACACCTCACTATCACATCTATACTATATGAGCAAAATTATGCTCTGGTGCCTCCAGCGTAAGGTACTGTCAGTGTTACAACTTGCAAAGACATTTTAGACAATTGAGTGCTTTTAACCTGGCAGCAGCAATATACGAAAAGTAATGTTTGTTTGTGCATGACTGTTCCCCACTGCACAAAACACCTCTATAAAGACATGGTTTGAGGAGTCAACAAAGCCCCAACTTCAAACCTATTAAACCTCTTTGGGATACACTGGAATGTCATTTGCAAGTCAAATCTTCTCATCATCTCATCAATGCCTAACATCATAAATGCTCTTTTGGTCGAATAGGCATATCCAGTATTTTAACAGGCATGGAACACCTTCCCACAATAGTGTAAGCTGATATAGCCACAAAGGGGGTTGGGGTCACAACTCCATGTTCATGCCCATGGTTTTGGACTGAGATGTCAAACACATTAGAGATTTTCTGACAGCTTGAACTATATTAGCCAAGTCAATCTATAATTATTGAGAGCACCGTCACTTTAAACTCTTCTTTTCCATAATATGTTTACTGTCCTCCATATGTTTGCAAGTCATGGAAATGTTTCTAGGTAAGTGGTAATATATGTCACTATAAAAACGACTTCATACAACTGCTAAACCCAAGCATGCAAATGAAAAATAGGTACCTTTTTATTCCACTTAATTACAAAGCTAGTCTCTGCAGGGGGAATCTATATTTCAAAAATGCAAACTAATTAGATAAGGGACATGCTGGAGAATGTAGTCTGAGGAATATGCACAATTATTAACATGGCTTTGTAATCTTAGGCTTTGATATTGGCCTTGAGACAAAAAAAATGGGTCAACAATTCTAAAGATTGTGGCTAAAGATCATCCACGGGCATTCTGTTTAGCTGAATTGTACCGTGGCATGCCCTGGGGGATATCTTACACCACTATGTTTTAAATTGGCATCTGGCCATAATAAAACAAAATGATTAGAACATATCTCAACCCCAAAACAAACATTACATTGCAGCTTTCCAGCCCTTTGATGTTGTGGCTTCATTTGTTTTCTTTTTTTATATCTTTTCCCTGTCCCTGATACTTCCTGTTCTTTCGTGTCTACACATTTATTTATGAAGGCAATGGCTGTCACAAAGGCTGCACCTTCAAATACTGTATGTCTGCCTTTTTTTTATCTCAATCGCATGATGTATTGATGGGACTATAAGTTAACACAACAAAGATAAGGTTGTTTGTGCTTTCTTTTAAGCTTACAGGAAGTGACATGGACAGGTATTTTTTGTACTTGCTGAAAATGTTGTTAGCCTGAAAAATGAAAACTAATAAAACCACCACATCCACCACGAGGACTGAAAAGCTGCAATATGTTAAATTTTAGTTGCATTTAGATATATTTCAACCCATGTGGTGCGATCCTGGGAGGGCGTTATATAACATCCTCTTAGGATAATAGGGCTCCCACTCAGCCATCATATTACAATAGGTCCTCCCATGATCATGCCGTATGGGCCGCACTCCACAGAGATCTGTTATCCGCTGTGTTCCCCAGACATGGAAAATGACAGCTAAAAGTATCAGCCTGCTGCCAGTACCATGCGATCACTGTGGCCAATCACAGCAGATCCCATGGCAATTGTACTCAATGAATGACTTTGTTTTCTGCCTTTCCTTGTGACTCTGTGATTGGTCACAGTGATCACATGGTACAGACAGGGCCAATCACAGCACATCTGTACCATGTGATTATCTGTGGCCAATCACCCCTAATCACAATAGTCAACACTGAATAAATAGTTTTCATTCATAAAAATGGTTGCTTATAACTGTAAAACTCCGTTATAAGCACTAAAAGTGTTTAAAAAAAATAAATAAAACTCCTGATCACCTTAAAATACAATTCCTGATCACCTACCCAGAGTAGTATAGTGTTACTATGGTAACACTGTATTTCTTTGCTCACTGTATTTAAAAAAAGGAAAAAAGTAATAAAAATAAGTTTAAAAAAATTAAGAAATATAACATTATTATTATTATTTTACATACTGTCACAGTCAGTGTCCCTGATCACCACCACACCAGTTATGATTATGCTGTACTGCACTAGTGACAGTATGGAAAAAATGTTGTGAACATTTTTTTTTTTTTAATTACTTAATTTTCCAAAAAATGGAGACAAAAAATTACAACTTTAAAAAACTTGCCACTAAATACCTTGGAACTACCACTTTCCAAAAGGGGTAATTTGGGGGATATTTGTACTGTCCTGGTATGTTCAGGCCTGAAGAAATGTGGCCATCAGTATGTCAGCACTGATCGATTTTCAGATATACATACACCATGGGTCTTCAAACTATGGCCCTCCAGTTGTTCAGGAACTACAATTCCCATCATGCCTAGTCATGTCTGTGAATGTCAGAGTTTTACCATGCCTCAAGGGATGTGTACTTTTGCAACAGCTGGAGGGCCATAGTTTGAGGATCCCTGCATACACTATTATACCTAAAATATTGGGACACCTACCTTTACACGTACATGAACTTTAATGGCCTCCCGGTCTTAGTGTTAGAAGTTCCTTTCACTGGAACTAAGGGGCCAAGTCCAACCCCTGAAAAACAGCTCCACACCATAATCCCCCTTCCACAAAATGATTTGGACCAGTGCACAAAGCAAGGTCCATAAAGACATGGATGAGTAAGTTTGTGGTGGAGGAACTTGACTGGCCTGCACAGGGTTCTGACCTCAACCCAATGGAACACTTTGGGATGAATTAGAGCGGTGACTGCGAGCAAGGCCTTCTCGTCCACATTAGTGCCAGAACTCACAAATGCGCTATTGGAAGAATGGTCAGACATTCCCATAGACACACTCCTAAACCTTGTGGACAGCCTTCCCAGAAGAGTTGAAGTTGTTAAAGCTGCAAAGGGTGGGCCAACTCAATATTGAATCTTACAGACTAAGACTGGGATGCCATTAACGTTTATGGCAATTGTCCTAATACTTTTGGTAATATAGTGTATATACCATAGTTTGTGGACTACAGTTTTGTGTATAACTTTCCTACAGACTAAATAATATACACTGATTTGGGTTATATTCACTAGAGACATGTAGCAGAATTCATTTTGGCCTAAATTAATGAAGAAAGATTATTTATTTGCAAAATATTATAACAGAAACAAGGTCTCTTTTCATTTGTTTAGCAAACAAAACTGTGGTGATTAATTACCAACAAAATAAAGATCTATTTATGTGGAAAACAAGCTATAAAAATGTCACATGGGTACAGTGTTGGATGACCGCGCAATTGTCATTGACATTGCTAAAAGCTGAAAATTTACCTGGGCAGGAAGGGGGTAAAAGTGTCCGGTATTGAACATGTTAATGGTCTACATCTGAAAACTTTCCTTGCACTAATGATTTGGATATATGGAAATTATTGGCAGGGATTGAATGTTCGACATTTCAATAATACTGTATTTTTTCCCTTGGCTAAAGCATGCTGAAAGTAAGCATTGGAGTGTTCATAACTACATGCCCTGTTTGTTTGTTTTTTTTTTCAAGTGAAGAGATAGTTTTGAGCTTCATAATAAGACTCTTATGTCTTTGGTTATTATAGGCTAGTGTAACATATTCCTGTAAAATATTAATGTTGTTTGTACACTCCTATGGGAAAAGTAGAAACTTTCTAGAGCCAATAGTAAAACTGTATGTAGATCTAGTTTGTTTGCTCATATTTTCAGCCTGAAAGATTTCTTAGCATGTAAACATCTTTTTCTAAGTCTCAGACTAATTCTGCAGTACTCTTGAGAATTAACTTCGTTGTACGATACATGTTAATTGCAATTTTTAAACTGTTGGATTAAGTATTATGTGATTTTTTTTCTATGCTAATTAAACCAATTATCTATGGCTTACAAACATTTGAGCCGTTAGTGTACCAGCAGCTGGGAGGCCTTTTATTTTAGGACAGGAATTTTACCTTACCTATAACTTTTAGATAGATTTTTCTTATCTGTATGTTTCCAGCTGAAATACTGTATATTCAGACTTTATTAATTGAATTATATACTTTATATAGCATGTTAGGAGTTCCTCAGTAAGCAGTGATGTGTTTTCATTTTTTTAATATATGTTATTGTTACCATATTTTTTACAATATAAAATTATCATAACAAATACATATTTAAAGTAAATAGCACTTATGAGACTGATGCTCTCTAATTTTGAAATGATAATCTTATCTACAGTTAGGTTCATATATATTTGGACACAGGCACAATTTTAGTTTTTTTCAGGTATTTACCAAAACATATTCAAGCTATAGTTATATAATGGATAGGGACTAAAAGTGCACACTCTCAGATTTAATTTGAGGGTATGTGCATCCAAATCGGAGGAAGGGTTTAGGAATTACACTTAAGAATAACCATCCCCCTTTTTCAACAGACCAAAAGTAATTGGACAATTGAATCAAAAGCTATTTCATGGCCAGGTGTGGGCTACTCCTTCATTATTTCTTCATTAATTAAGCAGGTTAAAGGTCTGGAGTTGATTCTAAGTGTGGTATCTGCATTTGGAATCTATTGCTGTGACCCTACATCCAACGTTCAGAGGAACTGTTTGTGCAAGTTCCTCTGCATTCCCTGATTGGAGATAATGATGTCAGCCGCCCTCTTCATTAAATCCAGTGAGAGTATGCCTCATATTAACTGAACATTACAAGACATTCTATAAATGGTAGCAATCCCAAGCAAGAAATCCCTTGTAAGTGTGCAAAGGGGAAGACGCTGTCACAGAAGTGGAGCAGGACTTTGTAGATTGTGGCTATCACTGTAGTTGTGTTGATTACCACAGTGATTTTCAGCTTCCCTAGTGGCCTATAAGGTATGAGATATGCATGCCTACATTGGTCCAAGCTGGACGAATGTAAGCATGCAATACAGGAAGTTTCTGAACTTTTAAATTTACATGTTTTCACCATAGCAGAACAAATAGTGAGTTGCCACATCCCTAGATACATAGAAAACATGAATGAATAAATGGCAACAACACAAAATATATATAAAGTATACCCCCTAAAGTGAGTACACCCCTCACATTTTTTTTTTATATTTTATTATATCTTTTCATGTGACAACACTAAAGACATTACACTTTGCTACAATGTAAAGTAGTGAGTGTACAGCTTGTATTACAGTATAAATTTGCTGTCCCCTCAAAATAACTCAACACACAGCTACTAATGTCTAAACCGCTGGCAACAAAAGTGAGTACACCACTAAGGGAAAATGTCCAAATTGGGCCCAATTAGCCATTTTCCCTTCCCGGTGTTATGTGACTTGTTAGTGTTACAAGGTCTCAGGTGTGAATGGGGAGCAGGTGTGTTAAATTTGGTGTTATCGCTCTCACTTTCTCATACTGGTCACTGGAAGTTCAACATGGCACCTCATGGCAAAGAACTCTCTGAGGATCTAAAAAAAAAGAATTGTTGCTCTACATTAAGATGGAATAGGCTATAAGAAGACTGCCAAGACCCTGGAACTGAGCTGCAGCATGGAGGCCAAGACCATACAGTGGTTTAACATGACAGGTTCCACTCAGAACCTAAGAAGTTGAATGCACATGCTCAACATCATATCCAGAGGTTGTCTTTGGGAAATAGACGTATGAGTGCTGCCAGCATTGCTGCAGGTGGAGAAGTGCAAGGTCTCTAACATCCACCAGCCCTGTGATGTCGTCATGGAGGAGTTGACATGTGTGTGTGTGTGTGTGTGTCTATGTGTATATATATATATATATATATATATATATATATATATATATATATATATGTATAAATGGGTATTTATTGAAAAATATGAGATAAAAAATCACCAATCACATATATGATGAGTAATAAAACACACAAAGACAATTGACATATACCTATTTTCTTGCAAAGAAATATTGGTACATAGATCTAGTAGTTAATCTCCAGTGTCTGAGAAAATTCTTTGGTACCCGACGAGTTTCAGGTTCAAAGCCCTTTCATCAGGGGTTATTGTACAGTACAATTTATATTCGGTATGAGGTGAATAGCGCTGCACTCAAGTACACAGATATTCAAGAAAAAGTAGAATTGTCACTGTCAGTGGATGGCGTGGTTGGAGGCCTGATCTAGCCTCTGTTTCAGCCTGTCATGCCCCACAAATAATGCTGTATCACTCTCCCCCAAGGTAAGAGGTGTTAGGCTAATAGCAGGAACTTAGAAGCTCAAACAAAGGGGTCTCTCAGTAAGGGCGGGTCAGGTTTTTCCACAATCTTTCATTTGAGAGGGAAATGGGAGGTAAGCTGGGTAGTGTCTCGTGCTCTCTGTTCTGTATATGGGGGTCCGTGGGGCACGCCGTCTGCCCTGGCAGTGTATGGACCAAGGACTGGAAGAATGTTAGCAGAATCACCAGATGAAAATAGAGTAAAAAAGTATTGATTGAATGCAGTCATCACATCTAAGAATGGGTACAGTACATTAAAATATGTTTTTGTTGAGTGCTCCAGCACACAGCAGATGATTGACCACCTCAGATGTTCATATTTCCCTATACGACTATGTAGAAGGGGTGTGTCCTTTCCCTCCACTCAAGTCTCAGATTATACTCAGCTCTCTGCTGTATGCCATGCAGTGTGTCCCATCAGATCCTCGCCTCCTTCCTTCTAGAGATTAGAAATGTTGTGTAAACTGTGTGCTTTCGGTACAATTTATGTAGGATGATTCGTTTCATCTCTATTTATCAACTGGGTCTAGTCATTTTAGTGGGTATATGTAAGGGTTTACAACTACTTAAAATTAACACTTTAGGTTGATTTATGCAAGCTAAATAGGTATTTTGTCTTATCTGTGCCTAACTGAAGAGGGATTTTTATTGTAATTATTATCCAAAAGATTAATGAGCAAGAACTCCTCTCTTTTGCTCATTTGTTTTGCATTTGTTCTACAGGTACCTGTGTCCGGTAGGAAGCCTTTAACTCTATAATTTGGCTTCATATATTGTATAAATAAAACTTCTCCTAGTGCCATTAAATCTCATTCTATACTTCATTCCCTTCCTTTGATCTTTTACACGATATCATCATCTCATAATGTGATATTGTATTAGCTTTTGAAAACTTTCCTCTGTTTCCTTTCAGAGACATGATCTATGCTTTTATCGCTGGCTAATTGTTCCTCTAATTCGCTCCACCAAATTAAACAGAGGGAGTGTAATTGAAAACTCTTGAGCTGACTTTCACAGCTTAAAGGAAAACAGATGTTCATTTCAGGAGCTTTGCATTTAAATGATCACCCTCATTGTGCTCCCAGCAATAGCCAATTACAGTAGCCAGTGTTAGGTATATAAAGAAAAAAATCTGACTGTTTACAAAAATGTCTCTCGTGACAGTGCCTTTTTTTTTTTTTTTTACGTGTTCCATACAAATTCATTGCTTAGTTAAATTCTATATAAAATATTTACTACTTCATTTAAAGAAACACATTTCATAGAAAGTTCATAAGGAGACATAGAAAAGCAAAAAAGGGGCAAGTTTTGTCCTAATTTTACTGTGTGGCACATTGACTTCCAAGAACCCACGGGTGCCTTTCTAATCCCATAATACCGTAGTTATGGTATTTGCTATGATATCATTTAAAATGTAAAATCTATCCAAAAATGTATATTCAAAACTATGCAAGGTCCTAGTGGGGGTGGCAGAGAAAACTACCCTTCACAATCCCTGCTAGGCCTATTACAGCAGGGGCGCACCTGTCTTAGCTACAGTACATGCCAAATACTGGTGTCACTGAGTGTGTATGACGGATGACCATACATAGGATAAATACTGAATAGTGATGAGCTGAATATACCTGGGTTCGGTTTGGGGCAGGTTCAGTGAACATTACTAAAATTTGGTTTCCGAATCGCATAGAAGTCAACCAGAGCCGAATGGTAAAAAACAGTTATGAAGATTTTCTATCCTAATAGGCAGGGGATTGTTAAACAAAAGTCAAGGGAGGCTGGATACTGGTAAAATCAACTCCTTTTTTCAAAAAGTGTTAAAAAAATTCCAACTTTTTAAAATGTTTTGAAATTTTCCAGTCTTTTAGTAAAAAAAATGCAGTGATGAATAAATACCACCAAAAGAAAATCATGTCTGTCTCAAAAATGTTATAAAATTTATTTGGGGTACAGTGCTGCATGACCGAGTAAGTGTTAATGTGTCACAGTGCTAAAAAAAACTAAAAATGGCCTTGACAGGAAGTGGATTCAACATGCTGGTCTTCAAGTGGTTAAAATCATAAACTAACATTAAGCAGGGTATTGAAATTGACCCTCCATCAACTTGTATCAGGCTTTCTCATAAAGAAGCATGAATTAGCAAGTATAGACTTTGCTGCTGATTTGCAGATGGTAAATCCATTTACCTTATTTTAATGTAATGCATTTAACTTTTTGAAAACATAGTAAAAATAAAGTGTTTTTTTTTTTTAAAGATAGAAGTCCAGGCATAGGGTCTGCTATGGCCGAAGGTCCACAAGCATGCAGATCTTAGCATTAGGTAGGTACTTCAAGAGCTCCCCAGTCAAAAAAAAACGTGACTCTGCGATCAGCTGTCATCAGCTGTCATTGGCTGACAGCTGACCACATGGTAAGGGGCCGGGATCAGCCATATACTCTGATCTGTGATCACCCGAGTCTCATTGACTCAGTGATCACAGCGCACGCCCTACAGGGGCCGAGCGCGGAGCGTGCAAAGGGGAGGATGTCTATTGACGGCCTCCCGGCAAAGTATTAGAATGACGGCTACAGTGCGGATCTGAACAGGTTATAGTGGAATTAAAGGCTACTTTTTTGCGGGTAAATGATATTTATTTGAGTTTTGTTAAATTCCCTTTTTAAAAAAAGTAATCAATGCCCACATTTTTACAGGAAAAAAAAAAGTGCATTTATTATTCTTTCCTGCAGGAATCTGGAAAGCATTGCAACTGTGATCAGTGGATTAGGTATGCAGTGTCAAGCTTCTGCATACAAGCCCTGCAGCTTTCAGCCCATACCTGCATACGGGCTGTCAGTTTGAAAGCTGCATTAGCAATGCCCTCAAAATTAATTCAGAGCTACAAGCTGTCAGTCACAGTGTATGACAGTAGTTGTAGCTTCATTCACAGGAAACTGTGAACAATTGATGTGGCCATGTGGGCGGAGCCCTCTATGGCCACACTGCTTTTGAATTGTGACAGTGGGTGCGGGGATCGGGCAAAATGGCTGCTAAAGCTGGAACATGTTACATATTCCACCCTAAAAACGATACACTTTACCTTTTAAACCCATTGATTTACGCTTACCAAAACATGCCCCGAATTGTAACTGTAATTGTCACAGTTGCTTGTGCTCTCAAGAAAACTCTACAACATGTTCCAGCTTTGGCAGCCATTTTGCCCATCAGGTATGACAACATATCAAGTTATAAAATGTCTGTTGTCATACCTGATGACATGTGCAAGAACCATGAAAGTTGCAGATTAACCACTTCAATACCGGGCACTTTCCCCCCTTCCTGCCCAGGCCAATTGTCAGCTATCATCGCTGTTGCACGTTGAATGACAATTGTGCAGGCAAGCAACACTGTACCCATATGAAATTGTTATTATTTTTTTTAACACAAATCAAGTTTTTTTTTTTGGTATTTAATCACCACTGGGTTTTTATTTTTTGCTAAATAAATGAAAAAAGACTGAAAATCCTGAAAAAATGCATCTTTCTTTGTTTCTGTTATGAAATTTTGCAAATAAATATCCGTTCTTCATTAATTTAGCCCAGACTGTATTCTGCTACATTTCTTAATATTTAGTCTGTAGGAAAGATGTAGAGTTAACAAACCATGCTATACATATCTGAAAATTGATCAATCCTGATGTACTGACGGCCTATTTCATTTCTTGAGGCCTGATAACACCAGGTCAGAAAAAATATCCTACAAATTCCCCCTTTTTGGAAAGTAGACAGTACAAGGTATTTAGTAAGAGGCATGACAAGTTTTTTTAAAGGTTACAATTTATAGTCACTTTTTTGGGAAAATTAAGAAATCTAATTTTTTTATTTTATTTATCATACTGTCACCAGTGCAGTACAAGCGTCATCATATAACTGGTGTGTGATCAGGGATACTGACTGGTGACAGTATGTTAGAAAAAAAAATATTCCTATTTTGTAAAGATTTTTTTAACACACTGTGACCAGAGCAATACAGTATTATTATATCATTTTTTACACATTAGAATTTCTTACACAGTGCATTTTACTGTTATAAGCAACCATTTTTACTAAATGAAATTGATTTGTTCCGAGTTTTTTTTTTATTGTTTTAGCTGTGATTGGTCACAGCTAATCACATGGTACAAATGGGCTGTGATTGACCCTGTCTGTACCATGTGATCACTGTGACCAATCACAGAGATCAACACAATAGTACACAATGGAGGGCATGACAGAAAGCCATCTATTGTGTACAATGTTCATGTGACCTATTGTCACTTTAAGGCTCAAATTCAGCTTTACCTTCCGGCATGAATAATTTTACTCTCCTGGACTAAAATGTCTTACTCTGAATTCACTACACACTGTATGCTTCTTTCAGTGTGCATTAGAAGTTGAAACGTCAGATAACTCTGGCCTCATTTCCTAGCTTGAGAATATCAAGCATCAATTATGAGCACTCACTATCACATCTGTGCTTTATCTGTTTTTTTTCTGGAAGCTATGTACAACCCCTCCCACCAGAATTGATCGGCTTGCTATGCACTGGAAAGCACAGAGACCCAGTGATGATCTCACCATGTCTAAAATGGCATCTAACCAAAACAGGTTTTATTAAAAAATTGCATTAGCATGTTGATGGTGGGAGGAAGCCAAAATGAAATAAGGCAAATTTTAAGCAGATTAAATTTTCAACTGCAAGAAAAAATGGGAACAATGGTGGATATAATTACTCAAATTATGTATGTGCTTTTAAATATTTAACATATACCTAATCTACAGCATAATAATGGAGCAAGATTTGTAAAATGCATGTCGTTTATATACCAGCTTGCTGTGGGTCAGTGAATATATACTCATCTTATGGGTTTTTAGGTCAAACTCAGCTCATCATTGTAATCATTATGTTCATTGTTATTGTTTTTAGCAATGCTCTGCATAACATGCTCTAAATAACATGGTCATTTTCTGCAGAATATGGTAATTGCATGCTATTGCATGGCATATAATTATAGTTTCTTTATGTTTAAACTCTATGTAAATTTTCTGAAATAATCATAAGTATATTATACACTTGTGTGCTGTAATTAGATGTGAGAGCAGTTAACTGTGCAAATTACAATGGCTTATTACAGTGTTTAATGGATTAAAGTGATAACAATTACAGGTGTCCTTTACATTCTTATATATCTACTTGAAATATGAATTTTTAACATTAATGACAGCTTAGGTGTATTTGTTTCCAGTTTATTATATGCAGCATTGTGTAAACAGGTCCATTTCAAGTATTTAATGAATTCTGTGAAATACTGCATGTAGGAGGTGTTTTTTTAATCAAGGACTAGTGCATGTAGAGGTGTGAATATATGTGTCTTCTGTATAAGCCTTAATCCTTTCCTTATACAAGATATAATAAAATATCATACACTTCCTAAAGGAACTAACACTTATGTCGCGTACACACGATCGGACATTCTGACAACAAAATCTCATGTTTTTTTTTCCGACGGATGTTGGCTCAAGCTTGTCTTGCATACACACGGTCACACAAAGTTGGTTGGAAATTCCGAACGTCAAGAACGCAGTGACGTACAACACATATGATGAGCCGAGAAAAATTAATTTCAATAGCCAGTGCTGCTCTTCTGCTTGATTTTGAGCATGCGTGGCACTTTGTGCGTCAGAATTGTCTGCACACGATCAGAATTTACGAGAACGGATTTTGTTGTTGGAAAATTTGAGAACCAGATCTCAAATTTTGTGCGACGGAAATTCCAATGGAAACTGTCTGGAAGCCTACAAAAGGTTGGAATTTCCGTCAAGAAGCTCCGATCGCACATTTGCCGTGGGAAAGTCTGACCGTGTGTATGCGGCATTAGTGTGTGTAGCAGACAAATAAAGGTATGTCTGAAGACTTTTTTTTTTAATAAATTGTTCTGGATAAAGTGAGAAAGAGTTAGAAATATTTTCAGGTGTTTAATATATGGACATTTCCCCATGTTTTATCACTTTAGAGATCCTGTAACAACAGAAAAATACCTGTTGATTTTTCAGTAATGCAGTTCCTAAGTCATATTGTAAGTTGACAACACACATCAATTTTGTGTATTTAATGGTGTCATCCCTGTTCCATTGTATTTGGTTCAACTACTCCCACTGTTTATATGTATTGCTATCCCCGCAGAAGCCGCTGGCTTTTGAGTCCCCCTATTCCTGCACAGCTGGGCAACACACATTTTCCAACTCTCATCTGGACACAAGAAATCAGTCCATGTGCTTGTTTTTGTTTTATTGGGGAAAGCAACCTAAATAGGGTGTAGGCATTATGGGATGTCCAACATGGCTTGAAGAACAACTAATGAGGACAAACTTCATTCTATATGTACGCAAAAATGAAGATCCTAGACTCTACTCCCTCCAGAATAATCACAGTCTCTATGGCTCAGTGACAAGGTTCTTTACGGACCAGGAGCTCTCAAGCTTTCCCCTTGTATGCCTCTGTGTGCTGAGGTACTCCCATTGTCCCTTGAGTCCTGCTGCAATGGGCAAGACTTTTCAGGCCTCCTACTGTCCAGCTCCTCCCATGCCAGACAGAATGTCCTCTGCACAAGACCCAAAGATCCCTCACCCCAGCCCCGGGGTCTCTCATATGCCTCACAACAGCAACCTCAGCACTCCATCGTCCACCCCACTGCACTGCTGGCTATGCCTCATGATATTTAGGGGCTCACCCAGCCACCCTGCCAGAGCCTTCTCCCTTCAGATTCTCTCAAGTATGCAGATCAGGACCTCCTGGCCTCTGCCCGCTAAATTACAGAAGCTTCTCCAAGCTTCTAGAACCAGGGGGAAGTACCAGAGACCTGCTCTATAAAGCCCTCCAGCCTGACCTAGATTTACCCAACCCAATTACAGTCTCACACAACTATCATGAGTCACAGAATAAATTTACCTACACTAGTTGCACACTAAAGGGTGCTACATATACAACATAAAGACTTATTGTTCTGCAGTACACAATTAGAACTAGGAGTGTTAATTAGACTTCTTGATATGGTAAGTGTACACAAGACAGCTGAGTTTCTGACATGAAGGAACATATATATCAAATTGCTTTTTTAATTATTAAACAGATCAAAAAGCTGAAAATGAAAAAGCTCTGTTAGGGTAAATAAATACATTAGCTCCTTCCTATTATATCCAAAACTAAAAAAAAGTTTTATTTCTATATACATGTTATGGTCTAACACAGTCTAAAACAGAAATGGGTGAAGCAGAATTTACCATCTCTGATCAATGGGATCATTTGATTTTGGTGTAGAGATGTTTGTCATTTTTTTCAGTGCTGATCCTGCAAAGTATTTTATTGCATGTCATTTCAACCTTTTACTTTTATCCGTGTTGGTAACACTTTATACATATATCAATTTTTTTTCTACAGTAATGGCTCCAAAATATGGTCTTATCTTTGCTTAAGTAAAGGGGAAATAGGCAGTCCTATTTATAAAGCACTCATAACAGTTTAGGTGACCTTGATTTTCCTGGTGAGGGCTGAAACCTGGGAGCCATCCGCAGACAAGGCAATCTCTACTTGTGGGGCAGTGTGATTACCTTCAAGTGGTTATTTAGACTCTGCATTGTGGAACTTTTTAGGGTCTACATTCGCCTTGCAAGAGTGTCCACCAATATTATGGCAGTATAGGCCTCATGACTGTCATATACACTATGTTGCACCTCTGACAGGTCTGTGAATAACACATCACACAATATACATCCATTTGCAATTACATTTTTAAACCATCACAGTTATCACAGCAATGGAAGATACGTATTGCTACAAATTTATGAGTGTCCCTTATTCTTTAAGGCCTGATTCACCCCTATGCAGGTTGCAGTTTGCATATTCCAGGTGCATTTTGCATTTTTCAATGCACATTTTTGATCCAAGTCTATAGAACCAAAAACCAGAAAAATTCCCTTGCCCTTTCCATAAAATGCACAGAAGGGAACTACATCTATTGGAAACCATGTTAAATGGACTGTGGTGTGTTTCTGTAAAACTGAAAATGCACTAAAAATAGCTGCATGGGTGTGAACCAGGAATTAGTCGCACATAAAAACAATAATGCCGTGTACACACGATTGGAAATGCTGCCAGCAAAACTTAGATAAGAGCTTTTTGTCGGACAATGCGACCGTGTGTATGCTCCATCAGATTAAAGATTAAGAGCGTGTTCTCTATTTTTCAGTCTGGAAAAATTCCTATCCGAAAATGCGATCGTCTGCAATTCGGATACGCAAAAAATCACGCATGCTCGGAAACAATTTGACGCATGCTCGGAAGCATTGAACTTAATTTTCTCGGCTCTTCGTAGTGTTGTATGTCACCGCGTTCTTGATGGTCGAAAGTTCAGAGAACTTTTGTGTGACTGTGTGTATGCAAGATAAGAATTCCGTCAGAAAAAAAAACATCCAATATTTTTCGGACAGAAAGTCCGCTTGTGTGTACGTGGCATTAGTGTTAATATGTGGCCTTTTTCATTGAATCTAAAGCCGATGTTTTAAAAAATGTATATTTAAGGTATTTGTTTCACTCTGTATTCTGTGGGGGAGATTTCCCTTCACTTCCTGCCCCAATGACATACAAATAAATGGGGGGGGGGTCTTTTTTAAAAGTGAGGGCCAATACAAAACTAAGTGTTGGCTTTACATACTTTTTAAAATGGCAACAGATATCACATATCCCATGTTGACTTGTATATTTCTTAATATCAGGTACTAAAATATGCCAATGGCAAATAAAATTTTTGGCACTTAATCATGTTCTTTCCCAGCTAAAGAAAATATTAATTTCTTTTGTATTCTATTTTTCTTTCAGGCAGAAGTATACTTTACGCACCTTGTGCTCATGTCATCTCTGTCTTGAGATTTGTGTACTTATGTTTTCATGTCTTTTACAAATATCATAACTGCTAAAGCAAATACATCAGTGCGCTTTACCTGTAAATGGTATTAAGTAGTGCCTTCTGTGAGCAGTCCAATCCCAGTGCAATCTCGAAATAATCACACCACTAATTGTCTTCAAAAATGAGACAGGCTACAAATCCCTATTGAAAATGTGGGATTAGCATTTAGGTTTTTCCTTATCTCAGATGAGATAAATTCAGCCAGTGTACTTTCAAATAAATTAAACTGAATGCAGTGATAGATTATTTGAAAAATATGTTTCTCTCTGTGTATAGATTTGTACAAACACTTAGAGGACAAGGGTTTGTATCTGGAGAACAAAGTTGACATTCGACTGGTGGACTCAATCAAGTGTAACTTATTTAAAAAAAAATTTTGATTGAAGCTTGGATAATCATATATTTGCTGTCCAGAAATACAGTATGTGTAGGCTTTGTAAAGCGTAAAAATTAACGAGTAAACAAGCATACGGGATAACAGAGGCACTATATCTGGCTACTGTATCATGGCTCAGCAGCCATGATTACTGTGATCAGCACACACAGACAGGGGGGACACAGGAACAGGCAGGATCAACATAGAAAGGGACAAATTACACTGCACAAGCCCTGTGCTGTCGATCATGTCTTTTAAAAAAAATATTTTTTTTAAGGGTTACAACCTTTTTAAATTATACCTAAATCAAAGACTGATAGCAGGAGAGCTGTCAACTTAGTCTGTAAACTACTAGGGTAAAGTGCTGTAGATATACCTTGCCTCGGAGATAATGGTAGCAGTGCAGGATTTAAACATTTATTCAGTATATTGGGAGGGTCTCCTAACGTCTTGGTTTTAAGCTAGTCTCCAGAGCTACAGGGGGCCTATCGATCAGTAGCGTATGCAGGGATGGTGTGTGGAAGCACCAATGTGCCAAGGTTTCTTTATGAAAATAACAAGCATCTCACCAATATATTGATTTTTTTTTTTTTTCTAATAAATAAAGTAGCACTGTTTTTAATAAGAACGTTTACTAAGATGACATCCATTAGGAAGAAAACTTAATTTCACATTTCCAAATCTTTGTCAAGGTATTAAATATTTTACATACACAACTGCAGATGATGAAATCTTGCCAAAGAAAAGCAACATCTTGTATTTTGGCAATCATTTGCTTTAATCTTAAGTGTGAGACCATTGCAGCATGAAAAAATTATCTTCCTATTCATCTGCTTGATATGTTACTCCATTGCTGACCCTCTCTGAGGGAAATGTTTTTGACGTTTTTTTTTTTTTTTTTTCTTGTTTTACTTGATGTGCTGCTTACGTCTGCTCTCTGTACTATTTTCAGCAATGTTTATGACTTTTATACATGGTCTCTTCAGCTTTCTGTACTACATAAAAATGATAATTAGATATCTTTCTGTGTGGATTTATAAATGGAGATATGAATAAATGATGTAGCTGCAGCATATTTTGAATTTAAAATAAGGTGGAAGAAATGGAAATACAGTCGTTTCTACTTCCTAAGCATCCACTGTAGAGACTTACTTGTGGCATAATGTAGACTAGGCTGGTTAATGTGGGTCTGTGATGGAGCTGCAATAGAAGACTTATATAGTTATATATATATTTGAGGCCTGGGGCGTGTGTGCGTCTAATTGACTCTTGATGTACTCGAGGGTGCATTTCCATCTAAGCAGGACCTAGTGGCATAATTTAGCCATATGCCACAGCAAATATAGACCAGTTCATATTTCTGTCCTGCAAGTGTAATAAAGACGAACTTCAGGGAAACAGATAGTCAACAATTCAAATACTTTTGTTTGGTAACAGATTTATATAGTAGAGTAGAGACTGTAGCTGAACTTGAAAATGATCTATAAAAATGGGGCTTCACCTGCATGGCAAGGGTTAACTGCTTGTTTAGTCTGGGGGAGAGGAGAAGAATTTTAATGAGGAGCTTCAGAAAAAATGAAGGCACCCAGTGTTCTCATCTGAGATGATTAATCAAATGGCCATTGTTTGGTGGGTGCTGCCATCTTGACTAAGGGAAACCAGCAGTGAAGCCTTGTGGCTTCATAGCCAGTGTCCTACTGCACATGGGTGAAGAACACTGCACTTTGTGAATGGGCTGCAGTCTTCTGGGACCTGTGAAGTGTCCCAGAAGGCTGGGGGGTGAGGGGGGGTGTCCAGCAAGCCTAAAAGATGGAAGTGGGAGCGGGTCCCTGTCAAAACCAGATACCCGCATCTCGCCAAAAGGTGCCAAATGTGGCAGTGGAGGGGGGGGGGAAACAGACAAGCGGAGTCTCCCCTTTTGGGTGGAGCTCCACTTTAACTTACCTGATCCTTCACTTCCCCCCCAACATATGGCATTCCCCTACACTCTGGCATTTGAATAAACCTTGACTTCTAAAACACTTCTTTAGTGGAACTTTAATCAGAAAATTAAGTCCTGCTAGATCACTTCAAGCTGGTCCCTTTTGCAGGTATAGCAAAGCATTACAAATAAGTGGATATACTGTCTAACATCCAGTAATACACTGCTCTGCACATGCTCAGTTGCTTTTTATTTTTAGGCAATGCCGAATTTGTAGAGGCTGATCTGCTAACAGCCTTAACGTGGAATTAAATCCTGTTATCCTTTATAGCCAAGGAAGCTGCTTCTGCTCTGATCTGCAACTGCCATGGTGCTGCACATGTGATTGGTTATGACACCAGCCATTTGATGGTTTGACAGTTTGGTTAAGAACACAAGCAACTGTGACAGTTAGCAATCCTGGCATTCCAGGAATGTAACTGTTTTTTTTAAACTGTTAAATTGATGGGTTTAGTTCTACTTTATAATTTACTGCAGTTCAGTTTTTTTCATAAAAATGGCAGCCTCCAGCAAAAAGAAGCAGGAGAAATGCAGGAGGCAATTTAGAACACACACTTAAAAATAATTATTAACCACTTCAGCACCAGCAGGATTTACCTCCTTAATGACCAGGCCATTTTTCGCAATACAGCATCGCTTTAACTGACAATTTCGCGGTTGTGCGACATTGTACCCAAACAAAATTGATATCCTTTTTTCCCCACAAATAGAGCTTTCTTTTTATTTGATCACCTCTGCCTTTTTTTTTTTTGCGCTTTAAACACAAAAAGACTGACAATATTTTTTTTTTTTTGCTATAATAAATAGCCAATAAAAAAAATGAAAAAAAAAATGTCTTCATCAGTTTAGGCCAATATGTTTTCTTCTACATATTTTTTGTAAAAAAAAAAAATCACAATAAGCGGATATTGGTTTGCGCAAAAGTTATAGCGTCTACAAAATAGGGGATAGATTTATGGCATTTTTTTATTATTATTTTTTTTTTTTACTAGTAATGGCAGTGATCAGCGATTTTTAGCAGGACTGCAACATTGCAAAGGACAGATCGGACACTTTTGACACTTTTTTTGGGACCAGTGACATTTATACAGCGATCAGTGCTATAAAAATGCACTGCTTACTGTATAAATGACACTAGCAGGGAAAGGGTTAACACTAGGGACGATCAAGGGGTTAAGTGTGTCCTAGGGAGGCGTTTCTAACTGTGGGGGGAGTGGACTGACTAGGAGTACAGAGAGATCGCTGCTCCTAATTACTAGGAACAGAAGATCACATTGTACTCCCCTGACAGAATGGTGATCTGCTTTGTTTACACTGGCAGATTTCCATTCTGCCTCTCTGAGAACCAATCATAGGTGGCCGGCAGACATCGTGGTCGCCGACCACACGCATCGTCCTGTGTCGCCATGCACGTGCCCACTGTATCTATTACACTGAGCGCTGTACTGGTACGGCAATTTGCGCAATAGAGCCACCCTGCTGAAGTAAAACTGTGGCGGATGGTCTGCAGGTGGTTAATGTGAAATGTATGTTCCTTCCTAAAGAACATTATTTTTATCAAGTTATGGGTAAAGTTCCGCTTTAAGTAAGAAAAGGTACTCACAAATATCACAGGTAAAAATATTGAACACCACACAATTGTGCATCGGCTGGCAAACTATAAAGTCACTGGTCGCAAGCCCAGCTCCTATATGCATTTCGTCTGCAGTAGGACATCCTCGGGGGCATCTAATAAGCGAATAAAGAAGTGTTTTAGCATTATTACGCTATGTTGGGTTGCTTTTCTTTCTATGTATCCTAAGTTGATCTGTGCATTCTAGTGTTTTGGTTGTATTCCAGAAGAGGAAACGTGGAAGCATACAGCGGATGCGGTGAGGCTTAACCCTTTCACAAGTGCCTTGATCTCTTATATACAGATCATATATTTCTGGTAAGAAGCTGACTCCAAATGTTTGACTTCAACGCACAAGTGCTATATTATGTTTGGTCGTTATTATCTTATGTTGATCTTCTTTTTCGCCATTACACTTGAGGGGAGCTGTGCATTCCAAGATATTGTCTGTATTCCAGAAGGAGAAATACGTGGAAACATACAGTATGTCCGGTGGGGTTCAACCCTTTTCACAAGCGCATTTGATCTCTATAATGCAGAGATCATATATTTAAGAAAGTGGCACTTGAAAATTGGGAGCACTGAATGCTTGATTTTCAAAGCACAAGTATGTGCACATATTTAGTCACAGACTGGTATTCACGTGGTTTTGCGCACTGTTTTCGTTTTATAGTTAAGATTTCTGTATCCAGATACATGTAGTGCTCCAATTTCGACAATCATGTGTAGGTATGCATAGCATACTTACACACTACAGCAGACTTACCACCTAGTCTGCTCTTCTCCCGTATTGACAGACCCATACTCCCTGTCTAAACTTTCTCATAGCTGCTATATGCAACGTTCACTATGGGAATTGGAGTATGTGCCAAGAGTAAGCTGCTGCCCAAACAGTAGACACTAGTTTGGAAGAAAAAAAATTAAATAATAATAACTTGTTGAAATAGTTGCAATCTGCAAAATAAAAGATAACCTGTCTTCTACTGGCTTCCTGTGATTATGAAGGTGTAAGCAAGTTCTTAAAGTTTCACCTAAACCCAAGAACAAAAATAGCTTACACAGCTACTGTAACTGATTACATGTTATCTATTTAGCTGATATCTCAGGATTCATGTCCATAAATGACTATTTATACATGTCATCTTGAATCAGAATTTCAAAAATTCATGGGAGGGTCTGAATAGGTAATAGAGTAAATATAGAAAATACACTACATTGCCATCTGACCATCACAACTACTACAAGTACCCCCTAATACATGATTTCAGGTGTTTTCTTGTAAACAGTACAATAAATGATATGGCATAGAAAGGCAATTTAACAAATTGTATGTTTCCAACCTCCTAGCAACAGTTTGGGGAAGGCCTTTTTCTGTTTCAGCTTTACTGTGTTCCTGTGTACAAAGCCAGCTCCATAAACACAGTGAGGTTGAGTTGCTAAAACTGTAGAGTGCCAAATCTGATGCAGCTGTGCATTGTAGTCCATCCGCTTCTAACTTCAGCTTGTTCAATTAAGCTTTGACAAAAGACTGGAAGCGGATTGGTTTCTATGCAGAGGAGCACCAGATTTTGCATTCTTCAGTTTTAGTAAATCAACCACACTGTCTTTATAAATACAAAGAATGGCCCTAAAGCATCCACTGCATTGTGCATTCACTTCAGACAGTGTACAAAAAAAAACAAAAAGAGAAAAAAAACTGCTAAGAGCAAATAGAACAAATTTTTTGGGGGGATGGTATGGGTTGACAGATTATTGGCTGTTGTTCCCCTCAGATAAGCATTTGTTCCAATGTTGGTAACATTACCTGCAAGTACAGTAATTAATGTAGTTCCTACTACTGCCTCTTTAAGAACCTGCCGCTATTGCAGTGACAAGTTCCCGAAGACTTACCACCAGTTCTCAAATTAGGAAACTAGCAGTAATTAAGACCTACTCTGAGCTGGCGTACAAGAGATATGGCAGGATTCAAAGTGGGTCATGCCTGTGCTGGGAATCTGTTATTTTTATATTTTATTAGATGTTGGCTGGGAAGTTCCCCAGTCTGAAAGCTAAATGTAAGCAAAGGTGAGGTCATTACCCAAATAAGGCAATGCCCATGTTTTGAAAGTTATTTTTCATTGGATGGGCAGAACTTGACTGGGAACTAAAAGTGGTTGTAAACCCTTACAATCCACTTTTTGCTACAGGTAAGCCTATAAATAAGGATTACCTGTAGCTACCCCGGATATCTCCTAAACCTGTACGGTTTAGGAGATATCCCCTGTAGCTGCATGTGCCAATGTCATTGGAACATGCGCACTGAAGCAATGGCACCTACGTGTCATTTGCTTCAGTGAGTGTGCCATTCCTGGGAGAAATGTCGAAGGCCGGTGCTGTGTACGGGCACCGAAGCGGGGTCTTCCAACTCAAGTGAGTATTACATGCTATGCTATGCATACTAGCTCATTATGCCTTTGTCTTGCAGGTCTTTTTTTTTTTCATGTGGGTTTACAACCACTTGAAAGACTAGTTCCCTATCATGTCTGCTTTACTTTTGATGGCAGATTTAAAAGCTGCTATATGAACGAATAATTAATTACTATATTGATCCATCCACTGCCATGCACCGTCATTCAAAAGTAAGTGGACCTGATGGAGAACTAGTATCTCAGTTCCCTTTCAGGCTCTGTTTACACCCAGTATAAAGATCCTCAGTGATGTGCGCAGTGGCCCGGGGGAATGAGGGTCCAGTTCAGACACACTAATCTCAGTGTAGACATGGACAGATTCATGTACCTGTCCCCGACTGTGACAGTGCTGTGTCCTGACAGTATTTTAAAGGGCATCAACCCCCCCGTTTATGAGTTCCATCAAATGTCTCTTTAACTAAAAATCTTTACTATATAGCAATTTGTGTTTTCTTTTCTTTACTTTCCGTTTTAATACTTCTCAGGCAAATTTCATACCACCCAAAGAACAGATAAGCTTTGGGCCCTCTAGGCCAACTTACAAAATATATATAACACTATCTAAGTTCTGAGGAATATCAAAATATTGATATATCATTGCTAATGTGATTTTCCATTTGGGACACTTGTATCTATATATACAAATCACCCTAACACGTGTTAATATAGCACTTATTTGGGTTCACTTTATATATATGTTTTTACTGTGTTCACTTATTTTCATGAACGTTATTGTTTGTGGATTTTGATTACATTTAGTTCATACATACTGTAATTCTGATTATAGGCGGTTATACAAAGGAACTGTATTGCATTATATGATTTCCTGTTCTTCAGAGACAGGCAACCTAGTATTTCCACTATACATAGTAACACTTCCCTATCTTCATACCATAATCAGTTCACTTATGCGATTCACATAGATTCATGTTGGATGCTCACTTTTATTTCTAACAACATTCATATTTTTTTGTATAAACAGTTCTGATGTGGATTGTTTGTACTCACTTTTTTTCTCACCATCCTTTACAGATGGTGATTAATCACTAAAATCTGGATGATAGCAATATAATGAAGATTGCATTCTTCCTTATAGCTATTGATCAGATACAAAGTTTCACAGCGCCACACTTAACCATTTTTTAGCAACTTACAAAATACACTGGAGGAATCTTTTTCTAAGTTCTACGAATTGATAACTTGTCCACTGAAAAAGAATGTCTGTGCTCATACAACACCTGTGAAAACAGCTGTACAGGGTCCAAAGAAAAAAAATGACCTGGTGGATGCCAAAGTCAAATGTATTATTTAGTCCATGAATGCAGCTGTCTAGGTTAAATGTGGACTACCTTGTCTCTACTCTGATTCATACATTTATGAAATAATTGAAACACTGGAGTATAAAGTACACCTAGTCATTACTGCCTTCTGGATTAAAATGTAATTATACAAATTTGTTGCCCCCTTGCATTATCATAGGCTCTGTAATTTGTTAATAGGGATAAGTGAAATTTATATTTTTGCTTTGTTGAAATCTCAAAAAATCTGGAGCAAAGATATTTTCCATACAACTGATAAAATTAGGTTTTGTTTGTTTTCTAAGTGTATATTGGTCTTTAAATGGCTCCCGATGATTAAGACGCTCTTTTAAACTATCTTTGACCTGTTTACTTAAGAACAAAATCTCTTTCTAGCTGTGCACCGAGTGGTGATCAAATAGCTTTGTGATATGCAAAACCATTTGCTCACAATGTGGCCAGGTCAGACAACATTGAAGTTGGGCATGGATTAGTTTGTAAACAAAGCCACATGAATAGGAATTTGGAAAATTGGTAGAGTTTTGCTATGGTGAAGTTTCAGAAAAATCTGGAACACCACTGAATTCATTGCAGCCAGTGGGTAAGGTAAAATTAAAGTGGGTGTTTGTAGTTTTGTAAGGACATGGCTTGCTCATGTAACATGGAAAAATGTTAAGCTAATTGTACCTACCAGTGCTGCATACTAAATTTGAGGTTGATATTGATTAAATTGTAGATTAGGCAAAGTACTGTTTCCATGGCAAACGTATCCTATTAACAAATAGTAATAATGCAATTTGAATTGCCAGTTTAATAAATATTTATTTTTAGCTTTGTCCAATTTGTGGAAATTGTACAGTTTGCAAATCCAGACAATCATGAATATGAATCTTATGATTCTCCTGGAATGGAGACATCATGCATCTGTTTAGGAGAATAATATGCATTTTATAAATCCCCTGGTTTCCCAACCATTTGCTGCTCACTGCTCATGAATTCCATCAAATGGAATTTCTTACAGATCAGGTGGAGTGCATTGTCAGGAAAATTGAAGAATGACAGTTTGTTGAGAAAGCATCTGACTTATCTTTTCTACTCGGTCTTACCAGAAAAGTCAAACATTTTTACTCCTCTGTAGCTGCATTAGACCCAGTTGCTTGTACGGCAACAGCAACATGGGCTACTATTAGTTATTGAAAGGAAATTTAAAGAAATTCAGACAAAAACATTTGAAATAGCTGTACAGATACATTTTTTTTTTCATATTTGAATGCATTTTTTTCAGGAAAAATTACTTCTCTGTAAGTGTTCTTGCCTGTAGGAGGAATTAAAACCCCATTCATTTTTAAGTTTAAATCTGCTAAATATACTGCAGGTGCATCAAAACAAAAGATATGCAAAATCGTACATTTTGTTCTTTACATATATCAGCTACATGCAATGTAGAAAAGCCTGTGTCTTACCCACATGCTTCATACAAGCTAACTTACAAGCCAACCTCAATGCACTGCTTAATTGGGCAACTATGTGGCAAATGAGGTTTAATGTTGATAAATGTAAACTTATGCACTTGGCGTCTAAGAATATGCATGCATCATACATACTAGGAGGAGTACAACTGGGGGAATCAATGGTGGAGAAGGAACTGGATGTTCTGATAGATCATAAGTTTAATAATAGCATGCAATGTCAGGCTGCCGTTTTCAAAGTGAGCAAAGTCTTTTTTTGTATTAACCACTTCCGGACCAGCCACCGCAGTTTTACTGTGGCAGGTTGGCTCCCCTGCGTGAAACCACGTAACCATACGTAGGCTTGTGGGGTTCGGATAGCAGGCGCGCGTGCATGCCTGCTGCACTGCGGGGGTGCCGATGCTCGTGGCCGATGGTCACGATGACTGTTGGCCATGAGCGATCGTGAGCTGGAGACACAGAACAGGGATGAGTGTGTGTAAAGCAAAATAGCTGAAATTCAGACGAAAATGCATTCGGTTGAAAACGAATGCACATGTCTAGTAATCAGCAAATCTCATGTTCCCTGTTAACTAGAGACTTCTAGCGATGACTTAAACAAAAAAATGGTTAACAATAAAACATACCTGAAAAGCAAGCATGATAAAACATAATAAAACATTGCAGAATAGAATAGAGTAAAAAAGAGCAACAATAGAGAGAGAGAGAGAGAGTAACAATAAAACGACAACTATTTTTGGTTTTTTATTTTATATTTTTTGGGGTTTTTTTTTTTTTTTGTTGTTTTTTTTTTTTTTTTATTTTTTACACTTTTTTTTTAAACTATAACTATAATTTTAACTGTCGGGTCTCAAAATGCGATGGCATTCTTGAGACCCTGTAACTATAATTTTAACTGCAACGGTCGGGTCTCAAAATGCGATGGCATTCTTGAGACCCTGTGAAAGTGTATCCTAGCCTGTGAAATGCTGTACCCTACGCTAATACTTCACTAGTGAGTGGTAGCGTTCAAAGCATTCACCAATGCAGAGACCAGGATTGTCAGGACAGCGTGGACAATAATAACGGGTGTCACGCCTACATCCGCGCTTGCTACAGACACGACATCTTTTTTGGGGGGCTCGTTGGGTAGGGGTACTCTGGAGGGCATAAGGAAAATGCCTCTCATGCAGCCGGCTTACTGCATTTGGTAGGGGATGTTGAGGTGTGGAATCGCCTGGATACAGGAGTTCCATGACAACTGCTCCCTGGAATTCAAGGAAGGGTAACGTCCCGCCTGAAGCTCCGTATAGCACATGAGCATTCAGCAAAGCCAATTGGAACAAATAAATAGACACTTTTTTGTACCAGCGTCTAGCCTTACGGGCAACTAGGTACGGCGCCAACAACTGGTCGTTGAGGTCCACCCCTCCCATATTAAGGTTGTATTCGTGGACACAGAGGGGTTTCGTCACAACACCAGCCGCCGTACGAATTTGGACTGTTGTGTCTGCATGAAGGGAGGTAAGAACGAAAACATTCTTATTATCCCTCCACTTCATAGCGAGCAAGTTATTACACTTCAAGCAGGCTCTCTCCCCCAGCCTAAGACGGGGAATCTACAAGCCGCTGGGGAAAGCCCCGGCGATTAGGTCGCACGGTGCCACATGCTCCAATCTGCTGATCAAACAAGTGACTAAACAGTGGCACGCTCGTGTAATAATTGTCCACGTACAAGTGGTACCCCTTTCCGAATAAGGGTGACACCAAGTTCCACACTATCTTGCCAGCGCTCCCTATGTAATCTGGACAGTTCTCCGGCTCTACGTAACTATCTTTTCCCTCATAAACCGAAAAGCTCCACGTGTAGCCTGTTGCCCTGTCACAGAGCTTGTAGAGCTTCACCCCGTATCTGGCACGCTTGCTGGGAAGGAACTGTTTGAAAGACAAGCGGCCAGAAAACTTAATCAGGGACTCGTCAACGCAGACAACTTGATTGGGCGTAAACAAGGCTGCAAAACATTGGTTGAAGTGGTTTATGAGGGGCTGAATTTTGTAGAGCCGATCAAATTCAGGGTCTCCACGAGGACGACAAAGTTCATTGTCACTGAAGTGCATGAACCGCAAAATCATCTCGTATCGTGCCCTGGACATGGAGCAAGAGAACACGGGCATTTGGTGGTGCGGTGAGGTGGACCAATAAGACCTCAGAGTCAGGAATTTGTGTATGCCCATGTTGAGGGAAAGGCCCAGAAAGGTCTTAAATTCGGAAACCGTAATTGGTTTCCAATCTCTGGCAAGGGAAGGCACTTGGGGATTAGCGGCGATGTATTGACCAGCGTATATATTACTTTGGTCCACAATAGATCTATAGAGATCTTCCGTGAAAAACAGCGAATAAAAATCGGATGGCTTAAAATCAGCTGTTTCCACCTGAATACCGGGTTGGCCAGTGAATGGGGGAAGTACGGGTTCTGCAGAAGTGGTGGGCACCCAATCAGGATTGGCGAATTCTGCAGGAAGGACACTATGTGATCGACGGACCTGCCTTTGTCTTCTTCTTGGTGGCAGCGGGACACTACTTGTGCTTGCCACCTCCCCAGCTTGAACTGCACTTATGGGACTCGCCACGTCACCAAGTGTTACTGCAGTGCTGGTTTGACTACGTCCAGGGTGTACTAGGCCGCTGGTGCTTGCCAGTTCACCAGAAGGAATAGCGGCGCTAGTACTTCTCTGCTCCATACGAGAGACCTGCGGTTCCTGCACCTCAACAACAGCAGAAGATCGGGATCGGGTACGCCTGACCTTAGCAGGGACCTCACCTTCGTCGTCAGAGCTATCTGTCATGGAGCCGCTGTCGTCTACTGGATCGTATTCTGAGCCTGATTCTGACAGATGAGTGACCTCCTCTTCACTATCTGACATACTCAGAAACAAGTAGGCCTGTTCACTAGTGTACTTGCGATTTGCCATTTTGGGCTCTAAATTTAGTAGTACACTAGTGAGATTCACAGGAAAAAAAGCTCCTAGACTGCTGGCGACAGAATCAAAACGCTACCAAAAAAACTGTTAGCGATCGCAGGGATCAGGCCTGACTCTGCGAACGCTGCAGTTATGTGTGCTTAGTGTTTTGGAAGTGACAGTGATCGATCGATACTGCACTTGGGTGGGCTGGGCTGCGCTGGGCGGAGGGGGAAAACGCAGGTGCTAGCAGGTATCTGGGCTGATCCCGCTAACAATGCGTTTTTTGGAACCCTAAACTGCTGGGACGCTAGTATAGATCTGATCAGATCAGATATTGATCTGTTCAGATACTATACCACTAAGGGAGGTGTATGCTTTGCGCGTGGGTGTTTGCGGTACTGGCACTAACCTGGGGCGACGCAGACCTTATTTGACCCTAAAACCTAATTGATATCACCCGCCGGGCGATCAGGGGGTTAAACCGATAGTTGGGTAATAAATGGCGGGTGCCCTGACAGTATAAAAAAACAAGCTAACTAACCAGCGTCACCCATAACAGTTATACAGTGATCACTGGTGAAAGGGTTAACTAGGGGCAATCAGGGGTTAAAACCTTTATTAGGTAATATATGGGGGTACCTGACGATATATAAAAACCTGACGGGGAACCTAAATAACTAAATAACTAACTGGCTAACCAGCGTCACCAGTGACACTTATACTGTGATCACTGGTGAAAGAGTTAACTCTAGGGGCAATCAAGGGGTTAAAACCTTTATTTAGGTTGTAATATGGGGGTACCTGACCTATAAACCTATTTATAATTCTATATAAACCTGGCGGTTACCTAAAAAAAAACTGGCTACCTAGCGACACCAGTGACACTAATACAGCGATCAGAAAAACGATCGCTTAGTGACACTGGCAAAAGTGGGTGAAAGGGTTACCTAGGGGGCAATCAAGGGGTTAAACCTTTATTGGGGGGGGGGGGGTAGGGGGCTACCTTAGACCTAAAGGGGCCTAAAACTAACTGCCCTGACAGTTATTGCAGTCACACTGACACTAAATGCAGTGATCAGTAAAATAAATGATCACTGCAATCAGTGACACTGTGACTGGGGGGGCAGGGGGTGATCTGGGGGGTGATCAGGGGGGGACAGGGGGGTGAAATATGTGCCTATGTGTGCCTGGTGTCAGTGTAGTGTTTGTGCACTAACCTGATGTCTTCACAGCTCCGCGTCCCGGTCAGAAAGACCGACACGAGGAGCGTGACATCACTTCCCCTTGCCTGTGTTTACAATTACACAGGAAGGGGAAGCATCTCATTGGCCAGAGCGATCGTGAGGGGGTGGCCAGAAACCACTGGCCGTCCCCTCGTCCCGCGTCGCTTCTGGAGCCATCCCGACCGTCCCCTCCGGCGGAGGGGGTTCCGATCGGACACCCCAACCGCCGGAAGAATGTCACGTACAGGTACGTGATTCTGCCTGTACGTGCCATTCTGCTGACGTAAATATACATGGGGCGGTCGGGAAGTGGTTAATTGGGAAACTATGTGGCAAATGAGGTTTAATGTTGATAAATGTAAAGTTATGCACTTGGGGTCTAAGAATATGCATGCATCATACATACTAGGGGGAGTACAACTGGGGGAATCAATGGTGGAGAAGGAACTGGGTGTTCTGGTAGATCATAAGTTTAATAATAGCATGCAATGCCAAGCTGCGGTTTTCAAAGTGAGCAAAGTCCTTTCTTGTATTAACCACTTCCGGACCAGCCGCCGCAGTTTTACTGTGGCAACCACGTAACCATACGTAGACTTGTGGGGTTCGGATAGCAGGTGCGCATGCTATGACCGATGGCAATGAGCGATCGTGAGCTGGAGACACAGAACCGGGATGAGTGTGTGTAAAGCAAACTACCTGAAATTCAGACGAAAATGCATTCTGTTGAAAACGAATGCACATGTCTAGTAATCAGCAAATATCATGTTCCCTGTTAACTGGAGACTTCTAGCGATGACTTAGCATAGGGGAGCATGTTGGACCTCGACAGTGAGATGTATGCTTTCACACACAGAGCAACAGTTTATCTTTAGCATGCTGGAAGAGGATCTGTTTTTCTATTTAGTTTTAAGGCTTCATGTACACGGGACGTTTTTACAACCTCTCCTGAACGATTTAACTTAACAGATAGTAAGCAGCGTTTACATGCTGTGTTTTGCCACATTTGCATTTAGAAGCATTTTTTTCAAATAGCCAAAAATGAAAAATGCCTGTAAACAAAATGCGGCTAAAGCCCCATTCACTCTTGAGCGTAGCAATTTCAGGCAGAAAGTCACACGTTTTTGCCACACTTTCGTACAGGTCAAAAGGTTACCAATGTAAAAAGCAAAAACACGCCTATAATCTGCCTAAAAAAGTTTCGGAACTTGTTTGAGCTTCATGCGTTTAGGGGCTTCTGGCTTCAAGCGTTTTGGAGTTGAGATATGAACCTACTCCACAGAGAATAATTTATTTTTTCTCCTCCAGCGTTTTATAGCTTCAGGCTTCAAGCTACAAAACGCTCAGATGTGAATGTGGCCTAAATGTGAGTTACCTTGAAATGCCTGTAAACTCAGCTTCTGAACGCATTTTTTTTTGCGCTCAAAAAAACTCAACTGCCTAGAAAGGACTGTAAACGACCCTGTGTGCATGTACTGAAAAGATAACATAGAGGAGAGTTCAGGGGCAGTTGAAAAAAATGCCCAACTGCTCCTAAACATCCAGTTAGCAGCAGCAGTGTACATGAGGCCTAAGTCTTTGCACACTCTTTTGTTTTGATGCATCTGAAAAGTTTTTTTGCTATTTTTAAGCTGATCTTTCAGTTTAGCTTTAAAGCCAGTTTACTGCACCAGTAAACTGATTTAGAACTTCCACACAGGCATCTCACAACAAAAATTAGATTTTAAAGCGGTTGTATACCCAAATTTGAAATTTTTAATTAATATCTCATAAACCTGTACGGACCTTGCCGGGAAGAAAACTCTTGCGCGCATGCGCGGAAGTGACTTCGCGGATCCGGACACTCACAGCGCCAGAGCCGTGAACCCAGAAGACACGCCAAGGGCAAGATGTCATCTCCCTCGGCATGGACCGGGCTCCGATAAGGGGGCTTCGTTTTGAGGTAAGTATTTAATAATGAGCTAGTATGCGCTGCATACTAGCTCATTATGCCTTTGCCTTGCAGGTTTTTTTTTTATTTTTTTAGTTTTTTTTAATGTGCGGGTATACAACCGCTATAACAATTTTACTGTGACCGAAGTGTTGCTTTACAACGTTACTGTTAATATACACAAAAAACATTGTGTGATGCAACCAGTTGATGTTTACTTCTGGACTTCTTACCCATTTAAAACCTTCTGGAATAGAGATTGAGCATGTTCACACACATCATAGAATAACAATACGTTTCTAATTCTTAGCCTGAACATCTTTTTTTCTTTTTTTTTTCTTTAGATACAGCTCTTCAGTTACCACACTTGCATGGTTTCTGCTTTTAATTAAAGTCTGTGTAGTCTAAATCTTATAATTAAAATACTGCTACAATACTTATTTTAAATTCATGTTTTTACTTGTAATTCAACAGCAGCCACAAGAAATGAAAAAAGAAAAAAAATATGAAAAGACTAAATTACAAAAATAATTTAAAACAATCATTAGACTGGAATTTTTATTGTGGTTAATCATTCGCACTGATCTTTCCTTTTATTCCATAATCGTTCAGTGCAGATGAACAATTCAAATATATTCCTATTATATAAGGGATATGAGACTGAAAAAATATGCATCCTGAGTCTTTTGTTACTCTCTTTTCTTATGAAAACACATCCGATTGATATATTACTTAGTGTATTTATTTATAGAATGGTATAATGTTGTAATGTCCAAGTTTTGTTTTTAATTGTTTTAACATATTTGCTATTCAGCCTTCATTTTCTCAATTACGTTTAGTTACTTTTTTCTCCTTGTGCAAGTTTCTTAAATTTTTGTCCTTTTAGCCCTTTGCATCTTCTGAATTCACTGCTTTCCATGGGGATCTGCACATGCATGGAACCCGTAGGTATACAGAACTAAATGACTGCTGGAAGTACCCCAACCTGAGTATCTGCCAATTAGAAATAGTCATATTTTTTAAGTTGATTTGACTTATAGTCATCCTAACCTGTTTTTACAATGTATTTGTACATATAGTTGATATTCTGAATAAAAACAATGAAACAGAAATAGTCATGAGCAGTGCAGTTGACAGTAGTATTAGGAAAGAATCAGCGTATGCACAGAATTCTTAAAACTGTTTCACTATCTTGAAGGAAAACACCATTTACCAAGCTTGAATACCAGATAAAAATGATAAGTGCAGGGAGCAGTGTGGTCTGGGTTGCTCGAGTGTTGTCCAGATGTTAAAAAAAAGTAATGTAGCAAATGGGCAAAAATGCCTTTAGATAGATCTCTAGAGGGAAAACCAATCCTGAAAACACAGAAGTCATCACAGTAGTCCTATCCATAAGAGGCCTCCAATATGGTGTCTCCTCTTGCTGCAAATTACAACAGTCTTAATTAATTAGTAACCTCAAGGAATATGTCCATATGCTCTGGTCAACCACTGGTTGATACTGAGAATTCTAGTATTCAGTGTGATTCTGCCATCATGACCCTCAAGCAAGTGTCATCCACTTTCAATCTGGTCTCCATGCAATGCTTCAAGATGGATCTGTATAGTTAGGGTGGACAATTTCAAATAAAAAAGTCCTGCCAGAAATTAAGTTATGTACAAAATAAATAACCAGAAAAAAGCCAACAATTGCAACCACCATATGTGTGGGACAGGAAGGTTCCTATATATTAGATTTTCATTCTTGGGTTAGATATAAGCACAGCTGACTCCCTCGATTTTCACCTAGCTCAGGATTCTCTCCAGCATACTTTGGTCTCTAGTGAGAACTATAACAATCTAACAGGGATGCATCCTTGTTGGACTGCTTCTGTATTATAAACATATTTGCCAAGAATGGGATGTCTAGCCATATAGGTGTGATGACCAGGTGTCCACAAAGTTTTGGGACTATAGGGCAACCTTTTTTAACCAGAGGTCCTCAGGTGTGCCGCGGGATCAGGGGAGAGATGAGCCCAATCTCCCAATCCCCTGTTGAACTGTACATCGGCACTGTGAGAAGCTCCGTCAGCCTCAAAAGTGAAAATAAAGTGAAGGGGAGTGTGATGTGCTCTCTGCTTCCCCCTACAGTGCAGTACCCAGCTGAATGAGAAAACCGGAGAGGTACTGTGCTAGATTCATTTTAAAATGTGTCTGTGTGTATATATGTGTGTGTATATGTATATGTGTGTGTACATGTGACTGCTGCTCCCCTGAAAAGCAATCCATGTTCAGACCACTTTTCAGAGGCATTTGACAGGCGGTAAAAAGGCAATATGTTGCCTCCTCACCACCTGTTTTAAGCCAATAAATGCAGCATCACCACACCACAACCGCTTGCAATGCACACAGCTGCTGTGCAGCCCCATTCACCCTGGGTATAACTCTAGCTGCAGCCACAGCATGTGTACACCCCCAGCCGCTGCCTCTGCAGCTAAAGGGGGAGAAGTTGGGGGTGGTAAAAACAGCTCAACCAACCCTTAGTTCACATCTGTGTGGCTGCGTGCTGCGTGTAGGGCAGCCCATTCATTTCAATGGGCTTTCCAACCCGCAGAAATGCAGGGAAAGAAGTCCCGACCCTTTTTAAAAAAGCCCCCCCATGTTTTCCAATGTGTGGGGTACCATTAAGAATTAATGGCACCCCTAAAGTGCAGAGCATTCATCTGTGAGTCAGGAACAATCAAGTTTTTGCGTGTGTTCCGTGATATACAGTAACATGTACAGGAGTGCCTCAAGACTGAAAATACTTTTAAAGGGCTCCCCGACTGGAAAAAGGTTGCGAAACACTGCTATAGGGTATCCTGAAGTCAAAACCCCTCTGATTTGCATATATACTGCTTCTGGTGCCTGTGACCAGAATATACTGCAGTAAATCCTACAGTAAATCCAACTTTCATCAATAATGGACAGAGGAAATACCAGTGGCCTATATTCTATATTTTGGGGAAAATATGAAAGGTGGCAGCATATGCCAGTGGTTGTACAGATGATCAAATGCGGTGACCGGTTATGAAATAACTGCTTTTAGACAGTCCTTATAGCCACATTTTCCTAACAACTATTCTCTGAGATTTAAGCTTTTGATTGCTCAAAACTAATTATCTCTTCAACAAAATGATATTCTTTGTTTTTAACGTGTTTCGACTTCATAAAGTAATTTTTGCCAGCCAGTTGTACAAACATCCTCTATAAGGAGACTTGACAGCTATCTGTTAACAAACACCATACATTTACTTTTAATGCTGTTTTTAATTACACAGTTAATTAGTGCAATGTTCTTACAGTGAAAAATTGCTTAATGTGTCAAGTTCATTGCCACCATTGTACACGCATTGGTGTTTGCCTAATGTGGCCCCTGGGAGATCTTTGAATTTCATTTCTAAGACTACTTACATTATTAATTGCTCCAACTGAACAATTGTTATTCTAAAGAAGAAACATTTTTTTAAAAATTAATTATGGCAAAGTATGTTTGTTTTGCTAATCCAATGAGCCCAAACCAAAGTGATTCCCATATGAATGGCTGTTAAATTGAATATTAGGTTGATCATTTTAATGTGGAAGTGATAAATTTTTCATTGAAAATTTGTAAACATCACCGAACCTGGCTTTACAGAAATGTGGAGGCTGCCACAGCATACCACTTGCTAGGTGGACATTCTAGCTGCCAGGCTGGCATACCGACTCTCTTGCTTCAGTACTTATGCTGCGTACACACGACGGAATTCTCGTCGGAAAAAGCTCTGACGGTTTTCCCAACGGAATTTCGCTCAAACTGTCTTGCCTACACACGGTCACACCAAATTCCGACCGTAAAGAACGCGGTGACATACAACACTACAACGAGCCAAGTTCAATGCTTCCGAGCATGCGTCAAATTGTTTCCGAGCATGCGTCGGAATTTTGCGTGTCAGAATTGCTACAGACGATCGGAATTTCCGATAGAACCCTTTTCCGTCTGAAAAATTGAGAACATGTTCTCAATTCTTTGCTGTCGGAAATTTGGCCAGCAAAATACCGATGGAGCCTACACACAGTCGCATTTTCCGATGAAAAGCTCTCATCGGTCTTTTTCTGGCCGGAATTCCGATCGTGTGTATGCAGCATTAGACTTACCAACCTGGAGCAAGCATACAGACACTGTAAGGCCTAGTCCACTGGAATTTTCCTGCAAAAAGTCACCAATGACTGCCTCCATATTTCCCAAAGAACATATTTACTCACAATGCACAATAATCAATATATTGTGTGTGTCTGGGTGTGTCTGTGTATATACAGTGTCTGTATATATATATATATATAATTTTTGGCTACATGATTGTTTTGGCCCTCTAACACTCAAAATTTGTATTAAAAGACTGTGTTTATTATGGGCATTTTTGCAGCATAGTCCCACAGTATCCAGACCACTGCAGAAAACAGGTTGACTTATTGTTTCTATACAATGCATTGCTACCATAAAGAAAACACAATTTAACTTCTAGTTTATTTTTGTCCTAATACACATATTGCATTCAGATTTCAAGTATTAAATATGACTTGGAGATGTGAGGTATAAGACTCCTGTTCACACAGTCGTGCACACAAGTTACCATGCTTTAGGCCACAGGTTAATGTGAGTTGCATTAAGGCAGACTAATTATTTAAATGGCCTGCCTACTGTTAACAGTTACACACTGGCACAACTACTGTTATGCTGGAGTCTGTGTATTATAGTGTCCACTTTTTGCCCACTTATCTGCTTTTATGATCAATAAAAAAACAGTTAATTGAAAAAAAAAAAAAAAAAAAACGGTCTGCCTAATGCAACAAAACACACCAAAAGATGCACGTAGCTGTTTTGACAGTGCAGTGCCAATGCTTTGAGAAAGTGCTTTTGGGGTATTGTTCAGACCGCATGGCACCCAGGGCCACTGTTGGAAATCATGGGGCCCCCTTACAGCTTACCTGATGGGGCCCCCTTTGACCCCATCCTTGACTCCACCCCTGGCCCCTCCCCTGACCCCACCTTGAAACAGAATGCAGCATTATCTTCAAGTGATATACAATAATGTAGAATAAGCAAATAAATATCAAGGTCCCCAAATGTGAACAATATTTCAGCCTAAAATTTATGTGAAGAGATTCAATATATACAAAATATATACAGTATGAAAGTCCAATATTGGGACCAATGAGTATGAATCCAAAAGCCATATAACCAAAATCAACAAAGTATGAATATAAATAGCATTAATATTTGACATTCATACTTTGTTGATTTTAGTTATATGAATTTTTGATTCATACTTTTTTTTCCCAATAAAGGACTTTCATGCATATACCTGTATTGAATGTCTTCACAATAATTTTCGCCTAAATTTTTTTTCACATTTGAGGATATATTTATATGCTTATTCTATATTATTTATTATAGCACTGCACTTCTTTTTATGCAAGTCTAAAATAGCATCTGTGTGTTACGATCATCAGGATTATGTTAATCACACAGCACAGCAGATGCTGTATGGCTCTGTCACAGTGGGTTGCATAGCTGTTGGGTTCTGACTTTGTTATGGTTGCACTGTGCTAAAGTTTAACCTGTAACACACAGAACAGCCATTCGTTAACAAAGTCAGCACCCAACAGCCATGTGACGCACTGTGATATAGCCATACAGAACTTGCTGTGCTGTGTGATTATCATAATGCTGATGATCATAACTCACAGTGAGGATTCTATACAGATATTAGTGTGTCACCCATAGTGTGCAGCAATGCCTCCTGCTGCCGCCGGGATTAGTCCTCCTGCAGCTCCATGTATTGATAGCTAGATTCCTAATTTCTCAAAAAACATGGAATACTTTGTAGGCACAACCTGAGGCAATTTGTATAAAATATATCAGACTTTATTACAAATTTTTTAAAAATAAATATACATAAAGCCATTGTAGCACCCTATACATTCAGTAGGTCAAAAGATACCCAAGCCCAAGTATAGAGGTAATGAGCAAAGCTGTATGTACTGTATGATGTATAACGTCCATCAAATAAGAATATTGTATATGGTGTCAGTGTGGATATCGAGGATCAGGTCCACAATTCCTCCATGTTTGTAAGTCAATGTGTTTTGCAAGAATAACTTGCTTCCTCAGGACTTTGGGTTGGTGCTGTTATTAAATTCAAAGCATACAAAATATTATATGAGTATCATATCTTATTGAAAAATATACTTTACATTTCTTATACTTATATATTTCAGTGTATATATTTTTGAAATCCATACATAGAGCAAATCAAAAAAGAGCAAACAGTTATGCTTGCCTGGTCAACTTGAAATGTAGAAGCTTATTTTGTAATAGTCTGATATATTTTATACAAATTGCCTCATGTTGTGCCTACAAAGTCTGCCATGTTTTTTGAGAAATTGGGGATCAAATTTTCTCTTTCCTTCCTATATGATTTGTTTTGGAGGTTGGCAAGGCCAGGGTCCTTTTTTTGTACTGTATTGATAGCTGTCATCATGCCATGAGCCTGCCACAGTTCCCCTGCAGATTTTCTCAGCTGGAGCCTGTGCTCTCTTCAGCACTTACTTGCTGAAGGAGGCAGGCAGTGAGAAAGATGATAACACTCCACCAGTAGCAGGGAATGTAAACTGGAACGTTATCTGCAAATGTGGCACTGGTGGTTGTGTGAAACAGCTGTGTCAAAAAAGAAAAAAGTCCCTCTATCTTACAGTAAGCTGGGTCCCTCTGGATGAACTGATGCCCCCCCTCCCAGCCATGGGAATATGATTTACTACCTGGGAGCTAGGAGGCAACATACAGTGTTCACATGCTGTATGCACATGTGTACTACATTATGAGGCTTCAAGCTGTTGCTGGCCCCCTACAGTAGTCCTGATGGCACCACATCTCTCCAATGCACCTAACATATGTTACAATGCATTGCAATGAGAATGGGCCCTTAGGAAAGGAAAGGGTTGTTTTTAGGCGGGTTCACAATGCTGTGCTTAGCAATGCACATCCACTGGCAAAATGCTTGTGGGGCCATTCACAATGAATTGCACTGCATCACCATAAAGTGTTTTACAGTGTGTTAAGGCATTAGAAAATAATCTGCAGTAGGAACGTATAGGCAATGACACTCTTTTCAGAGACGTATTCATTTAGAAAGGGTGCATTGTGGTAACACATGCATTAATGTTACATGTGTTACATGTATTGGTGTACTGAGGTCCCATTCATTTAGAATGGCACCATAATACAGTAAGGCAACACAGCTCCAACAATCATGGTATTGCAGTGTATTGTGGTGTGCTACATTGGGGAAAAAAAAATCAGCATGTCTCTATTTTGGGCCGATCCTGTGTGTTAATTTTGAATAGGCGTCTTTAACCACTATAGCTCTGAAAGGTTTACCCCCCTTCATGACCAGGCCATTTTTTGTGATACTGCACTGCGTTAATTTAACTGACAATTGCATGGTCGTGTGATGTTGTACACAAATAAAAATGATGTCATTTTTTTTGCCACAAATAGAGCTTTTCATCAGTTTAGGCGAATATGTATTCTGCTACATATTTTTGGTAAAAAAAATCCCAATAAGCGTATATTGATTGGTTTGCACAAAAGTTATAGCGTCTACAAACTAGGGGATATTTTTATGAAATTTTTTTTTTAATTTATTTTTTCAGCTTGATTTTAAGCTGGACTTCGACTTCAAAATGTAGCAAAAGCTGGCATTCAGCTTTAAAGCTTTAAAGCCTAACACCAAACTGATTGTGAATTTTTAAATAGTTAATTTGCACCAAGCTGGTTCAAACATTTTGCTTCACTAATAGAAGTTCCCACTGGGAGTGATGTATAAACTTTCTGCAACATCAGCTTGGTCCAAATGAACTATTTAAAGTACTGTGGTGTTTTTCTTTTGGCCTCTAAGGCCCCTTTCACACTGGGGCGTTTTTCAGGCGGTACAGCGCTAAAAATAGCGCCTGTATACCGCCTGAAAAAATCCGGCCCCATTCACTCCAGTGTGAAAGCCGGCGGGCTTTCACACTGGAGCGGTGGGCAAGCAGGACGGTCAAAAAAGTCCTGCTAGCAGCATCTTTTGAGCGGTGTATTTACTGCTCCTATACCGCTCCTTCCCATTGATTTGAATGGGACACCGCGGCAATACCGCCGCAAAGCGCCGCTACGGCGGCGCTCTGCGGGGGTCTTTAACCTTTTTTCGGCCGCTCGCTGGGGGTAAAACCGCACCGCGAGCGGCCGAATACCGCGGCTAAAACGACGGTAAAGCAGCGCTAAATATAGCGCTGCTTTACCGTCAACGCGGCTCCCGCCCCAGTGTGTAAGGGGCCTAAAAAGGTGGGGTGAATACTGCGCTGTATATATAAGGTATTTAAATGGGTGAAGCAGCTGACATTGCCGAAAGACTATCGGTAAGGTAAGATTTGTGTATATGTAAATGTAGCGCTAAAATAAGAATAGTCCTTTATATGAAATAGCACTATTGGTATATGTTTAGGTGTAGTACCTTACACAGAAGACAAAAAAGGAGGGAAAGGGAAAATTCCCGGATATAACTTATTTGTCTTAGTACCATATAAATAAAGATAAAAGACCCTTATTGGAGCATAAAATATACAAACTGTAAAAAATTATTATGCAATAAAACCCAATAAAAGGTTAAAAACACACGTGTGGTTAAAAATGGTGAAATAATACCAAGTGGTTCTGTGATAAACAAATTGTGACAATATGTAAACAAATGACTGTGACAAATATAACCGTCAAAACTCAGAGTTGAGATATTGGTGCTGAGTGAGAGAGACTATATAAATAAATATATAGTGATAAAATCCATAAAGATGGCTGGTGATTAAACGAGTGACATTAACTCGAGTCCATAAAAAAATGGCTAGTGATCAAGCAGATGACACTGTTCAAGCAGGTGACACTGTTCAGCGTGCTGGGTGAAGTGATTGTTGTCTGATGGCAACTAAGCCGCAAAGGCTTATTGGTAGGGGGCTGGAAGGTCCTTGTTCCACACAATGGCTCCAAGGTATATCTCGATGCATCGAGATATACCTTGGAGCCATTGTGTGGAACAAGGACCTGCCAGCCCCCTACCAATAAGCCTTTGCGACTTGTGAGGCATATGCCCCTTCAAGTCCATAATATCTGTTTTCTTTTTATCATGATTCAAAAACACGATTAAAATACGGATTATTGATGCCCATTCCCCATCGGCTGTCCATTTTCCTGCTGCTTACCTGTCCATGCTGCATCGAGATATACCTTGGAGCCATTGTGTGGAACAAGGACCTGCCAGCCCCCTACCAATAAGCCTTTGCAACTTGTGAGGCATACGTTGTACACAAATAAAATTGATGTCATTTTTTTTGCCACAAATAGAGCTTTTCATCAGTTTAGGCGAATATGTAGTCTGCTACATATTTTTGTTACAAAAATCACAATAAGTGTATATTGATTGGTTTGCGCAAAAGTTATAGCGTCTGCAAACTAGGGGATATTTTTATAGAATTTTTTTAATTTATTTTTTCAGCTTGAATTTGAGCTGGACTTCGACTTCAAAATGTAGCAAAAGCTGGCATTCAGCTTTAAAGCTTTAAAGCCTAACACCAAACTAATTGTGAATTTTTTAAATATGACCAGCCATCTTTATGGATTTTATGCCCCTTCAAGTCCATAATATCTGGTAAGCCTTACAGTCTTAGTTGCCATCAGACAACAATCACTTCACCCAGCAGACTGAACAGTGCTTGAACAGGTTATATTTGTCACAGTCATTTGTTTACATATTGTCACAATTTGTTTATCACAGAACCACTTGGTATTATTTCACCAGTCTCTCTCACTCAGCACCAATAACTCAACTCTGAGTTTTGACGGTTATATTTGTCACAGTCATTTGTTTAATAATAATTTTTAACAGTTTGTATATTTTATGCTCCAATAAGGGTCTTTTATCTTTATTTATATGGTACTATGAAAGGGGCCTAAAGCCTTGGGCAAGAGCTATATAGGGGATACTAAGAAGCTCAGTCATGCCTCTAAAATGGCTACAGATTTATTTTCAAGAACAACAACTATGGTGTTAACTACCTAGGTAGCATGTAATTGTGTTAAATTGCTTTTGGTTCGAAAATGCGACCGTGTGTATGCTCCATCAGACTGGCGGAATTCCAGCCAGCAAAAGATTGAGAGCAAGTTTCCTTAATTTTTCGGTCGGAAAAAGTTCCGATCGGAAGTTCCAATCATCTGTACCAATTCCACAAAATTCCTACGCATTCCTACACAATTTGACGCATGCTCGGAAGCATCGAACTTCATTTTCTCGGCTAGTTGTAGTGTTCTACGTCACCGCGTTCTTGACAGTCAAAAGTTCAGCAAACTTTTATGTGACCGTGTGTATGCAAGCCAAGCTTGAGCGGAATTCCGTCGGAGAAACCATCCAAGATTTTTCCAACGGAAATTCCACTTGTGTGTATGCGGCATTAGACATGTTATTTTTAAACAAAAAAAAAAACAACCCTGCAGGTTTTTCCTATAATGTGTTAGTATGCACTGCATATTAGCACTTTATGGCAGACTTACCTGTCATAATGTGCCCTCCAGTGCTGAACTGTCACTGCTGCTCCCACCTGTTTCAGAAGCTTCCATCTTTCACTGGCATTTCTCCTGGGTTTCCATCTGTTCAGCCACTTTGTCTGGACCACGATGACGTCACTCCTGTTCATGCACACGAGAGTCACATCACCATGGCACAGATTGGGTGCCATAAATGTACAATGAGCTACACATGCACGGCTCAGTGCCAGCTGACAGGCAGGGGGAGGCATTCATGACAGAAGAGACTGATAGGGTCTCTTATGTCCTACAAACCTTGCCTGTCAGCAATTTTTTTAAATTGAAAGTTAAATATTACTTTAAGGATCTGTCATATAATGTAGCTTTTCTAGATAATTTATGTGGAAACTTGGTACCTTTAAAATATGTTTTACTATGTAATTGACACAAGTCCTAATGATGTGGGAGATCTTAATGTTTTCAGTAGCATGACTGAGCTACTAAAAATCACCCATGTAGCTCAGGTCTATGGTGGCTTTCTCTGCGTTATTGTTTTGCAGTGTACATCTTTGAAAAATAAAAATGAATAACATTTTCCCTACTGTTTGGGTTTTGGAAACATTCTCTCTGCAAAAGAGAATAAAGCTTTCAAGCTTGTTAATGCATTACAAGAGAAGTAAATGGGACACAGCATACAGTGGAACTGATACATAAAACATGCGTTAAATAACTAAACCCCAAGTTATTCACTCGCTTCTTGCTGCAGTGTGCTAATTTCCTCTCCACACGGATATAATGGAAAGCAAACTACATGCACATTGATTAATACCTGTCTAGAAAGACAGATTTTAAATGCCTTTCAGGGTGAATTTAGAAGCAGTGCTGGGAAGTTCATTTTTATATCCTCTGTTGATGTTTTGTAAGAGGAAAAACCTATAGTCATTCCTAAAAGGATATTAGTGGGATGCTGTCGCGACCGTGACATAGTTAAGTAGTTTTAATCATCAACGACTTTCTCCAGCACTGTGCTGTTTCAGTACATTAGCAAGGAAACATAAATTTAATTCACTTGCATATAATTGCTTTGTTCCCAGACCCCCATAAGGTAAATTGGTGAATGTTTGTTATTCAGCGCAGCTGACTTAAAATGCGTCTCACGCATCTCTGACAAAGTTTCCAGCTTCAAGCAATCTACAATGGCAGAGACAACTACAAATGGTATCAGGGCTCAGAGGATCGGCTCCCGACCTCTGGGACATGTACCAAGTCACAGCCTGATTAGAAAGAAAAAAAATCTTCTTTATTTATATTTTACATCCCATTCCCTTACTAGCTGTCCAAAAGTATCCCAGTGGCATGGCAGAACAGCAGGTGGCATATTAAGTGGGTTTGTGTTTGGATAGGGGAGTGCGCAGGTTATCTTGTCCTGTTAAGAGATGTCTCCTCTTCTGAACATGCCACATTGCAAGGGTGTTACTAGCAGTGGTGTACTGTACAAAGAGAAAGATATGCTGCTTTAAATATCTTAAAGGGTATCTAAAGTAATTTTTATTATTTTTTTTTCATTTTGAATAGAGTGGTGAGGGTTTAAAAGCCAGGCAGGTTTTTATTGTTGTGTCCTTACACGGGAGATTCATTCATCAATACCAAATGGTATTGTAAGTGGGGGATAAATCCAAATTTTTTAGTTTTCACTAGAGCAGGAATAATGGGGAAACTTTTATGCCGCGTACACGGTCAGACTTTCCGACTGAATCTTTTCGCCGGATATTCCGATTGTGTGTGTGCCTCATCAGACTTTTTTTTTTCGAAAATTCTGAAGGACCTAGAAATAGAACATGTTTTAAATATTTCCGACGGAAGCAATTTCTATCGGGAAAACCGCTCGTCTGTATGCTTTTCCGACGGACCAAAAATTACGCATGCTCTGAAGCAAGTACGAGACAGCAGCTACTGGCTATTGAACTTCCTCTTTCTAGTCCCGTCGTACGTGTTGTACGTCACCGCGTTCTAGACGGTCGGACTTTGGTGTGATCGTGTGTAGGCAAGACAGTTTCAGCGGAACTCCGTCGGAAAAACCTTCAGATTTTATTCCGACGGGAAAACCGGTCATGTGTACGGGCATTAGTTGGAACAATCGTTGTGATGACAGTTGTCGAAGAGGGGGGCTTACCTTACCTTTAGGTGATTAACTTTGAGCTCTTTCACAAGGGCATTGATGTCTAAAGAATCCTTTAGCCGGGTTCACACTGCCATACAGACTGGCTCACAGCAGGGGTCCGGCGCGTCTCTGTTCACCAATTCAGGTCCAATTTCAGTCTGAATTTTTGGCTGAAGTCTGACCCGAAACGGACCAGAAGACGCACAGAACTGTGCTCCGCAGCTGTCCCAGAGCTCTGTGAACCGGCTCTATTGAGAGCCAGTCACAGTCTCTTGACATGCGACTTGAATTCCGGGACACCCGCATCCAATTCGCAATAGTGTGAACCCAACCTTAACGTGCATTCATGCACCCATAGTGTTAATGAACATTTAAGTCATGTTGCATAGGTGTTCAAGTCATCCTCCTCAATAAAACTGTGATTTTTTTTTTTTTTTAAAGGTTAAAATGGGAAATTGAATCTTTGCAACTGCACCTTAAATGCGCTGTAAATGTCATAGGTTTGTTTAGGGCCAATTCATACTGACTTGCGCTAAAATGCATGTACATTTCCATCCATTTTAGTCATATTTTAACGTGCACTGACGCCCTTTGACATATATTTTGAGGTCCGTTGACATACATTTTGATGTTCGTTGACATACATTTAGCATTTTAGTGCAACGCATTATGGTGTCAATAGGACACATTGGAAATCATTGTTTTTCAGATGTCCTTCCATTGATCTGTATTTTACAGCTGTTTTAATGCACTGGTGTGATTTGGCCCAAACGTGTGTTTATGGCGTGCTTGTGGTGTGTGTGTTTCGAAAGAAGCAAATGGAGGCAGTTGAAAAACATCAATGCCAGCCGAACTCTGCAGGCAGCATTTTTGCCGTGCCATGATGATAGCTAATTCTGAAGTGTGCTAAAGCGGAGATTCACACATATAGTAAAGTTTATATCAATCCTTTCCTGCCATTGTACAGAAAAAAAAATTGGCTGTTTATTTACCTTGTAATCAATCTTTATACCCTGCGGGAGTAGGCGTGTATCCCCGGCGGTGCACTGTCTTCTGGGAGGGCGGCACACTGTCTCCTGGGAGCTAAGTTTCATCATTCCCAGGAGTCAGGGCGGACAACGTCCGTTGTGATGGCAACCTCAGTGTTTACGGTGCTCCGCGCCGTTAACACTGAGCATGTGCAGGAACGAGCAGGGAATGCTGGTAGCTCAGCTTTTACCGCATATAGAAAGTAAATGCTTGTGGGCTTCACATGCCCACAAGCAAGATGGAACCGGCCATGTACAATTTTTAAAAAATCTTTTTCATTCGAAAACAGACATGGGGGGACATAGCTCACCGAACAAGTGAGTGTAACATTGTTAATATGTCTGCATGGTTAAAAAGAAAAAAAATTATTGGTCGGCGGACCTTCGCTTTAACCTTCATCTGCTTCCCATTTGAAAGATTTTGAGTGGCTTTGATAAGTGGTCATGAAGTGGTAAAAAACATGACCCAATTGCTTATTCTCAATGCCTGTGTGAAAGAGCCCTTCTGGTTTGTGCATTGGACAGGAAGTGAAGGAAAATCCCCACAATGGGATATTTTAACTCTTCTCCACTATTTCTAAAATGAAAAAACAGAAAGTTTTAGGTTTAGATACTTTAAAACGACATTTTAACTAAAAGGTTAAACCATATGCTGTATGATTCATTGTATAATTGATCTTTTTAAAGTTGAAGATGAAATGACTTATGCCCTGTACACACCATAGGATTTTCTGATGGAAAATGTGTGATAGGACCTTGTTGTCGGAAATTCCGACTGTGTGTAGGCTCCATCACACATTTTCCATAGGAACTTCCGTCACTCAAAATTTGATATCTGGTTCTCAAATTTTCTGACAACAAAATCCATTGTCGGAAATTCCGATCGTGTGATACTATATACTGTGTGTGTGTGTGTATATATATATATATATATATATATATATTTTTTTTTGATAATGGTTTACAAACTCATGAAATGCTAAAATAAATCTGACCCTAAACCATCTAAACCATCATAATCGCTAGGGTACCATCCAATCTCTTATAATAAACCCAAAATATCAGAGATATGCCCTTCACTTTGTGAATATTAAGTGAATGTTTTTCAGTAGGATAAATCTGTTATGTCTTTTCAGTAGCACAATACTAATCAAGACAGGCACATGTCTGCTCATTTCTAAACTTATTTTTTTTTTTTAAAAGGCATCTTGTTGTCCTTTTTTAAGTCTTTTTTTACTTAATGGACAGTTAAATTGAAGGTGTCTAAAGAATAGATATTTTGTGTCTCCTGCTATCCAAGACCGACAGAAAAGCTATCAGAGAAGGGTGATGCTGCAGTGCACTGAAGCATGTTCTATTACCTTTACTTCCTTTGCCGCTTGTCTCTCAAACACATGTAACAAGTACATAATAGAACAAACACTGCCTGACCTACACAGCTATATGTGAGTCCATTAACATGGGTTGTCATGTGTATACCTGCTGCCATTAGCAGATATGTGATGGTGGAGATGTGGTTCAGATGCACGTATAGCTCACTTAAAGAAAACAAATGCAGCAGAGTTATACTATATATGGAAGCTAGTCTGAATGTTAAAAAAAGAGATGTTTTGCAGACATATCCATCTATTTATATATTTTCTGTCCCCCAATATTTTGCTTTTCAATATAAGGTTTCATGTTGACTTAAAGCACAAACTTTTTTATTTTAAATGTAGGAATAGAGAAGAAAAAGGTTAAAACCAGGTCGTTTTATTTTTTACTGGTGACATGTGTGTGTGATTGGGCTGATTTCCATTTATTTTCTGTTCTGTGCACCACACAGGAAGAGAGAGAAAATCTCTCCAAAATGGGAAAATTATTACTGAGACCAATGGTTGTCAACTTACGAATTATAGGGATCTCATCTGTGGCCCCTGAGATCACCACTCACCAGTATATGAAATCCTGTGGACAAAATACAAGAGAATGCTACATGTATGGATTGAGATTGGAGATATTCTACTGGACATAGAGACTGGGGAATGTGGTGCAAGAGACTTTTAGAGATCACTTGCAGTCCCTTTTACAAATAAATGCTCTCACTACTGACTGCTGGGAATGGGGAGCTGCAAAACCACAGATCAAGCATCGGGGTCTGGGTCTTAGACAGGTGCCAGTACAACTCATGTTCCCATTTGAAGATTCCCTAATTTTTACTATCCAGGTGACAACTTCAAATTTTGGATGCTAAAGCGCCGCTAAAACAAACAACACTTTATCGCTAACAGGCGGCGCATTCAGTGTGAAAGCACTCTAAATAATAATGCACTGTGTGGTGCCCATTGTAATATTCATAGCAGACATTAAAGGGCAAATATGATGCTTTCAAAACACTACTTAAATGCTGCTTAAACACAGTATATTGACACACGTAGGAACAAGTTCTTACAAGACTGCTAACCCTTTTCCATATTGTAAAATAGTGTTGTCTTTACACAGACGTCAATGTACATGAATCACGTAATTTTTTGTGCTTTTACATGTAAGATTTGCAGCCTCCTAATATTATTAGTGTCATTTTATGCTTTTAATAGGCATGTTTTAATCCTTATTTTTTTTTTGTCCTTTCCATATCCGCATAATGAAAATCATTGCCTGTTGGGCCTGAGCAGACCTAATCTGTACTTTGGATAACTTGTTAAAAGTAGATGCTTCTGCAATTTCCTGAAAAAAAAAATATTGAAAGACTATTACTTACACTAGTTGGTCATTATAGCAAGGATGATTAATGCCTGGTATTGTTGGGCAATGATACCATTTACATTAGTTCCAGCTGCCATCATATAAATTAAATACAGCAAACTCGCCCAATTATGTGACCAGCACCCAGTGAGCATCTAATCTGTGTGTTTAATCTGAATAATGAGCCTGTAGATGTAATGGGCACCTAAATGCAATAAGACCATTTTCACATTTACCTAGACTGATGCAAAATGAATTATGTATTATAATGAAAAAATAATGGAGTAATAGAAGAACAAAAATTGAGAAGGGTCAAAAGAACATCAATTCTCTCCCAAAGTTGACCAGTAAAAAAAAAAAAAAAGCATAATATTTACATGCACATTAACAATTAGAAAAATGAGTGGGTAGATCAGAATAATACTTCCATATTGCATGGAATGTGTTCAAAGCTCTGAAATCTGGAGTTATAGGACCACAGGCTAGACATAATAGAGTTCTAGATGGAATAGAGTGCATTCTCTATATTTTCCTTTGGATAATCATCAAGATGCTTCTGAAAATGTCACCAAATGTCTTGTTAGTTCTCAAAGTCTTGGTGCAATGCCTCGGTGGTGCACAAGACAGTATTGCTTCCTGATTTCCTGCTGAGAAGATTTTCTCTTCCCATTAAGACCTAAGAAAGGGTCTAACTTATCCCCATGTTATTCAAAATTAAAAACAGTTAATTATTTGTAAGGCCGCGTACACACGAGCGGACTTTCCCGCGGGATTGTCCGCCGGACTGGAGTCCGCCGGACAATCTGCCCGCGTGTGGGCGCCGAAAAGTCCGGCGGACTAAGTTTTAAGTTCAGACGTAAAATTGTCCGCTGGACTCGCGAGTCCGGCGGACAATCCCGCGGTCTGTGTGCTAGTCCGCAGGACTTTTGAAATGAACGGACTTGCTGACACAAGATCGGAAAGTCCGTTCATTTAGAACGTAACTGCAGGTAGACGGGACTAGCGAAGGCAGTGAATGCCGCCGCGCTAGCCCCGTCACCTGGCATGGATTTAAAGGGAATCCCTACACTGAAAAAACGGCGTGGGGGTCCCCCCCAAATCCATCTCAGACCCTCATCCGATTACACAGCCCGGCCGGCCAGGAAAGCGGGCAATTCCACACGCTCGGAAAGTCCGGCGGACCTCCTCTGGAAAGTCTGGGGGTTTGTCCGCTGGACTAGGTCCGGCGGAAATCCCGCCGGAAAGTCCGAGCGTGTGTACGCCGCATTATAGATACTTATATAGCACTGACCATTTACATGTATGCTTCATAATGAATGAAAAAAGTATCACAATATTAAATTTCATTCACAGTATATTTCAGTGACTCCTAATGCAGTGAAATACTACAGTGAAATACACATACATTAAAGATATGAATGGCATTTTACCATCGAAATAAGCTAACCCTTGGTAAATAAAATATATGAAGCACTGCACAGAGGAAACTTGCACACTTCGTGCTGGGATCAAATCCCTTCCCATTTAATATGTGCTATTTATCTGATTTTAACATATCCTAAACCTTTCCACCAGGAACAGCACCAGATGATTTATATATAAATATATATGTTTAATGTTGTGTACATAAACATTCATTTTCTTTAATTTAGTATAGTTTAATCACTGTGTCGTAGTTAATGATTTGAAAGCTTTACAGAAGAAAATTATGGGCTTTAGGCAAAAAAGAAAAATTTAGCTAATGGAGAAATTATGGCTTACATCTGCAGCTAATGGCAGTGTTCACTACTGAAGTGGCACCTGCTGAAAGTTAAGTAAATCTTATGTTGGCAATTCAGATGGCACAGCCAATGTTGTTCAGGGCTAAGTAATGTATAGAGCTTCAGCTGTTGTGCATGCACTAAGCACCATCTAGTGACCAGGTTTAACTTTTAAAATAGGAAAGTGAATGAAAGGGGCCCTAGTTGCAAAGCTGCAGAGGCACATTGAACATAAAACTTCTTTGTACATTTAAAGATAAACCCATGTCCAGCATCATTAAGGGTGTTCAAAGTTTCAGCTGACACTGGCCTTCATCCTCCTTTAAAGTCTCCAGCAAGGAAGAGCTAACTTAAAGGGTTTGTTACCCCAGCATTTCATATTTCTGTACCATGTACTTGTATGAAGAATTATCCTGTTTTCTTTGCATCTCTTCCTTTGTGTGAAATCCCTGGTGTTCCTGCCAGTCCCTCTGCTTTCCTATTAGAAACTGACCACACTAAGCAGGATAACACTCCATGGTCACTTCTCTAGTTGTTCTGGGAACTCTGTGTGCTCTTCTCCAATGATCAGACTTGTCCAGACACAACCCCTTGCATTGCCATTCACTGGAAAGTTCAGTGTGCTGTTGCTTCTTCTCCCCCTAGCTTTTCTGCAGCTGAGAACAAAGGGAATGTGATCACTTTTAAAAAAGGGAAAAAAGGTGTCTATCATTTTTTTTATATTTATACACAAATGTTTTGCCTTTCATTTCAATTTTAAACTAAATGGGTTGTTTTACAAAGTGATCGTTTACAGTCACCTTAAGATGTACTGGAGCAGCCTTCAGGATAATTGGGAGTAACTGTTTTCTGTGCATCGAGAAGCATCTATTTAGCTGTTGTAAAGTCTGTTGTGTTTCTATGCATTACAGCCCAGTTCTTTTTCTCATCCGGAAATGTATTCCCTGCAGAGGTTTCCCTAACACCTTCTTCCTTATACTGTAAAAAATCATAGTGTCACCAGATTTTGAGATAAAAAATATATTGCACTTACATGTAACTGTGCCCTGACTCAGCACAAACGTATACAGCCTTACTGTTATAAGCACCGCTGCTTCTCCCTCCCAGGATTGGTGTGGATTCCACCAACAGGAAGTTTGGGCCGTCACTTCCCAGCTTACTTCTGACATCAGGTCTGCCCCAAACTTCCTGTTGGTGGAACGTACTCCGATCCCGGGGGGGAAGAGGCAGCCGTGCTTAGACCAGTAAGTCTGTATACATTTGTGCAGGTCAGGGCACAGTTACATGTAAGTGCAATATATTTTTGTTATCTCAAAATCTGGTGCAATAAAATACTACACTATATGGTGGTGATTTCCTTTGGAGAAAGAATGACAGATACAGTATGGGACATTATTGGAAGATCTGATGGTGAGGCTGTGATAAATTTGAATGGGTCATCAAATATCCCAAAGTGCTTATTGACCTTTATTCATTTGAATGCGCACTTCTCAGTGTTGGTGGTGGCATTTGGTGTGTCATTGGATGATCATTTACCAGAATAGAAGAAGATCACATTTTATAGTGTGGGATATACCACATTTATTTATGGACTTTTCTAGTTGATTATTTTAATGTATGTTATGAAAGTTCAAAAAACATGTGTCATTAATATTAGTGCAAAACCAATAATCAATTTCACAGAAGCACAAACCACCACATATAAGCAGTATTACAATTCATATATATGTTTAGAACAATCCAATCCATGCAAAAAAGTCCATATAGTGAAACAAATCCCCCACAGTGATTTGATTCCAAGAAATATAATCACACCCCTGAGTGAGTGAAACAGGAATGATATTGCACCTTGAATCCACCACCAATGTGATCAAAAAGCACAATCTACACTCACCAGATCCAATTGCCTTTCATTCTCATGAAAAGGCAGATACGCTTGAATATTTAATCAATCTCCACTTGGTAACATCACCTCCCGATCAACTCACCTCATCTCATTGCATGTATGTGAGAAAAAATGGAAGCTTCCAATAGTGCGTTACTCCCATTTATTTAAAAAGTATACCGCTCACATTTAAAACATTATGTGCTCAGCACTTAAATGGGTTGGTTTAAGTATAGCTGATCTCAGTCCCACTACCTCCATGCTGATTTCAACCGCCAGTAGAATCACCTTCCATCCTTCCCGAAATCACAACAGCAACCGAGTTCCGTATAGCCACGCCCGATGCATTTTGTCATCTTCGAATTGTCACAGGGGATCTGGTGAGTGTATTTGCATAAGGGAGGCAGCTTTATTCTTTACATCACAAGGGAGCAGGTGCCTTTGTATATTTATTACCTATCAAGATTTTGTTTTGAAGCCTGATCTGTAAGTGTTCCCCTGACTTAATTTAATGCTAACACCATAGAAATGCAACCCTAATATCAACAAATACTGTAGATCTTTACTTTTAAGCTATGGTCACCTCGAGTGTCCAGTTACTGGAAATATCATGGGAATAAAGAAAACTGATGATGGGTTCACACTATGACCAAGTAGGTGTATTTAACCACTTCAGCCTCGGACCATTTGGCTGGCCAAAGACCAGAGCACTTTTTGCGATTCGGCACTGCGCCGCTTTAACTGACAATTGCGCGGTCGTGCGACGTGGCTCCCAAACAAAATTGATGTCCTTTTTTCCCACAAATAGAGCTTTCTTTTGGTGGTATTTGATCACCTCTGCGGTTTTTATTTTTTTGTGCTATAAACAAAAAAAGAGTGTCAATTTTACTTTTTTCTATAATAAATATCCCCCAAAAATATATGAAACAATTTTTTTTCTCAGCTTAGGCCAAAACATATTCTTCTATATATTTTTGGTAAAAAAATTGCAATAAGCGTTTTTTGATTGGTTTGCACAAAAGTTATAGCATCTACAAAATAGGGGATAGATTTATGGCATTTTTATTAATATTTTTTTTTTTTTACTAGTAATGGCGGGGATCTGCGATTTTTATCATGACTGCAACATTATGGCGGACACATCGGACACTTTTGGCGCTATTTTGGGACCATTTATAAAGCGATCAGTGCGAATAAAAATGCATTGATTACTGTGTAAATGTGACTGTCAGTGAAGGGGTTGACCACTAGGGGGCTAGGAAGGGGTTAAGTGTGTCCTAGGGAGTGATTCTAACTGTTAGGGGGCGTGGCTATGATGTGGACACGTCACTGATCTCTGCTCCCGATGAGAGGGAACAGACTATCAGTGACATGTCACTAGGAAGAAAGGGGAGATGTGTTTACACTGACATCTCCCTGTTCTTCAGCTCCGTGACACGACCGCGGAACACCGGCGGACTTCGAGTGCGTGGGTCCCATGGGCACAAGCACGGACATTGCATGTTCGTGAGCACCGTGATCACACAGCGGCAAATTTAAAGGGACGTACCTGTATGCCCATTTGCCTGTCCGTGCCATTCGTTCGGCATGTGGTTAATAAATGATTATAGATTCTTAGAGGGATATTTGTCATGTTTGATTCAAAATCAACTACTGGCTTTTCATTTTGTATAATAAAATTACAAGGAGCAACACGTCAGATGATATATCAGGTTTTGATACTCTGGTGCTGTCTTTTGGAAGAAACTAAGACTAGGGGCTGTAAGCATTGGTGTAACTACTGCCATAGCAATTCACATGGATGCTATGGGGCTCACAATTCAAGGGGCTCACAAATCAAGATGCCCGTGGGGAGCAGGAGGAGTGAGATATTTGTCCTGTCCTTGCAGTCCATATGCATTAGTTCTGTGCCTATGCATTTTACCCACAGGCAGATGCACAGACACTTAGGGCTCAGTACGAGCAGCAACAGGAAAAATCATTAAAGTGGACTTTTGACAGACACATTAAGGGGTCTGTTTATAAAAAGAAATGCACAGCGATTTGTCCCGAAAATGGGGCAAAATCAAATGTTTTCAGGGTATATTGTCTTCAGGTCAAGGTAAAAATGCAGAGCTTTGACCCTTTCACTGTCAAATATGTTTTTGCAAACAAATAAAAAAATTAGGCCTTAAGATTAGTTAAAACCCACAGTCAGTACACATTTTCGGAAAACAGAGACACTGTAGAAGAAAATGGTGTAGTCTCAATATTTTCAACATTTCCAACAATTTTTGTACATAATGTATTAGTTCATTTTAGAATACTCATTTATTTTGGAAAAATATAAAATATGAGACTATTTTTAAATTAAGTAACATCAGAAACTGGAAGTGCCAAAATCCTCGTCCCCTAGGAAAGACCAGCAAACAGACATTGGCTGGTCTTCCCTCTCTGTAACCTGTGACACAGATGGGAATATGGACCCTGGGACAGCTTCCTGATTCACCTGCACTTCCACCTGAAAGCTGACAGTTGGCATCTCCTAACTTTGCGAGATAAAGTAACTATTTATCCATTGCATACAATGTTTCTGGGAGTGAAAGACTGCCACAAATGTCATCAAACCGTGTGAGTATGAAGCTGGTTTGTATGAGTATGATGACATTTGTGGCAATCACTACTCCATGTGAGTATTTACACTGCTCTGCATAGTTACCCTGTTGCCCTTCCAGCCTACTGACCATCCACATATAGGGCCTTCTTCCTGCTATTTAACACCCATGTGTGACAGACCGCCTGGCACCCCACTTGGGTTCTTCCACCAAGATACAGCGCCCTTCACTCTGGAACCAGAAACAAGGTATTATAGTTGAGCATGGCACCCAAGAACTAGACGACACTAGCTTAGGTGCAAACTGAAACTGACTTTATTGTAAATTCACACAGAATATATACCACACAAAATCAGATAAGAGCTTGATCACATTATCCTAAACAATGAATACTTTAAACAGGAATCTAATCATCAGCCAACAGCGATCCAATCAAACAGAAATTCAATCAACATTTAACAGCTAACTAATTACACAGTAATATCATCAGCTCATCTAACAGTACATCTAATGAACAGCACACATAAACATCCCAAAATGGCTTGGTAACAAGGTGAAGTGGACACAATACTAATCACATCTCCAAGAGGATTAGCAGACAGAGAGAAACAATAGGTGACTCATTTAACAATGGGACTTCACACATAGGTGGCACACAATGGGGGAATTATACCATGATAGACACCTTAATAAAAAGATTTACACAAAGCAGCAGGAGACACCAGCATCAGGTTGTTTGGAGCAGATTACAATCTTCTCCTTAGTCTCTGAGTCTAGAAGGGGATTGAAGCAGTCAATTCTGGTTTGGGCACAGAGGCCTCAAATCTGTATCCAGCTCCTATGTTCCCAGAGTCTGTGTGTGTTTTGGGGAGACATGGACTTGAATCTGAAGCAAAACCACTCCAAAGGTCCCCCAGGCACACACCTCCCAAAGAATAGAGGCCCCTCAAAAGCCAGGGCCGATAGTCAGTAAGCAAGAGGCTACCCTGCAGTCCTCTCCAAAATCTCCTGACCCCGTTGGGTCTGTCACACCTCGTAAAGGGGCATTCCTTTTCCTACTGGTCATACACATATGAGAGAATTATCCCTTCTACTAACCAGAAACATAAGGGAGCATTCTTTCTGCTACTGACTACTAATGTAAAGTGGCCTTCTTCCTCACACTAACCATCAGTTCAAGGTAACCTTTTTCATCCTACTGGCTACCAGTGTAAGGGGGCATTAACAACAAAATCATATAATATATGCTGGAGCACAGGCCAGTATTTTTTTTGTTTTTTGTTTGGCAAACAGATCTCCTAAAAAGTTTTTTATGGGGCCCTGTGAGTTCCAGCTAAGTCAATGGTTGTAGCATCATTGTTTTTTGCTGCATTATAAGGAACAAAGTCAATTCATGACCAAAAGGCTGCTAATGTATATGTTATTGTAATAATACTATAAGCTTGTTTACAATGTTTTGATCATATCCAGAAATGTTTATCATGCATTATCATTTTAATATGACATTTTTAACAAATATAATCTTTATGAAATTCTGGAAAAAAAATTCTATCTTGATCTTCAGATGAAAATGTGCATGCTTACTTTATCTTATATGAGACATTTCTGGTTTATTGTATGATGCGCTGTCAAATGAGCGCAAGCCCTTTGACTGATATTCTCCTCTTCATTTCCTGTCTGTCCTTTCTACAGTTGTATGCCATTTTTATTGCTGTTGTTCATATCTGGGGAAAACAGGAAGAGGTCCTATAAAAAGGAACAGCTTGTCAAAATATGGCAACACATTTTTTCCAGCTTTCCAGTCCCAAAGCAAGTTCCAGGCTGCCTTTTATTCTTGACAAACTTCTCCCAGTAAAACAATAATACTGTCTGAAAGGAATATTGAGGGAACATATTGTACAGAGTACAAGAAATACAGGAAGAGTGAGGGTAGAAGTCAATGGCCATATAAAAATGAAATTCTCCTATAAGTGTACAGATTAAATGAGCACATGTGTCGATAGCTCACATTCATTATATACTCCAAGGGCCACTAAACCTAAAAAAAAAGAACTTTGTTGAAGTACAACTAATAATATCGACAACCAAGTATGTTGCTGTGTTCAGAAAATATTTAATATTTATGTATCTTTTGCTGTGCAATCTATCAGTCTGTGTTGGCTGGAATTTTAGTCTAATTGGAAACTGCTAATTGATAGTTGGCAGAATTTGCCTGTGAGTTAACTGGAAAGCAAATCCAGTTTTAAACTATTGTCATTAAACAACCTTCATGTGCATTTATCTCAGTTTTGCAATCTGGATAAGCTCCTAGATGCTTACAAAATAAGCTTTTGTGTTATTTTATATCTTTTTTGGGGGATTTTTTTTGTAAGTTGCAATGTTAGTATCTTTTGAAGTAGAGAGACTGTTATACTTAGTAAAAAAGACTGCCATGTAGATTTTCTACATTTCATTTTTCAGAAAGATTGCTTGTAGACTTCCATACTCTCCAATAAAGATTTCTTTGAGATCTGTATTATCTGCAGAAAGCATTGCCTTTTGAGATATCTTGCCTCTAGCTCATCAAGAAGCCTCAATCTTTACAAGTGTCCTTCATTGCCCTGATGTGAGATTCTTAGTAGTACTTGCAGACCAGGCTATAAACAGGTAGAGAGTGCAAATCAGTAGGCAATTCAATTTTTTTCCCCTGTGTACTCTGCAATATTAGGACATTTCCACTTTTTGTTAGGAACAAGTGACATTTTAGCAAGTTAGGGGGAATGTGAGTACATGTCTAATTTTGGCCCACATACCCTATGTTTGATTAGGATATAAGCTGACCTAATGGTTTTAACTCCAATTTTGGCAATTCTCTGGTCCTCCAGGCTCTGAAAACAGCATAGCAGTGTTTCAACGCCTGCAGTCCTGGGCTCCATCCGACTCTGGCTGTTCCCTCTTTCTTTTATTTCCCCCACAGGCATGGGCCCCCTGTTCCTTTTATAATACACTGAGCCAGTGGGCCAGACCCAACAAAGCCCGCCAAGAAAAAATACCTGGGAATACAATTAACTCTTAGCTTCCTGAACAGGCAGACGTAACCTTTACATGCCTACAAGTATGTTTACTACAATGCAATATTATCATTCAGGCAGCATCGGATACTAATATGTCTGATGCTGAATAAGTGCACTGGAAAAAGTGATCATAAGGAACATTGTCCTATTTTTTTAATTACAGTTTTTTAAAAATTTTTTTTGACTTACAGATAGTACAGAGTTGTACAGTAAGGTAAAAACTTAGAGGTGGTGACTTAACATCAAAAAACAGGTAGTCACGGATGTGTTGTAACTTAATGTCAATGCGATAATGCAAACAATAACATACATCAAATATAGATAGAGAGATAGGGTGTAAGGATGAGGGGTAATTTACATTGTCAAGTAGGAGTTACTAGCACATAGTTCTGAAATGCCAAGTGAAAAGAGTGAATCGTGCGGTTGTATCAATAGGGGGCGGTGGTATATTTTATCAATGGGGGGGAGTTTAGCTTAGCATATGGGAACATAATAACAGAGAGTATGACCAGTAATGTTGTATAGGTGGATCAAGAATGGCTCTTTATGAAGTATGGGGAGAGGAGAAAGGCAATGTAAGGTATTGTGTAACTGAGAATGAAACAGATGAACTAAGTGGGGTGTATCTGGAGTCATGAAGCCAGTGGTGTGAACGCTTGTAAAATTAAATGAGTAGTTAGATAGGCTTTTGCAAATAGCCCTTCCATCTTACAGTGATCATTTAGAGTGATAATCACTTCCTGAAGAGTGGGAGTATATTTAGATTTTAATTTGCGGGCAATAGATAAGTTTGCTGCAATGAGAATATGGGTGACTAAGGAATGTAGCAAGTGAGGCCATTTCCCCAACCCGATACCAACAAGAGCCATTTGTGTGGTCAGTGTAACACAATTGCCAGTTATTTCAGTAAGAAAAGCATCTATTTGAGACCAGCAAGAAGTTAGAATAGGGCATTCCCACCAAATGTGTGATGGGGTGCCATCTATGTTGCAAAGTCTCCAGCATTTGGGAGAGATTGAAGGCTGTATCTGGGCTAGTTTGGTAGGTGTGTAATACCAGTTGAGATATATCTTCATAGTTGATTCCCAATGGGAAATGTTCTTGAAGAGGAGGTGTGGGACTTGGAGGGCAAAATGCCATTGTTGAGTAGAAGTGGAGAATTGAAGAGTCTTCTAGTATTCCATGGGTAGGCTTTTCTCATCAGTGGGAGTAGCCATGAGTAGTCTATATATTAAAGAAGTACCTTTCAGATGGGGGATTTGGAATTATAGAAGTCTACCAACTTATAGATGAGCGATGAGGAAGACCAGGACAGGGAGTGTAAGGCATGTCAGATCCGTAGGTAGAGATACATTTCCCTGTTGGAGATGTGGAAGGTGTTAATCAGATGTTGGAAAGAAGTGTGTCCCTGGAGGGTAGATATCCCCTTTGAGGCCCATTGGTTGACAGGTAAATCCAGGGAAATAAGCTGTAAGGAGTGTAGAGGGAAGTGAGCTAGAGTTTGAAGAGTAAGTCCTTTTTTGTAATTTGTGGGATGGAGCCCCAGACTTTCAAGGTTGCATTCACAGTGTCCAGAAAACAGTGTGTGGATTGAGGACAAAGCCATGAGGCACAGAGGAGTAGCCAAAAATATTGCTGTGCAGCTGTTTGTTCAATTTGTTTCCAATGTGGACCTGTCGATGCAGTCCACCATGTTTTAGCTTAGTCAAGTAAAGTAGCTTTGTAGTAGGCTTTTATATCAGGTGCTCCCATTCTGGATTGAGGGGTGGGGGTGTAGATCAAGTTCTGCTTGAGGCGATACTTCTTGCCTTCCCATATGAAAAGGTTAATACTGCGTTGGATTTGGGTGAGGCTACAGGGGAGGCATGGAATAGGAAGGGTCCTGAATAGGTATCGGACGTGAGGTAGCCCAGGATGTTTTGATCGATATCATTGCCATGCAGATGTCCTGTAATTTCTTCATGAGTGTATCAATATTGATACAAAAGTAGTTGGTAGATGGAACAAACCAGTTGGATACCTAAATAGGTAATGGTGTCAGCCAGTGCTCAGGAGAACAGGGTTAATTGAGAGATTTGACGTTTGATATTGGGAGTTAGGCAGACTCCCAGCATTGATGATTTGGAATGATTTAGTTTATAAAGAGATGCTCTACCGAAGCCTTCTAGAGTGCGCAATAGGTAGGGGAGGGAGTCAAGTGGGTTTGTTAGTGAAATTTTCATGTCGTCTGCATATAGACCAATTTTGTGAGTGGAGTTACCAATGGTGATACAAGAGATTAGGGGACATAATGGTTGCAGCTAGGGTTCAATTACCATTGCAAAGATAAGCAGAGATAGGGGGCAGCCCTGACGGTAGTTATTAAAAACATATGGAGACAAGTAACCTGAGGTCCCCACTCTGGTGCTTGGATTAGAGTATAACCCCAGGATGGCTTGTTCGATGTTGCCAGAGTAGCCAAACTTTGTCAGGACCTCCGTGAGGTATCGCCAGTGTATTCTATCAAACGCCTTCTCTGCATCTAAAGAGATCAACAGAGAAGGTGTTTTGTGGTGTTCAATTCATTGAATCAAACCTCAAAAAAGTGTAGTGCCATCAGATGTTTGTCTGTGAGGAACAAACCCTACCTGGTCATTGTGTATTAGATTTTGTAAGTATATTGCCAGCCGGGAAGCTAGAAGTTTGGAGTAAATTTTAATGTCTGTATTAAGGAGGGATATGGGTCTGTAGTGAGCTGGATTGTAAAACGTTTTGTTAGGCTTTGGAATGGTTACAATTAAGGCTTCTAGGGATTTTTTGGGGATTTCGCCAGTCAAGAGAAAGTGATTGAGTGTGTCGCAGAGGTAGGGGGTAATGTGATTCCGAAATTCTTTATAATATTCATTGCAGGGGCTTTGTGTAGAGGTAATGTGCTGAGCATATTATTGATTTCATGAGGCGTGAAGGGTTGGGATGGGAAAGTGTTACGATCTGGTCTGTAGTCAGTGTAGGCAGATTAACCTTGGAGAGAAAAGAGTGGATGGTTTGATCAGTGGGCAGATCTTCTGAACCTGCAGACCCTAGGTTGTAATGTAAAGGTTAGCATAACATTTTTGAAAGTGGTTAGCAATGTTGAGTGGGTTTGTGAGTCTAGTGCCTTTAGAATCAGTCATATAAGGGATTTTTGTCTGGGACTATTTGCGTTTATATTGTCTTGCAAGTAATTTGCTAGATTTGTTTCCTTGTGAGTACCAGTTGAGTTTGAGGCGGGAGACATAAAAATCAACATGTTTGTGAATTGGGATCTGAGGTGAGGGTGAGGATTTGTTGCCTTGCTCAACGATGCGGTTTAGCAAGCAAGTCATTTCTGCTGAGTGTCTTTTTTTCTCCTGGGCATCAAATTTTAGGAAGAGACCGTGAATAACAGGTTTGTGGGCGTTCCAGAGTGTAGCTGGATTCGAGACGGAACCTGCATTGGTAAGGAAGTAATGTTCAATTCCAGACTTGATCTGAGGACCATAATTTGGGTGATTAAGGAGAGAGGTATTCACACTCCACCTAGTGTGAGACTTAATGTAATGTTTATGGGTTAGTGGTCAGACCACGTAATCAGCCCAATGTTAGACGAGGATATTTTCTGTAATAGTAAAGAAGTTGTCAAGAACAGATCAATTATGAAATAAGAAGAGTGACAGTGTGAAAAATAAGTAAAGTCTTTCTCCGTACCATGCATGCATCGCCAAATGTCATAAATGTTTTCCCAAAGGAGTAAGGAGGACAATGCAGAGGAGCATTTCCTGGTGATATTAGAGGAGTTTAGGGAAGAATCTACAACTTCATAGAAGTCACCACAAATAAGGAGTTGATCCTTGGGGTATACTTGTAGTTTCTGGAAAATAGATTTGTAAAAGGATGATTGGAGGCTATTAGGGCATATAGATTCACTATTGTTAGGGGATGGTTGTTAAATGAAGCGGAAAGAATTATAAATGTATTATATGGTCTAATTGAAATGCGACGGTGGCATGGACAGCAATCGTGACTCCTTTTTTCTTACAATCTGCAGATGCAGTAAAACAGTGAGAATAGGATTTGTGGGAATGGCAGAGGTTTTGTTATTAGCAAAATTGGTCTCCTGTACACATAATATATCTGTGTGCTGAGATAGAGCCTCTTTTCATAGAAGAGAGTGTTTTAAGGGATGATTGAAGCCCTTATTGTTAATAGATGTGATCGTCAGGGTCAAGGCTTGGTGGGGATGCTATCATAGATAGGAGCAAGACCCTCTCATCTGTACAAGGTTTTCGATCAAAAGCTGAATATAAGATACTCGAGAACCATAAAACAAATACAGGGACAAAAGAACAAAAAAAAAAATAGTAACTATGTATCTTATAACAATTGGCAATGAGGGGAGCTAGGGTGTGCACCGCACACTAGAAAAACTGGGGTAGGGTGTAGTAACTCCAGATGCGAGCTCTGGCTCTCAGTGGGCACAACTTGCGGTGTGGGTCATAGCCACAGAGCCATATATTTCCAAGAGGTTGAGGATTTCAGTGGCTCTGGGATAGCTTAAGTGGTGCCAGTAGACTGCCAGGGGTCTGATAAGATTGGTCGAGGTGTAGGTTTTGGCATGGTCTATTTTTTTTATATATTGTTTAAGTCATTGACTACATTGCCTTAAAAATCCCATTTATTATGAGGTAACAAAAATCCACATTTATCAGGGATGATGGCAATGACATGCCCCACTTCATGAGTCCTATTCTATTTTCACATATTCCTAGGGTGGACAATACACCCAAAATCCTCATTTGACTCATGAAGTCTCGGCATGGACCCCTTTTTTGCAAACTTTAAAAATTATTATTAATGTAAGGAATATTTTTTTCTGTTCTTCTCAGAGAAGGAGACGGTATATTCCTGATTGATCCTTGTTTGGTAAGGATTCTTTAAGCAATAGTTTGGATTCCCTACTCTGTATGTTCCGTTCGTCTGGCCCTTTCCGTTACCGCAGGGATGGGTGATCTTTTGGGCAATAACTGGGAGGAACTCATGTCCACCATTCAGAATAATTATCAGGCCAAGGAACAAGTTGTATCTGATCTTAATGCATTGTTTTTCAGTCTTACTAAGGTTCTAGAGAAAAAGTCTGCATTGCACTGGCATATATTTTCTCTAGAGAGATATATTCGGGAAAATATTAACCCAATTGGGCTAAGGATTCAGATCTTCCCGATTTTGAATCATATTTCCAACGATCTGAAAAACCAATGGGAAATGCATTTAAATAATTGCTCAAAAAACCTTATGATCCTATTACAGGATGAGTATAAACAACAACTCAACATACTCGATAGTGAGATTAATGCCCTATATACTCGTCTAATTCCTTTAAAAATTAATGAAGGTTATGTTATCCTGGAGGAGAAATTAAAAGTTCATTTACAGGATTATGGGAAACTGATTCTACAAAAGAAAGAAAAAAAGTATTGGCGCGATAAAAATGCCTTCAGTGAGAACAGAGCCTATAAATGGCATAAAAATAATAGCAATCCATCCAACAAAAGTTTTTCAAAAAATCAAGAAAAGAAAAGGGACTATAACTCCGACACACCATCAAATGCTTCCTCTTCCTCAGCTTCCTCTCTTCCTGAGGGATCCCTGAGAAAGAGAAAGGGACCTTTCTCCAAACAACTAGAACAAGATGGAGAAATCCAGCAAGCCATGAAAAAACGTCCATTTGAAACCCAACCTTGGGCCAATGCACGGGGAGGAAAAAATGGGGGCACTACCAGAAATTCCAATACTGATATGATTAAAAACACTAACACCAATATTGCAAACACCGATACGATCAGAAACACCAATACTAATACTGTGAAAGGAAAAGGCACTAAAAGCTCTAAAGATCAGGGAGCAATTCCTAAAACACAAAGACAGTTGGAGGATTTTTTAGACAAGTTAACTCCAACGCAGCTATCGATCATACCTCCTACACCGGATCCAATGTCGTCTACAACGACGACAAAAGAAACGGGGAAGGAGACTTAAATATCATCAATCTGTCCTCACATGTACTTACATCTACAGAGAATCAAGTTCTCTCCCTTGGCCTCTCTTTTTGTCCTAACAAAACCACGGATAACTTTGAAACTATTAAAGATATTAATCTATTCGCAAGAAATCTTTTATTCAGAAGTATGTATAGAAAAAAGTCAACTCAGCAGCAATCTGTGGCACCAAACCTGACAGCAGCTGATTTCAGGGCTCTCAGAGACCTGAACCAGCTTCTATCAGAAAATCAATCTTGTATGGATATATGGGAGGAAGAAGGTGATAGTGAGGACAACTTGGAGGAAACTCCTCAAGATGATCCTAGTCAGAAGAAAAAGGTTTTCAAAAGGAAATCAAACAAATTTCCCCCACTGAACCAAAATCCGGCTTTATCTCTCTTTGTCCAATTGGTCTCCAAAGAGATTCAAATGCTAGGCAAGAATAGAACATTATCCCAGAATCTGAATGTAGAACAAAATAGGGCATTAAAATCACTGAAGAGCAACGTTGAAATTACCATCAAGGCATCAGATAAAGGTGGAAATATCGTCCTAATGGACAACCATATGTATGAATCCATGTGCATGAAAATCCTAAGCAATAAAAACTGCTATCAAAAAATTTCTGCCTCCTTGGCCGAAAAATTTAATCAGGAATTTTATGATTTGGTCGATGAAGCGCATAGATCAGGAGCGATCACGATAGAAATGTTGGATTTTATACGTACAAGACATCCACGCACCCCCACAATGTATGCTCTACCGAAGGTACACAAAGATCTAAAAAACCCTCCTGGAAGACCGATTATTTCGGGAAATGGGAGCATATCCGAGGCAATCAGTCAAGTAATTGATGACTATCTTAGACCACATGTACTCGAATTAGCATCCTACACCAAGGATACAATTCATTTGCTTCAGATGCTGGAGAATCTAGAAATTCCAGACTCCGCAATATTGGTAACAGTGGATGTTGAGTCACTGTATAACAGTATTCCACACGACCGCGGAGTGGCTGTGGTTGGACGGATTCTCCAGCAAAGATCAACCACGGAGTGGAAGTTTAACAATTTCGTACTAGAAATGTTGAGCTTCATACTCAAACACAATGTTTTTCTGTTTAAAGGATCCCACTACCTCCAGGTACAAGGTGTGGCTATGGGGACGTGCTGTGCACCCTCATACGCCAACTTGTACCTGGGGGAGTGGGAGACAAATTTTTTGTCTAACGACCAATTAACGAGCTTCACTGAACACATCGTCTTGTGGCAACGCTACATCGACGATGTTTTTCTAGTATGGAATGGTCCAGAAACAATGCTGAAACAATGTTTGGCGATAATGAACGAAAATACTTACAATCTTTTTTTCACCATGGCTTATGATCACCGTAAAATTGATTTCCTTGATGTTTCCATCATTAAGGACATCTCTGGTAGATTAACCACTCAGCTATACAGGAAGGAAACTGCCGGCAACACTTTGTTGCATGCTGGAAGTTTCCATCCTGAACCCCTAAAAAGATCGATTCCTTATAGCCAACTGCTCCGAATTAAACGGAACTGCACCACAGACGAAGCCTTCCAATTAGAGGCGGATAAACTGAGTAGAAGATTACTCAGTAGAGGCTATACAAAATCATGCCTCAGGAAGGCATTTAACCGGGTAAAAAATCAAGATAGACATGAATTACTTTTCAAAAAGAAAACCAAGAAGGCTGATGATACTCCCAGAATCATTATACGGTACTCCAACGAACATAAAAAAATAAGGCAAATTCTGGCCAAACATTGGCCAATATTAATGAATGATCCATTACTGTCTGATTCAATTACTACAACTCCACAAATTACCTTTAGAAAAGCCGGTTCCATCGGGGGGCTTTTGACTCAAAGTGAATACAAAGGTAGTTCACGCATAGACCCCTGTAAAATCTGGGGTACATACCCGTGTGGCTCATGTTCTTTCTGTGTGGTAATAGGCAAACGCACATCTTTCAAGCTACCCAATGGGGAAGACTTCCAACTTCAACACTTCGCAAATTGTAAGACCAAAGGAGTGGTCTATTTACTCCAATGCGAATGTGGAGCCTTTTACATTGGGAAAACCAGACAAGAACTGGGCCAGCGGGTTAGCAAACATCTCTTCAGTATGAAGATTTGCAACCTTTATCTCCCATTAGGGAGACATGTGGCCAAACGACATGACTACAGAATGCCCTCTATCAATTTTACTGTAATTGATCTGATACATATACCAATGCGAGGAGGAGACTGGAATAAAATGCTCTTACAGCGCGAAATGCGCTGGATCAGACATTTAAATGCCACGACTCCTCCAGGACTGAATGAAACCGAAAGCTTCAGACCATTTCTTGATGGCTTCAGCTCTGGCAAAACCGACTGAATACATCAACTTGACCACAAAAATTCCACAACCACATCCAACAGTGGTTCCCATTCATGAGTTCATTGGGACCAATACATCGGTCATCTACTCAGTTTCTTGTCCCTATCTCTCACCCTTCCCTGGGTCTTGGATCCGACTGGGCGGGGAGCATCCGTCTTAGTGTTTCCAAACTATATAAGGGGTTTTATTTTACTTTTGATTGTTTATTGTTTATTTACATTTGTACGGTTTATATATGATTTATATATCCTTTTTCCGTTCAATTTTTTCCTATAGGTTGAGTGGTGCTCTTGAACCTCCAGATATAGCATAATGGTTGACCTACTTTCATCGCATTCCCGGCACACGTAAGCCCACTCTGTTCACACGATTGGGCATCCCTTCTTTGCAGCTCTGGATTGGGAAGGGGGGTTTTACCTATAGTGATCCCCATTCCTTCATTTAGTTGCACAGCAGGGTCACATACTGTGTCGGGTGGTTTTTAGTTTTCTGTCTTATGGCACTCATCACATCAGACCAGCATATCTTGGGTCTTCCATGTGAAGTTTGGCCAATTGGGAGGTTTCCATCCAACCCCCTCCCCTCTGGGTAGTCCCTTGACAGCTCCATCTGTTTTCCCCTTATAAGGGCATTTCATAAATACAATTTTTCATGGGACAGTAAAGTGTTCTCCATTTACAAGGGCATATTATAAAAACCATTGTTGTATCATTACATGAAATATCACCTCCAAAATGTCACGCCGTGTCTTTGACCAAGGCACTGCTGGAATAATAGCTAATTTCATTTATATGATCTACCGGTCTAATAGCCGGTGAGCATCCTCCTTTTTAGGCCATTTTTGTTATTGTTGTTGCCTTGGTAATCAGGATATTTCCCTCATAGGGTCGGCGCTTTCCTACTGCTCACTTACAGCACTGGAGGCGCGGCCTCTGGGTGGGCGGGGGCGCCGTTCATCGAGATGATTACCATGGAGATGAGGACGCCGCCCTTCTTGTTTACGGCGTCCTCCTCTCGCTCTACGTACAATGTAGGCTGCTGTAGCTCCCTGAAGGATGGAGGTGCGGCACAGCTGAGCCAATAGCAGGAGCGCCGCCGTCATGGTGACGTCGGCGCGTACATTCAATTCTATGTCCATCCGTGGGTGGTGGTGACGCCGCCGCCGAGACGCCGTGGTCATGACGACGGTGACGCACTTTCCAACGCTTGGACACACAGAGAGAGGAAGTCTCCTCTGATTGGTCTTTTTGCTTCAATCCACTCTTTTGTTGTTTTGATACAAGGGCTCATCCACCAATACACACACAGGTCAGCTTTTTCTCAGCTGTTCCAAATCCCCCATTACTCACATTTGGCGCCGTTTTTGAACCCAGAGGGCTATATAAAAAGACATACACCAGGAGCACTTAGTATGCACGCTCCTCACCTACCTGCAGGACCTACGAAATTATCTCCACTTCGGCTTTGCAAGATTTGATTTTCTATCTCTATCTTGGTTAAGCGGAGAATCGAACCTTGGCCATCCAGGCACAAAAATCCCCGTAAGTAGATGCACTATAAATCTGGGAATATGGCCTATGCTTAGAAAATGGGCCCCCATATTCAAAAAATCTTTTTATCCATTCATTTTTGTATTTTTTACTTGCTTTTCATAGGTCCCCCTGCCTACTATTCCCAGATTCGTTTGGGGCAATATTAGGATGCAATGGGCGGAGCATGTGGTGCATCGATATTAAGCTTTGGCTTTTAGCGCTCCTTATGCGATGATAATAAGTTTGGTCTCCATTGGTGGTATCTGGTGGCGAAAAAGCATACACATCGGCCCTTGGAACTTTTGAGCGGATACATAGGTAGATTATTATTATTTTCATTATAATTACATTTTCAATTTTTCTGCTGCAGTGCACTAATGTCATATTCTATTTGTAGAAAGAGTGGCTTCCCTGAGGAAGAAATTACACACATATGCACATTTCGAAACGCGTTGGATTTTCAGACTACTGTACATCCAGAGCCAATGTTTGTTCATGCCTCTGTATTGTATTTTTATTGTAGTATGAAATGGCCACTCACATATGATGTATGATATGTATGCAGCTACTGTGTTTTAAACACATTTCCACTATTTTGTAGATATTTGTTGTGATTTGTTTTCTCCTTTTTTTTTATATTACTTTGATACATGAATAAATTTTCTATTTTTTTTATATATTGTTTAAGTCATTGACTACATTGCCTTAAAAATCCCATTTATTATGAGGTAACAAAAATCCAGGTTTTGGCATGGTTGGAGGTGGTGAAGATGAAAGGCTCCAGTTGTGTAGTTGTTTCAGACATTTCTTGGGAGTTATTTTGGTAGGTCACAAGTAGTTTGTTTGGAAAGCCCCATCTGTAAATGATTTTCTGCGCCTTTGGTATGGAGGTGACTGGGGCGAATGCCTTCCGAACCTGTGAGGTGGCTACAGATATATCATTATATAGAGAGATTTGGGTAAATAGTTCCGGAAGTTGCCTTGAGGACCTAGTTGCACGGATTATTCTTTATTTGGCATTAAAGTAGTGTAATCTTGCCACGGTGTCTCGAGGGACTGAGGCTGGAAGATTACTGGGTTTCTGAATTCTGTGTACCCTTTCTATTAGTAGATCTTGTGTATTAAGATCAGGGAGCAGTTTGCGAAAGAGTTGCTTCAGGTACAAATTCAATTCACCAGGATTCACTGTTTCTGGGATGCCTCTTATTTTTTATGTTATTCCGCCTAGATCGGTCCTCCAGGTCGGCAATTTTCAATTCCTCCTGTTCAGTGCCCCAACAGCAAGCAACTTATGTGGGCACCCAAGCCGAGTCACAGCTCCCTGGATGAGGATTTTGGCACATAGCACTATTTGTAGTTTTGAAAACCATTGATGAAGTTTTTGGCACAATAGGATCATTTGGAGTCTTGGTAACAATTTACAGATGCACTTTAGCACTTTTTCAAGATTGCTTTGGTCAATATATTACAAAGTCTCTTGGCAGCTCCACCTACCTCTTTATATTTATAATGCTCTGCAGGCTCCTTAGAAAAAAAAAACGATAAATGCACAATTTTTTGCATTTATTTTTTCAATAGGTGATCTTTGCCTGATCTCTGAATGGCCAAAAGTGGCAGTGTCTTTTTATTATGTCTTAAAGAATAAATATCATGGCTGCCATGTACAATCTTTCGTCTTGAGGCTTGTTGCCTAGCTATCATTTCCTAAAAACTTTCAGTCACTGACCCAGAACAATAAAAGGACTTTTACCTGCATCTAAATTTAATTGAAAAAAATTGCAGACAGCTAGCATCTCCAGAAGGACATCAGAATTGTCAGCCCTTACACTACTACTATTATGGCAGGATTTAAGGATTTTAAAATAGCGGCAGTATTGTAATAAATAGAAAGCATTACTGTATTTATTGCAGCCAAGTACAGCTCTACTGAAACCATACTACTGCATCCATGTATATAAACCCTCCAGATTCAAAGTCACTATTGTAAAGCTGGAAGAATTTTTGGCTTTGAAAAGGAGATTAACACTTGCTTCTGTTGTCAACGATAGTTTTACTTCAGTGCACATAAGTAAATCCATCATATTTGCCACCCCTTTTTCTCATCGGCGGAACAAGGACAAAGGATACGGGCGGATTAAAGTTGATGAGCAGGAAATGTTTCCCTTTTAATTCTACAAGTATGCTAATTTTGATTTGATGATTTGATAAAAATATTCTATATTGTTTCAAAGTAATGAAACCACTTCTGCTTCCTTATATAATTAAAACATACTTTTCATTTTCATTATGTGATTTTATTCTTTTGTGTCCCATGCTGTGCAAAGGAAATTGCACAATTTATGTCAGCTTTATTTGTCTGCTTAGATTGTGGAATTAGGAATTACTTGACAACCAAATAAAGCTATGTGCAAAATTTGAACACACCAAAAATACTTGGCTAATTTTAGAAGATGTTGTAGTTTACTTTGAAAAGTTTCCAGACAATGAGACATTTCTGCCATTTACTTTCTGAAAACATATCACAGCATATACACTGGGGATGCTATTGTTTCCTTCTTAAAGCCTATTAAAGGTTATATGTTTATCACAAGACAACATTAAGATATTCACATAATCCAAGAGGTTTTAGTGAGGATCTGATATGCGCTACATAAAATGATAAGTCAGCATAGTTCTCTTGCTCAACCATAGGTATGAATAGATAACCCGACATCTAAAGCGCAACCTTGATGCATTTTGTGCATTTTGTGCCTATTCAGTTTTCTTGTGGCAACAAAGATTCAGCTGTTTGAATGTGCTACAAGCCACTTGGCAAACATTGGTTGCCATACAGAGGCTACACCTTAACTAAAGCTAAAAACTACTGGTGGTTTCTTGCACTGGGGCCCTGAAGGTTCTGGTTACGCCCCTGGTTGACTTCCATCATCCAATCATGTAAAGCAGAAATGCAGTTTTTTTATTCTTTACAAAATTAAGTTTTGCCCCATTTACTAAGCTCTAGAGCAACTGCACTTGCAGAGTGCAACTGCACTTTGCAAAGTGCACAGTTTATTTGCCTTTAGTAAATCAACCCCAGTGGCTTAGTGATAAGCACTTCTTCCTTGCAGCACTGAGATCATTGGTTCAAGTCCCGTCCAGACACTATCTGCATAGGGTTGGCATGCTCCCTTTGCTTGCATGTTTTTTTTTTCAGGTATTCCGGTTTCTTTCCACACGCCAAAGCCTGTCTAGTATACTTTATGGAAGGTTCCCAAGATGGCACCACTTGCCACAAATGCAGATAAAAAAAGTGCTTTGAGTATCCAGGGAGAAAAGTGATATAGAAATGTAAATGCCTAATGATGATGGTGTTAATAGTAATACTGACTTGAGCTGTTTCCTGCCACTAGGCCTTCACTGGGCCATGTAAGGCTTCATTGGCAGTAATAATATTCCATTCTAGATTTGTTTTTGAACCCAAGGGTTTTTCAACTTTCATGGACACTAACAGCTGCTTTTTATTAGACTAGAAGGAATAGTTAGCTGTGTGTGCACAACTATACAAAGTCCATTAAGAATCACTGCGGTTACTAACAGGACAGGCAGATGTCTCATGATGGCTGACACTCTCAGTAAAACATAGGGGTTGACTTACTAAAGGCATACAGGCTATCACTTTCCAAGGGAATTTCCCATTAGCTTGATGAATGAAGTGTCGCTCTGCTGACTTCCATCATCCAATCATGTGCAAAAATATGTTTTTTTTATTTTCCTTGTACCTGATAAGGTACAATAACAAGGCAAAAGTATTTTTTACTACATTCACTAAGGTAAACGGAAAGGATAAACTCTCTATGCAGCATATTCTTTACCTCTGAAAATGTTCAGCAATATTCATCCAAACACACTGTGTTGTTTATGTACTAAAGGCAAATCCACTTTGCACTACAAGTGCAATTGGAAGTGAAGTCGCTTTAGATCTGAGGGGAATATCTGAAATGAAGCTCTGCTGATTTTATCATCCAATCATGTACAAGCAAAAATGCTGTTATTTTATTTCCCTTGCATGTCCCCCTTTGGCACAACTGTGGTGCATTGTCATTGCATCCAATTAATGAACCAAGGGGCAAAATGGAAAATGAGTAATGGCCATTGGCTTCGCTATTGCTTTGGAGTAGTATGTACCTAGCTCAGGCTCTCAATCTTTACGGATAGTATTTGAAAAGCAAAGTGGAATGGTGGATTCTACAGCTTAGTTTGAACAACATGGGGGGAACAAATTGGAACAAAACTGCTGAATAAGCAGATTTTTATATATATATATATATATATATATATATATTAATTTGCAGGCTTCAAATAATGATTGTGTTGCCATTGCTATGAAAAACATACAGTAAATGTTTAGCTTTTGTTTCTTTATTTAAAAATGTCCCATTTAACAGCTGAAGAGAGAGGAAACCCTAGTTAACCATTAAATTGAACATGCTGCCCTTTGCTAACAAGTATTTCACATTTCTATTCAAAAAGAGTAATTGCATCATTTTTCAGCACTGCTGCAATGTCACTACAAAGGGTCTGCATCATTAATCATACGATTGAGGAATAAGTGATTTTAACCTCATGTTTTAATCATGGTTGCCCTGCAGTAACTATATACATGTTGCTTAACAGTTTGTTTTGTGTATTTTACATTTTTCAAACCATTAGCATGGGTTATTTGCCTACCTAGAATATGTATGTTCCCTTCATTTTTAGTCATGGGTTATATAACAAATAATTGAACATTATCCCTGTTGATAATGGTGCATTTGAGGTTGTTTGAAAAATAAAAAAATATTTACTTTTACCTGTGTGTTAGTTTTTAGGTGCTTGATGTTGGAATAGATAAGTATCCATTTCATAAAAAATAGGGGTCTATTTATAAAAGAAAGTGTTGGAGAAATGTGACAAACAATTGCACGCCCTTGATGAATTCTGGTCATATTTTTGTTAATACAGTGAATCCCTATGATCATTACCTCCCTCTGGTGGCCATAATGATTTTCTTCTGAAACACCCCAATAAGAAAAAGTACAGTACTATGGCCACTGGATGGAGCTGACGGTCATAGAATATCCCTGTGTTAAGAAAAATACAGAGTTCATTGGGCATTTATCCAAATAATTTTCATATATAGGCCTAATAGTGTAATAATCACTAGGAATTAAGCATGTAACACACACTAGGTGTTTAAATTAAGGGTTTTTATCATTGCTTATTAGAGATATGTTTTGAAAATTCATCAGCCTCCAATATGCATGGCTGAACAACACAATCCTTTTTCTTATGAGGATGCAAATGTTTTAATGGTGAGTTAGTAGACTTGAGATTCTAGACACACCACCATATTATCAATGTATCCATCCATCAAGCTTGGCATTCAGATAAAAAATATTACAGGAAAACATGTTTTTTTCATAAAGGTTGACAAACCCCTCACACTGTTGGCGCTGCGACACGGCCCCAGGCTCCCTCCTACACATCTGGTGGGAATGCCCTCGTATACAAGCCTTCTGGTCGGAAGTGCGAGCACTCACACACCAAATCACCACATACGATATCCCCCTTACCCCAGCTAGATTCCTGCTTCATCATACGCCTTCCTCAGTTTGCACATATAAACACTCACTTACCATTCATCTTATTAACGCTGCCAACCAATGCATACCAGTCCATTGGAAGAGTCCCACACCTCCCACAATAGCCGAATGGATACGTAGGGTCGATAAAGTGGAAGAAATGGAATGCCTCATACACCAGGCTAAAGATACTCTCACTAGTCATGAACAAACTTGGGCCTGTTGGAAACATTTCCGCTCATCCTCTTCCTCTGCCAATTCTGACACACGCGTACACCCTGTCTGATTTCTCGGGGTATATTGTCCTGTCCCTATACCGCCACTCCTGCCGACTGCCTCCTGTACACACCTGTACTTATGGCTTCTCTCCATCCCATGCAGAAGTTTCACACACATCACACACACTATGTTACGGATGGACCTTCCCCCACTCACAGCAAGTTCCCTTCTATGGGGTGAGTGGGGACGGTCCGTCCGCTGCTATCACTTATATCCAACTCTCCCCCCTTTCCCTTTAGCTCCCGCTCATGAACCCTTGGATCATCGTCCTATATAATCACCTGCTACAGCAATCTCCGTTTACGCCTTTCCAACCAACACACTCTTACTGTGCTACGTCACCAGAGCTCTATTCTATCCCCGAACCCCCCAACGTCTTCGACCTCGCAAGTTTTTCATCCACTTATTACTCTGTTTCTGTACTTGCAATGCCGTAGTGTTCCATACGCAATGTACTGTACTTTCCTAATGTTCTATTTTATAACATGTACTACTCTGTTGATTTTTACTGTACTGTTTGAAAACTCTAATAAAATCTTTTTAAACAAAAAAAAAAAAAAAAAAAAGGTTGACAAAACGATAAACTGAGGTTTATGTTGTCAAGTTGTGTACAATTATCTACCACATGGAAGAGAGAAGGAGAGATGTTTCCAAAGAAAGATACATAAATATTATAAAATTTGAATTACATGACAATGTGGGCAATTTTGGAGGACTAAGCACCCCTAAGTTAACTAACTTAAGAAAAACTACCTTTATCCAGCTTATACCTGGGCTTGGTATCAGTGTCTTTCAATCACCTATACAGAAGCACTTAGACTAGGACAGGGACAGGCAGGACTGAGAAACAATCAGGCGTGTTGCAATTGAAACTTGCTGAAAGAAGTAGAGAGCAGAATGTTGAGTTTCATCTTTTCCATCCACTATCCAATTACAGGCTAAGGGGGGAGACAAGTCCTGTAACTGTTACTTAACTGCAACTGAAAAAAATCTGGCCTCCTGCCCTGCCAGGCAGGGCTGTTCTGTGTGGCAGAGCTGTTCTGTGTGGCAGAGCTGTTCTGTGTGGCAGAGCTGTGTAGATCTCAGGACTGAAGGACAGAGATACAAACCCTTTGCCATGTAAAAAAAACTTTCTTATATTTCATCTAAGTATTAAACAATTTGATTGGAAATCAGCTCCATAGAAACAAGGCACAATATGCCACAGAGATAGAAAATATACTAACACTATACCATTAATACAATTTTTTTATTTTTATTATTTACTAAACCACAAGTGGAACAATAGGTTATCCAACATGCATGCATGTATGTGCTTATATATAAACATATTGGAAGCCTGTGGCAGCCAGGAATGGGTGCAAGGACTAGATGTGAGATACCGTTGTCGGTTACAAAAGTGTCCGATTTTTTTATTATTTTCAAGTACATAATAAAATATGTTGGGGGCATTGATATATATAATAGTAAGTAGTATAATAAACTACTAGTATAAATGTAAATTTAAAGATCAATGCCAACAACATTTTGGACTCACAAAGGAGGTTTATGATAAACGTGTTCCTATAATTTGACCAAATATTAATATATGATATTGAAAGGGTTGGATTTACCATTATCAGTAGTACTAGTCCTCCCGTAAAGATCATTTACACATTATAACCAGAAAAACAAGTAAATGCCCCATGGAAAGGGAAAAAAAGTTGAATTTGTAGAGAAATTTATTTTTATCATACCAAAACTTGTGTGCCTACAGGCTTTGGTGATAAAGTGTTGTCTGATCATATGCAGTGACTACAACATGAAAATATCTGAGCTGCCATTCAAATAAAATATTAAACAGCTAGGAATTTTAGAAAAGCTAAGTTTTAACTCGTACACTTTTAGGCTTGTATGTATTGTTAAGGACAATGATGCCAAATGGAAAGCTGTTAATATATTTAAAATTTATTTTTCATACATCATGGGATGCAGATTCAGGCTAATATTCATTACTTGCTGGGTTATACTCCATAGTTAGGTGAATGGACACTGGTAGACCAAAGGTCTTCAGACTTAGAAGTGATCAACTATATAACCCCTCCCATACAGGAAGTACTTTACTTGAGTTTTTACCAGTGTCTGCAAGGTGAATGGCACAGTTTGTTTGAGCTTTCTGAGCTCCAGGTATCTAGTCCCAGAAACGGTTCCAAAAATGAATCAAGGGATTGACAGATCGGATCCATTTGACACAGGCTTTTATGATTAGATAAATGGTACCCGAGCCTTGCAAAGAAGACTCAAGACCCTGTGAGGTTTTGCCTGTAACATGGCCTCCAGGTGCTGGATCCTGCGGAGTGGACATCCTGGACACTACAGCGCTAAGGCATTTCCTGCAGGGTGCTGTACAGGTCCAAGGGAGTGGAGCCTAAACATGAAAGGGTACCCAGTCCTTGAAGGTCCAAGTGACAGGAACCCGCCGTGAACGGCCCTTAGCTTCTAAGTGGCCCTGCGCCTGTACAGGTAAGTGATTTTATTATTGTGGGGTGTCCCAGTGATTGTAACAATCAGCCAAGCTAGCTAAAGGCTGGGCACCTGTGTGCGGTGAACATACAGTTAAGTTCTGGGCTAGCTGTGGGTGTTTGCAAAGTGTACCTTTTTTGCTTGTGTCTGGCTGTTTTTTACCTGTATGATGGCACACAACGGTGCACCATTTCGCCTTGGTTCGCCATGACACACATGCGTTCGCAAGAGCGCCGCTGGGCTCAGCAGTTTGTTTGTTTGGTGCCCATGGAACACGTGGCTTTGCCACATATGCACCGTAGCCTTTATCTGGGTGCACGAAGATTTGCATCGTACGCAAACACAGTCACGCACGTGCATGCGTTCCGGTGCACACTAGACATGTGCACAACAAAAAAAATTTGTTTATTTTCGTTTCGTTTTTTTTTTTTCGTTTCCGAAAAAAAATCGTTTATTTTCGTTTTTTTTTTTTTCGTTTCCGTTGATTCGTAACGATTCGTACAATCGTAAGTCGTCTGTGTTCGGATTCATAACGATTCGTACATTCGTAAGTCGTCTGTGTTTTTTCGTTTTTCCGTTAGTTTAATTTTCGTTTATTCATTTATTCGAAATTCGGACGCATTCGTATTTATTCGTACATTCGTAACATTCGTAATCGGAGCATAATTCATAATTTTATGTAATGTGTGCTATTATTACATTTTAATAATTTACGAATCGAAAAAAAAAAAGTTAGGAATCGGAAAAAAAAAGTTACGAATGTACAAATTTTTTCGTTCAATCTATTCGAAGCACGTTAAGCAGCACCATTGTAAGGGACACGGAAAATTACCAATTCAACAAAAAAAAAAAAGTTACGAATCGAAAAAAAAAGTTACGAATCGAAAAAAAAAAGTTACGAATGTACGAATTTTTTCGTTCAATCTATTCGTAGCACGTTAAGCAGCACCATTGTAAGGGACACGGAAAATTACCAATTCAACAAAAAAAAAAGTTACGAATGTACGATTTTCTTCATTCGTACATTCGTTGTTTCTAATTTGGTTTTTCGGAGTTTCGTTGTTTTTCGGATTCGTTCGATTCGAACGATTCGTTAATCGGATTCGTACGATTCGAACTATTCGTTTTTCTGATTCGTACGATTCGAACGATTCGTTCATTCGTACAAAAATGAATAAACGAAAAAAATGAAAAAAAAACGAAAAAAAAAACAAAACGAATTGCACATGTCTAGTGCACACCCAGTTTATTAAAGCTGTGCAGGCCAGGCATGTGGTGCTTCCAGAAGGCAGCTGTGGGACACAGAGCAGGCTCTGAACAGACACTTGCAGGGGTTCATTTTTCCTTACCCAGGTCACATGTGTCACCAGGTGTTGCTTGGCAGGCTAAAGGTGCTTAGCAGGGTTGTTGGATAGGGGCTTGGTGAGCCCTATTAAAGGGTCACCCTTCTGAGGTGTTGTAACTACACCCAAGTACTCTCTGTTTGCAGGCATTGAAAGTTTTCTAAAAAGAGAAGTGGGACTAACACCATAGAGAAGGGCACACCTATGTCATCAGTAGTTCCTGATGAACCTAGTCGTATCCCTAGTGTTGTATCCCCTGAAAGACCAGAGGCTCCCGGGTAATCTGAGTCGCCACGCCTATCTGGTATTGTGCCTAAATTCAACGCTGCTTCACCCTTTATCACTAAGGATGAACTGCCCTCAGCCGTAGCCAGCCCTAGCCCCGCAGGGTGGCAGGAAGCGTGACAGGTCCCCCTCACCGGAGTCTCCCAGGCTGGAGCAGCAATGGGTTGAGGATGGGGAAGAGCTGAAAGCTCAGGATTTGGTTGTGTGCCCGGCAGATGAGTTTGCTTCTGAGCAATCGGACAAGAAGATATCCAGTTGATGTCTGCCTCTGTCGCATAGGCTTTTGATCCTGACTCTGACCAAAATGGTTTGTTCTGCCTTTGAGTTACCTCTGGCAGAGGTGACTGAGCCCCCTGGTCCTCTTTGGGATCTCTGAGACCTTTTTAGGTCACACAGACTTTCCCACTACATGATAGGGAACATCCTGACAGGACTTTTTTGCCTCCTAAAAGGTTTTCCCTTTTATATCCCATGGATGAAAAGTTTGTTAAAAAATTGAGCATGCCATCCGTAGATGCAGCAGTCTCTTTCTTAAACAAGAACTTAACTTGTCCGTTAGATATCGCAAGGGCTTGAAAGACCCTGTTGACAAGAAATTAAAATTATTATTAACCACTTGCCTACCAGGCACGAACACCCCCTTCCTGACCAAGCCATTTTTCAGCTTTCAGTGCTGTCGCATTTTGAATGACAATTGCGCGGTCATGTAACGATGTACCCAATTCTTTTGGTGGTATTTGATCACCTCTGCGGTTTTTATTTCTTGCACTATAAACAAAAGAAGAGGGACAAGTTTGAAAAAACGCAATATTTTTTTTACTTTTTACTATAATAAATATCCAATTTTTTTTTAAACAAATTTTTTCCTCAGTTTAGGCCGATACGTATTCTTCTACATATTTTTGGTAAAAAAAAAATCGCAATAAGCGTATATATTGATTGGTTTACGCAAAAGTTATAGCGTCTACAAAATAGGGGATAGATTTATAGCATTTTTATTATTATTATTTTTTACTAGTAATGGCGGCGATCTGTGATTTTTATCATGACTGCGATATTGCGGCGGACATATCAGACACTTTTGCACATTTTTGGGACCATTAACATTTATATAGCGATCCTTGCTATAAAAATGCTTTGATTACTGTATAAATGTGACTGGCAGGGAAGGGGTTAACACTAGGGGGTGATCAAGGGGTTAATATGTTCCCTATGGGAGTGATTCTAACTGTGGGGGGAGGGGACCGACTGGGAAGAGGAGACCAATCGGTGTCCCTATGTGCAAGGGACACACAATCGGTCTCCTCTCCTCTGACAGGACTTGGATCTGTGTGTTTACACATCCTGCTCTGTTACTGGGCAATCACGGGTGCCCGGCAGACATCGCGGCCGCCGGGCACATGCATCGGGTCCCCAGCAACACTAGGCATGCACCCTAGTGGCCGCAAAGGACACGCAGTTATATGACGGTGGCCCGGAACAACAGATGTTTCTTGCCGCAGTCAAGAAACAGGTTAAAAGCTTCCTTTTCTTTGGCCAGTTTAGCTATTCAGCCAGCTGTTGCAGCAATTGGTATTTGCCAGTCCGTAAAGGATCAGGTCAAACGGCCTGATAGGCCTAACTAGGAGGATGATCTGCCTGAAAGTAAGACCGATATTCCTCGAGCGCTGTGTTTTGCTGTTGATGCTTTAAAGGATTCAAAACAGTAGTAGGTAGGCTCTCTTATCTGTACATATGCGCAGACTTAAGAACTGGTCAGCCGAGCTTCCTTGTAAAAAAGTTATTGGCTGGTTTACTGTTTCATGGGGAACGCTTATGTGTTGATCATTTGGTCAAATATATCCAAAAGATTTCCAGAGGGAGGAGTTCTCTAATTCTTGTGAAGAAAAGCACCAAACGTCCCTCGTTTAAAAACCCAGGGACTGCTTCCTCAAATGTCTCAGCATCAGGGTGGTTCCGTCGCCAACATGGCACTAGGGCCAGATAAGGCCCTGAGTCCAAAATTCTTCTAAACCCAGCACCAAGCCCTCCTTTTGAGGGGACGCCCCCACTCCATTGAGTGGGGGGAAGGCTGCTGCACTTTGCGGATATTTGGAAAACAACAATTCAGAATGAGTGGGTCACCTCAATTATTTCTTGCGGTTAAAAGCTGGAGTTATGGGGGGGTTCCCCCTCAGAGGTTTCTAAGATCCAGCGGTCCCTTGGATCCTCCAAAAATAAACTTCTTGTTTCAGACACTACATCATCTAGTGCATCGATCAGTGATTGTAGAAGTTCCTGTATTTGAAAGGAGCGTGGGGACTCGAACAAGAGATCCTCTGGCAATTGGAGCAGATGCTCTGATAGTTCCATGGAGCCAGTACTCCCTGGTTTATGCTTTCCCTCCAATCCCTCTCCTTCAACATTTGTTCCACAGGATTCAGAGAGAGGGGGTTCCAGTCATTCTGGTGGCACCAGCCTGGCCCAGAGGGCCCTGGTTCCCAGAGATTGTGAGACTGACGATAGAAGGGCCATGGACGCTTCCATGTCGCCCGGATCTACTGTCTCAAGGTCCTATATTCCACCCCAATTTACAGTCTCTAAATTTAATGGCATGCCTATTGAATCCAGGGTGTTAAAGGATCGTGGCATCTCTGGACCAGTGGTGTCTACTCTAGTGAATGCTAGAAAAGCTGTCACTAGGAAGATTTATCATAAGGCCTGGAAGACTTATATTGCTTGGTGTGAAGCCAGAAGTTGATCATTACTTTTGTCGATACAAGGTCCTGGCAAGGGGGATTCCTCCATCCACCTTGTTTGTGTGGATTGAGTAATTTGTTTGTTTCAACCATGTATGGCCAGCTTAAAGTGGTTGTAAAGCCTCTAGGGTTTTCACCTTAATACATTCTATGCTTTAAGGTGAAAAACATGTCTTGGACACTATTTTTGTAAAGAAAACATGACAACTGATAATGTACTGTAATTAACAAAACAGGTTTCTGACCAAAAAAAATATTTGTATTGCAGCATGGAAGTTTTGCAACGCTATTTGTGTAAAGTAAAGAAGGCAACTTGTGATGTATTGTAATTTAGAAAGGTTTCTGTTGCTACAGTAACTTCTATCAACTTAGCACCCAAAATCTTAAGCTATATCAATGGTGTCTTTATCTTTCCAGTAGGTTAGTTTTAAAATGCAGTGATTTATTCTACCAAGCTGAAAAAATGGCAGAAATAACTTTAGAGGAAATGCATTATGGAAATTGTAAACATTCATCTTGCATGTACATAGTTGGCTCAGCTCTAATGAAGTGCAATATGAAGGCCACTGAGTAAGCCTATCAAGATACCATATAAACATCATTGACTTCAAATAATATACCCTAGAAAGTGTAAAAATGTATTTTATACCTACAAGACTTTGTGATGTATAATAAAGACATGGAACACTTCTGACACACAGGGCCAAGTAGGCAAAATATATATTTGGAAAAACCTGTGAAATAATTAGTGCCTTGGAGTAGTAAGTCTACCCAGTTCATATAAATATATCTATAGCCTCTAAATGTGAAAACAGTTCAGTAATTGGTGCTGCAAACACTCCACTAATAATTTCCAAAAAAGAAAAAAAAAACTGAAAACGATGCATTCTGCAAGGATGCTTCTGTGAAGAAGCATGGGGTTTGGAGGAAAATGTACTTTTCTGTAATAGAAGTAGAATTTCTGCCATTATTCTGTGATTTTGTTTTCCCAGTGCCCTGTACAAGCAGCAAAATGCTATGTAATTATTGTTACGATATGCCTTTTAGCTATCAGAGTGTTTTGTGGTGAAATTATCTGTGTGACCAATAGAGCTGTTTTTGGGCCAAGTAGAAAGAGACAATATGAGTTCACAGAAATGTTAAGATCCATGAAATTTTAATATGCAAACATGCAGCACTGAAGAACAGGCCAAAGTGCAGCCATACGGCTAAACAACTAACTAGATTTTTCATATATACTGTATTACCAATAGGATAGTCGATGCTTGAAACAGACTTCCAACAGAAGTAAAAAAGGCAGCTATTCAAAAAAATTAAAAAGACCATTTGGCTTGGCTTTTTTTTGCCCTCACTCTTCTTTGTTTCTGTGTTTCTATATAAATTTTGGAGTAGACATGTATATGTAACATTGTAGAATAGTCCCCACTTGCTGACCTCCTAACTGTAAATGTACATCATTACTTTGACGTTAAATACCGGGGTTATGGCAGCAGCTAGCTGCCATAACCTTTATATCTTTTTTCAGTCAGGTGGCCGGCTTTCAGATCAAAGTGATTCCAGCGCCAGGAGAGGTGCCCCCACCACTTCCCAGTCATCTCCGAGCTTAAACATCCCTTTTAATAGAAATAAGCTTTACAGGTCCTCTTTGTTGAGAGATCTGGGGTCAAAAACACCCCAGATCTCGCATTTACCTTTAAAAATTTAATTTTGACTTTAAGAAAAAAAAATCCCTATCTTGCCCAGGCATCTACTGGAGCCATCGGTAAGCTTGGATGCCGATCTGATCCCTCTGATGCCGATCTGATCCCTCTGATGCCTGGGCAAGATAGCCCCCACTTTGAGCTCCATGCGCTTGGATCACCAGAGCGACGTATGACCTCACTTCCACCTCTCGGACTTAAAGGGATATTTTTTCATCTTAAAGAGGAGGTCCACCTGAATTTTTTTTTTAAAAGTCAGCAGCTACAAATACTGCAGCTGCTGACTTTTAATAAATAGACACTTACCTTTTCCAGGTTCCAGCGATGTCGGGAGAAGATGACGAGCAATCGCTTGTCTCTCGGTGGCCCCGCCGCCATCCTCTGTCAGGCAATCGGGAAGTGAAGCTTGCGGCTTCACTGCCTGGTTCCCTACTGCGCATGCGCGAGTCGCGCTGCGCGTCGTTATTGGTCCCCGTTGTGTCCTGGGAACTGTGTTTCCAAAGACACAACGGGGCATCTTTGGATATGGGCTGGGCAGCTCCGACTATCTCGTCCCCGAAGTGGGTGAAGATACCTGTATTATACAGGTATCTGCACCCCCCTCCCCCTGAAAGGTGCCAATTGTGGCACCAGAGGGGGGGGAGGAATCCGATAAGCGGAAGTTCCACTTTAGGGTGGAGCTCCGCTTTAAAGTCGAAATTAAATTTTCTAAAGGTAAATGTGAGACCTAGGGTGTTTTTTGACCCCAAATCTCTCAACAAAGGGGACATGTAATGCTTATTTCTATTACAAGGGATGTTTACATTCCTTGTAATTGGAAAAAAAGTGATACAAAAATAAATAAATAAAAAGTAAAATAAATAAGGAAAAAAAATGCCCCATCTCCCCGAGCTTGCGTGCAGAAGTGAACGCATACGTAAGTTGCACCCGCATATGTAAATGGTGTTCAAACCACACATGTGAGGTATTGTCATGATCATTAGAGCGAGAGCAATAATTCTAACACAAGACCTTCTCTGTAACTCTAAATAGGTAACCTGTAAAAATGTTTAAAGCATCGCCTAGGAAGATTTTTAAGTTCCGTAGGTTGTCACCATTCCACAATCGTGCCAAGTTTTAAAACATGACTGTCAGGGCTGGACTCAGCCCTTCCTTCTCATAGCTTTGTGCTCAGCTGACGGTTAATTGCCAAAGACTCTTCATTCCACAGTGACTCACCTGGTCTTCCTTTCCTGCTTGTCAGCTAGAGCTGCTAGTTATATAAACTCCTTGGATCAGATCTCCTGTGCCTTTGCCTTGGGCAACATATCCGGACTCTCTCTGCTGTGTTTTCCTGTGATACACTGTGATATAAAATTTTGCAGTGACCGCCATTTTATTCTCTAGGGTCTCTGCTAAAATAAATATAATGTTAAGTAATTTTCTAGCAAAAAATACAGATTTTTACTTGTTAAAAACAAATGTCAGAAAAGGCCTGGTCTTAAAGTGGTTAAGACACACATTTCCATTGGGCACTTCATACCTGGACGTGTTAAAGAGACCTTGTCAACATATTATACTTTGTAAGCCAGACATGTTCCTTAAATGTTGTCATGGAGCACTTACTAATGCATCCTCAATTCTCAGAAGTTGTTTGTTTTGCAGAGTAAGCAGCTTTGCTGGAGGCTACCATTTGCCTAACAGTTTACTGAAGCTCTTAAGCCCTATCTTGGAGAGATGGGTATTCACCACTGTTAGAGTGTGGAGGCCTTACCTCCATGACTAAGCCCCGTGGATGGGGTGAAACATGTCAGGAGCGTGGCCTGGAAGAAGTTAGGCTGAGGCTGCTATCACTTATTACATGCTGGGCTTGTAGGACATGAGTTGCCTGAGATGTTTCCCTAATTGTTTTGTGGATTACATGGAGTCAGGGTGGACTCCTAGCCTGACCTGCACCCTCAGAGAAGCACACCAAATGGGGGACATAGATGCCGGAGTGGAAACCCTAAAGTTGGCATAGGTTCACAATCTCTGTTGCTAGTTTAAAAATGTTGAAAGCCATACTACCTGCAAAGCAAATAATGTATACTTTCCTATTCTGCTGTCAACTCCTCTTAGTTGAAGAAATTAACTTTCTGAAACATTTTCTGCATTCGGCACCTCTGGTAGTGCTAAATGCTGACATCCCTCCAGTGATCCTGTGTCCGGCAATGAAAGAACTACAGACCACAGCAGGGAATCAAGGCATTCGATTTCCCAAAGTCTGCTGGATGCTGAATATACTTCAGCCAGTTTCTTTCTTTAATGGGCAGTGGAATAGGTAAGTATTCAGTGCTATCTTTGCAGGGAATGCTAATGTTTACAATATAACATTAGAAGTAAGTGCATGCATGTTAAGTAATCATAAACCTAAGAGTAACACCCATAAGTGTGTATTGCCTCTTGCAGGGATCATCTTGACAATTTGTTCATCCGCTTTTCTCCAGAAGGAATGGCACCATCTTCGATCAGACATTTTCCAGTCTCTAGGTTTACTTTTATTGTGATGCTAGTTTAGAGATGATAGAGCCCTGTAAATCATCATGTCTGTGCAGGTCCACATATGTCTTACACAAATCAGCCCCTGTTGCAGCCTTTCCCTTTGTGAATTTTTACAAAGTTACAATGTTGCAGTGTAATCACTGGGAAAGAGGAGACCAATAAAATCTTTCCTTATACCTGTAACAAACTGATGACATAGTTGTAGCATATGCAAAGTCATAAACTGGAGCTCATTGACTGCTTTTAATAACAAAAGGTGCAATTTTGTAATCGTATCATTGCTGTTAATTGTGACATGCCAGAAATGTATTCATAGTGCCTTGTAAAGTTACTGAAAGGTCCAAAAATGCACTCAAACATACTCAGATTGACCAAATTACTTAAAGCGTAACTCCACTTTTGTTGAGAAAAAACATTCCCCTCTGGGGGATCTATGTACATTGCAAGGGTTTTAACAAAGTTTGTTGCAGATTCCTAACTTTTGTTATTCTAAAGAAATCCCTGTTTGTTCCTCTGTGCATCTGTGCTAAGTGAGTCTAATGCAGGGATAGGCAACCTTTGAGAGGTGGAGATCGACCTGAGCAACATGGAAGAGATCAAAGATCACCAAGCTGCAGCGTCCTTTTTTATTCATTGATGTTTTTTTTTAAATGAACTAGAAAAGCCCCAATAAAAAGGATGGCATGAAGAAAACGTATAAAAAGATAATAAAGCAAAGATCACTTTAAAAAAAAAAGTGTATATATACTTACCTATTTTCAGCCTGCCTTGGTCCGATCATGTGATCTTACCTGTGTCAGCCAATGGCGGCTGCAGAGGAGAAAGCACTTGATGGCTGATAAAGCCTGGAGCGGTGATGTCACCCAATGGTTCCCATGTCACAGTCGAGGTTGATGCTCCCTCCTCTCCCCTGCATATGCTGCTGGATCACACAGGTGAGATAACATGAATAGTTTGAATGAGTCTGAAAATAGGTTAGTCAGCATAGGTGTTGGGGGAAGGGGGCAGATTTAAAGGCTAGTGCAAGCTGGAATAGTACTTTCAAACTACCCTCCCTATTGGTGGCTTGTGGCAGTGTTAAAGTGGAGCTGCACCAAAAAGGACAAACTCTGCTTGTTTGCACCTCCCCCCCTCCCCTGTGACATGTGGCACCATGTGGCACTTTTTGGTGGGAGGGGGGACTGGGTACCTGGTTTTGACAGGTACCAGCTCCCGTTCTGGCTCAGATTGCCATTCGTTCCCCTTCCTCCTTCACTCATGGTCTTCTGGGACACCTCACAGGTCCCAGAAGACTATGGGACCATTCATAAGGCACAGTGCTGCTTGCACATGTGCAGTAGGAAACAGGCTATTAAGCCACAAGGCTTCCCTTCCTGTTTCCCTTACTAGAGATGATGGCGCCTGCACCCAAAGCCGATTGAAGAATCGGCTCAGGTGGGGAAATCACTGTGTCCTTGGACAGGTAAGTGTCCTTATATTAAAAGTCAGCAGCTACAGTATTTGTTTTTATTTTTTTGGGGGGGAGTCTGGAGCTCCTCTTAAATTAACACTTTCATGTTGCAGGAAAAAGGGGTTAATGTTTGAGTGTACATCTGGGAACCTAGAGAGTGAATTCAGACTGATCACTTACTGACCTCCCTGTGTAAGTGATGTCGCTGGCTGTCTGGTAAGCCCCTAGTGTGATCTTGTGGTGGGTGTCACCTTTGCGGTCTTTGGGCTTTATCATTCAACACGGATTCTTCCAGGGGACTCTTTCTCTTTATGGACAACACTTTATTATTTATTTATTGATTTATGCACTTTACATCTGCACAAACAATGCACTTTGTATACATTGTATTTTATGTTTAAGCGCTACACTTTTTTATTTCACATTTGTATTAATTTTGGATTTTTTTTTTGTGTGTCACCGATCCTTTGGCTGAATAATTGTCATTTCGAAAAATATTTTTCCTGTTACAGCTTTTAAAAGACAGAAACAGAGCAACAAAACCCTGAGAACATATCTGAAGCAGCAATTGAACTGTTGATTTGGTAGCAGCTAGGGGAAGGTGAAACTGGCTTGTCCTCTTCTGACCCAGATCCCTTTTAACAACTTGCAACTTCCAGTTATCCCATAGTGTGCCATATATAATTCCATTATATAGTTCAAAATGGTTAAATTATTTATTCCACAATTCCTTCAACTTATTTCTAAAAGCTTTTTTAAGGACTTGAATGGTCTGTTTCCATTCATTAGTTCTTCATATTGAGTTCTTGGTTTATATTCATGAATTCCTCACATTTAGTTTTCATCATTTTAACTCTATTTTACACATTCTTTTCAATAGAATTTGCCACATAATTCTGTATATGCTTGTAATACAAGCTGTGTAGTCAGAGTTGGCTGAATTGTTCTGGATCTATATTTTTTGTGTCGACTTAAAAAAAAATTATTCATCAAATTCAAGTCGCTCACTCATTCTAAATCATTGGTCCATGTTTCTCTGCTTTGTACATATTGCACATGCTGTCAGAAAATTCAAGGAAAAAAGCCTTATGCCCCGCACACACAGTCGGAAATTCCGACCACAAAATCCGCCGGATTTTTTCAGACGGATTTTGTCCGACACTGGTGTTGCATACACACAGTTGGACAAAGTTGTCAGAAAATCCAATCATTCTGAACGTGGTGACGTTCGTTGCTTATGACGGAACTATGTTGAGACTAATAGCCAATAGCTTTGGTCTAGTAATTTGATCTGAGCATGCGTGGCACTTTGTCCGTCGGAATTCTCTACACACGATCGGACAAAAGTCTGATCGGATTTTGTTGTCAGAAGATTTGAGAGCAGGATCGAAAAAGTCCGATGGAGCCCACACACGGGCGGATTTTCCGACAACATGGTCCGATCGGACATTTTCCGTCTGAATTAAGCCTGATTTAAATCACAACTTCTTTATAGATAAACCTATAATTTTTATTTGCTGCCTTCATCAAGGCTGTATTTATTCTCCTCCCTTTTGAATAATAGAAGACCCTACTCCAGAATGAATAGAATAAATCATGCCTCTATAATTGATCAATGGTGCCAAATAAAGATACATGAATGTATACACAAATTGCAGCTAAACAAATACAATTGCACAGGAAATTAATTTTTAGCTATTTCATCATTTCCACATTGCTAGTACTTGGATAGCCATCACTCACCATCTATAAATCATGTAAGGATATGTGTTATACATAGCAAATAAAAATGTAGCTGTTTATGAGCTTGATCTTCAAAGAATCCAAGGAATTTGGTTCTTTAGCTCCAGTTCTTCTATAGAATTCTTTGGTCTTCAAGGTCTTGTAAAGCAGCCATTCTGTGCTGTTCGGGGATAAAATATTAAAGCATTGTTCTCATTTACTATCTCATGATCACCTTCTCATTTCTGGGTACCCACATTTGCGCTGAAGTAGTGCATTTATGACAGTAGAAAATTGGATGAAAAATTGTAAACCGTTTAACGCAAAGGTATTGTATGAGCCATTGTTATATTTGTTTAGGTGGCTAAATAGGATTGGATATCAACTTATTTTTTGTGTCATCAATAGCAACATCTGTTTTATTTGCATTACACAGCAGCTTCAAATTCACAAAGACATTCATTCTTTCCTCCGCTGAATACAGCCATGTCCTTATTATTCTTCCCTCTTTCAGAATCAATAAATTATTCCATTCCCTTCTATACATTTTAGAAAAACCTGCCTTGCTCCCTCTCTTTTTTTTTTTTTCATACTGCTTACAAAATGCGAATTCAATTAGCAACCTTTATAAGGATGTTCTCTTTCAGGGAAAGACTTTCATAGACTGCACTTTCTGCACAATTTATTAATATTCCTGTATTGAAATCGGTTGTTCTGGTAGAGTGACTCATCTGGGCTAAAGGGAAGTTGCTGCATGATCGGCATGTCAATAATGTAGCACTGGTACTGATGCAGAAGAAGGGAATTTGTGCTGCTGCTGCTTAACATCATTGCCGTTGATGATAGAAAAGCAGGAAAATAAGCACTCTGACTTAAGTTTTGCACTTACTTAAATGGCTGTATTTTGTGATGCGTGTAATCTTATTGTTTTGTAATTTGATGTAAACGTTCTTGCAGGGTTCTCTTGTCTAGTATTTCACACGTTTGTACTGTTAAAGCATGTGCTTGTCTTCCCTTTTTACAGAAATGTGGAAGTCTATAAAAATGAAAAAGAAAAAAAAATGCATGTTTAACCACTTGTGCATCAGCCTGTATACACCACCCCTTCATTACCAGGATTATTTTTCTGTTTTTAGTTCTGTGATAGTTTGACAAATATTTGCTCATGCAACACTGCACCCAATTTATATGATATAATGTTTTATGGACTTTAAAGTAAGACATACCAACAATTTTGAAAAAAATAACCTGTTTCCTTTCATGATGGGCATAGATTCCTTCCAATGTCAACTTCCTTTACAGCTATAGGCATTTGGTCACATGATATCACAGATCCCAAAGGATTTTTTTTTGCAAGGGTTCCCTCCACCAGGCACTGTGATCACCAGTGGTGGCTGGTGCTCCATTTTTGGGGGGGGGGTGGCAAAGAAACCACCCAAAACCCCCCCGGTTGGTTGGTCCATCAGTCAAGCCCCCCAAGTCGCTTGGTAAACCAAACACCACTCCCCCATGGCTCACCTGTTCGTCTGTCCACCAGCCCCGCACTTACCCCATTTAGGTTGTGGGCAGCTTTCCCCTGCGTCTCCTTCTCCTTGATGGCCAATGCGGTTGCTTATCCTCTCTGCCAATTGGATCTTAAGACCCACTTCCTGATTGGCCGGGAGGAGAAGCAGGAATACAATCGAAAATATTCGCTATTCTCACACATTGGTTGGGCTCTGGGTGCAGTGCTCTGCACCCCGAGCCCACCCTTTTTTTAAGCCAATTAGAGTCTCAGGCTCTAATCATGTGCTTAAAAAAAAAACATTGAAATCCATGCATCCAGTGCCTTGCATGTAGATTAAGGGCCAGGTGCATGGATTGGGGGGGGGGCGGTGCCCCTAATGGAGTGGCCGCCACTGGTGATCACAAATCTGAAAGGGAACCTAGCTACAGTATATAATATTCACCATGTATAACTGGCTGCAGGTCCTGGTCTGACCATTGTCGGAATGGTATGCATCACTAAGGACCCATACACACTATACAACATTTCTTGTCTGATTTCCTTTAGATTTACCAAAACCATGTAGTTCAAAGGCCTGCCTGATTGCATACAAATTGAAACTCATAAGGTTTGACCTAATCTTATATGGTCTTGGTAAATCTGAAGGAAAAAATCTACAGAAAATTGTATAGTTTGTATCCAGCTTTAGAGCCACCAGTCCAACATATCTGACAAGGTCTAGCCCAGGGAGCAATTGCCCCCTCCCCTCCTCATACCAGTCATCCTCTGGTTAACACAGGCATGGAGAACAGAACACAAAGTGAGTGGGAGTTTTGAGGTGCAAAAAATCAAATCAAATAATATTACAAATTTCATAATTTTATTTAAACAAGCATGGTTAAAAAAGACAATAATATTTAAAACTAGAGCATGAAAGAATCATGTTTCACCACAATAGTGGCTTCTTCTGGAGCTTTTGTAGGACCTTAATACAATATCACCCAAAAGCGATCAAGGTTCCAAATGGTCTTCAGGGTCCACCAAGAGGTCCACTGAGGTGTCAGTTTGCCATATAAAGGGGGACAATAGCCCTACGTTCAAACCCTGTTGTGATAGAAAGTCAAGGAATTCACAGGTTGATAATTATATCACTCCCAAAACGTATACTTCATATACTTATGGTAAGCTTCAAGGGGACTGTGCGGTCCAAACACTTCCTTCCTTGAAGATAACCGTATTCCTTTCCTTAGTATCAATATGATACCATTAATCCAGGGACGATCAAAGATTGATTAATCTAGCCCAAGGGAGTATCCCTTGGATAAAAAAAAAATCCTGCAGGTATCATACAGGACGATCGACCACTACTATATTTCTGCATTTTTAGATCCTTGTAATCGTAAGTACTACACAAAAGTTTTTCCTTATTACATTATAGGTAGCAGTAGCTTTTCTGCTCCGTGTTTTGCATAATAAGAGTTTGTATGAACAGATTTGGCAGTGCAGACACAGCACATCAGAGAGAGTTTGATGTGTGAAGGTGGCAGAATGAAAAACAGTCAATGTTACCTCTAGGAGCTAATCAGCTTCTTACCTTAAAGGAAACCTGGGCTGAAAACTAGGTGGGCTGCCTTTGCTTACCTCCATCTTAATATCTCTATTTGTCAGAGCTCTCTCCAAGGAGCTCTACAGAGTATATTTCAGTTTTATTTCCCCCTTTTCTGACAGCTGAGACAAGCTTAATTAAATACTGGACGTTTAATGGATGCAGAGAAGACTGCAGGAAAACAGGTACAGCTTATGTAGGAGGACTTGCTTCATTTCTGTGTATCACCTGAGGCCACTCACTTTACTAGGTATATGTAAGGGTTTATAACCACTCTAAGGTAAAAAAGCCTTCAATTGTCCATTTCCCCCCCACACTCCTTACCTGAGCCTGATCTAGATCCAGCACTGTGCCCAAGAGCAGAGGCTCCCTCAGCTCTCTCTCCACACTGGACTCAGTGAGAGCAGTGAGAGCCATTGGCTCTTGCTGCTGTCAGTCATATTTAGTGACTAGTGAGCAGGGGGGTAGGGCCTAGCTACATTGTGTGTGTTAATGGAAACACAGAGTGAAGCTCAGGATCGAGCCCACACATGTTCCACCATAGGAAGTGGCATTGTATGTGGCACACGGAGGAGGGGAGGAGCCCAGAGCACTGACGGGTGACCCCAGAAAAGGAGGATTGTGGCTTTTTGCACAGAGCAGGGTAAGTATGACATGTTTGTTATTTAAAATAAAAATACTTTACAATCACTTTAACCCCTTCATGCCGGAGGATAAAACAAATCTTAATGCCTAAGCCCATTTTTGCAAATGTAGTAAAACTGTACATATCATCACAACTATTTTGTGCATCCAGGTGGATTATACCTTGTTTTTTTCATGACAATTTGGGCTTTCACTTGGTGGTAAATATTATCAAAGGAAAACTGGCCCAAAATGGTAAATATATATATATTTTTTTTTTAATGTAGCTGTATATTTCTTGCTACTACCATAACCTACCACTAAAGAAAAACCCAAAACAAATTCTCCTGCAATGTTAGTTTTTATATGCACCCAGAAACAATAGTGCACATTTTTTCATTTTTCTTTTTATATTTCCACCTAAAATGCTGTCCAAAAAATACTGACCCTGACCCAAACATTAGGTATGTTTTTTTAATTTATTTATATATATTTTTAATAATTGTTTTGCCTTTTTTTTTTTTTATCTCTCTGCCTGGACAGAGAAAGATACAATGTATCTTTCTCATCTATTCACAGAGACTGATCACTGTGATAGCCAATCAGAGGCTATCACAGCGATCAGGTGATCCTGAATTGGACAATCCGGGTCCCAATCATTAGAACAGGGCCCGGTGTGCTCCCAGCACAAAGGGACGTATGCAAATATGCGCACGACGGCAAAAAGCCCAGTCCAGTGGGGCCGCGTATTTGTGTTACGTCAGTGCCAAGGGGTTAAGAGGGGATATGATCACAATATACAAATCTTTAGCATTGGGAGGAAACTATTTAATTTAAGTTCTCTAAAGAGGACATGCACCCACACAATGAAATTGGATGAGAAGCAGTTCAATCTCAAACTGTGTAAGGGGTTACTATTGGAGAGGTATGGATGTGGCACTCTCCTCCTAAATTGATGGTGGCAGCAAGGAATGTAGAAAACTTTTAGTGTTTCTTAAGCTGGCCATACATTATTCAGTTTTCTTATTCAATTTAGTTTCAACTATGTAGTGCAAGGGCCTGGCTGATTGCATACACATTGAAAATTTTTAGGTTTGACATTATATTTTTTAATTTTGGTAAATCTAAAGGAAAATTGTGCAAGAAAATTGTATTATGTATGGCCAGCCCATGGCAAATCATTTTTTCCAGACGGTTGTATGAAAAAAAAAAAAAGAAAACCCAACTTGATTCCCTAATCTACACACTCGCACACATGTGCATGGGGGAATCTTCCCCGCTGAGCTATTGTATTGAGACAGTGGGAAGACTTCCCTGCTATTGGAAGTCACTGATCCAACTATGTAACTACAGCATGTCTTAAATCACTTAGCAGCAAAGTTTTAAATCATTGTCATATGATGTAAAATGTAATTCTCAATCAGTAGAACAGTTTTCCCCATCGAGAGGAGAGCTCATTAAGAGCTAAACATTTTGTAGAGCACTGTATGTGACATAGGTCTTCCTAGCTCTCTTTACACAGTGATTTGTATCAGTCACAGGCTTTGCTTGGTGGTTAAATGCTTTTATCCTGGCAGACATTGTAACAAAAAATAAAAAGTCATGCTGACAGATATGATACTGTGATATAAAAGCCAGGTCTATAAGGACCACATGCTTATACAAGATCTAGACCCAGGATGGTACAGTGACTGCACAAAGACTCAGGGTTATATGATGAAAGGGTATAGGTTGGTATTATGTTGGTTCGGAAGGTTGGTATAATTGTCAAACCATGTCTTGTGACCCAACAAGTCTGAGAATATGCCCTTGGTTTTCATTTGAAAATAAAATGTGGCCACCTAAAAAACACACCTATTAAATATTTGATGTTTTATTTGAAAAGTTATAGTGAGCATAGCCAAACAATTGCAGCAGGCAAGCGAAAAGTTTTAATGAATCTGGATTACATTTTCAGCCACCTAATCATGGTAAATGTTGTCTCTGCAGCTCATGACCTAGGTTTTAACACAGCTTGTTACCTTTTTAGCCAGTGAGTATAAGCAGTTATTATAATAGATGCATATATGATTGATACTGAATGATCATATCTTTTAGAACACTGCTTATTTATCAGATATGTCCCTCTACTAGTCAGTGTCTGATCAATTATTGCCCAAAAGGCAGAACTAAATCATCAGAGAGTAATGGCCATTGCACAAAGATTTCACCTTGAAAACCCCTAAATGACTGTAAAATTCAAAAAACTTAATATTCACTTTAATGATCATCCAAGTACATAATTCCTCCAAACTTTCACAAATCGCCAACTCCTCATCTCTCCTAGACATCTGCCAGTGTATAGCTTGAATAGGTTGTTAAGTCACATACCTGTATACAAATCTCTTGCATCCCCTCTGTTTTAGAAAGATCTAAAGCACAGTATATCAGGTTTTAATTTTAAATTATAATCCTAAATCCCTTCTTGCCCAGCTCTGCTGTGCGATCACGTGACCTTCCTCTGCTCTCCTTCCTCAATCTAAGAAGGGCAGCGGGAGGGGCCGATATTCCCCTCTGACGAATGCCAGCCAGCAGATTGAGGTCACGTGACCACACAGCAGCGATGTGCATAAAGGTATTTAGGATTATCATTACAAAAAAAAACATTACAGCCACAGCGGAATAGTGGCAGGAGGGGAGGGGAGGAGATTTGCTCTCACTACACAGACTACTGAGCTGACAGGCAGAGAGGGAGGGAGGGGGAGAGGGGAGAAACTGATCACACAGCGGGATGATGGAGGGAAATAAACTGACCACAGTAACATGGATCAGAAGCCATGATTACAGTGGTCAGTACACATAGGGGGGCACAGGAACAGGCAGGATCTACCAGGTATTTTAAAACATAGAATGGGACAAATTACACTGCACATGCACTATGCTATAGATCATGCTTTGAAGGAACAGACACACCTTTTCTTTAGGGTTACAACCACGTTAAGGGCTGCAATCAAATGTCAGGTTATGTAGATGAATACATGTTGAAAGTAATAGGCTTCAGATACAATTCCCAACATTTATTTATGTTTAAATATTTCAAGAAACTTACCTGCTTGCTTCCACCTAGCACAATCAATGTCGGTTGACCTGATGATGTTTTTGTGACAAAACTTGTTAATCTTAATTTAGTGTGGCTGTTTGCCTCATATTTTAGTGTCTGATCTCTTATTTTTTTTGTGTTAACTGTTATCAATAGTGTCCAAACTGATTGTGCAACTTTCATGTCGTATGTAACCCTAAAGCCCCATACACACGGTCGGACTTTTTCATGGATTCTGTCCGATCGGACAAGGTTGTTGAAAAATCAGACCGTGTGTATGCACCATCGGACAGTGTTCGTCGGTTTGGCCGACGGACAAAGTCTTATCTCCTGCTGGAAAGATTTGCCGTCAACCCGGTCCGATCACACCAAACCTGATCGTGTGTACGGTTGTCCGACCGGACAAAGTGCTACGCATGCTCAGATCACATTACAAGACCAAAGCTATTGGCTACTAGCCTCTACGTAGTCCCGTCGTAGGCAACAAATGTCACCACGTTCAGAATGATCGGATTTTCCGACAACTTTGTCCGACCGTGTGTACGCAAAACCAACATCGGACAAAGTACGACGGACATGATCCGACGGACCTGGTCCACGGATTGTCCGACCGTGTGTATGGGGCTTAAGAATCACCTCTTGTAGTCTCATTGGTTCCTCATAATAAGTATGTATACACATGAGATCCTATTTTGTCACTTTTTTGCTTAAGCTCATATTTAACCACTTGCTTACTGGACACTTAAACCCCCCTCCTGCCCAGACCAATTTTCAGCTTTTGGCGCTGACACATTTTGAATAACAATTGCGCGGTCATACAACACTGTACCCAAATTACATTTTTATCATTTTTTTCCCCACAAATAGAGCTTTCTTTTGGTGGCATTTAATCACAGCTGGAGGTTTTATTTTTTGCTAAACAAACAAAAAAAAGATGGAAAATTAAAAAAATAAATAAATCATGTTTAATAGTTTGTTATAACATTTTGCAAACAGTTAATTTTTCTGCTTCATTGATATGCACTGATGAGGCGGCACTGATAGGCTGCACTGGTGGGCACTGATAGGCTGCACTGGTGGGCACTGATAGGCTGCACTGGTGGGCACTGATAGGCTGCACTGGTGGGCACTGATAGGCTGCACTGATGGGCACAGATAAGGTGGCACTGATGGGGACAGACAAGTCGGAACTGATGGGCACAGATACGATGGCACTGATGGGCCCTGATGGGTGTCACGGATAGGTGGCACGGATGGGTGACATGGATGGGTGGCACGGATGGGCACTGATAGATGGCACTGATAGTTGGCACTGATGGGCACTGATAGTTAGCACTCATGGGCACTGGTAGGTGATACTGATGTGTAGCACTGTTCAGGCATTTATTGTGGGCACTGACAGGTGGCACTGACAGATGGCACTGTGGGCACTGCCAGATGGCATTGTGGGCACTGACAGGTGGCACTGTGAGCACTGACAGGTGGAGCTGGTGGACACCAACAGGGGGAGCTGGTGGGCACTGGTAGGCGGCACATGTAGAGGGCACAGGTGGGCGCTGTGGACCCGAGGCACATCTCAGTGATCGGGACTAATGTCCCTCTCACTGCCGCCGGTAAACAGCTTTTTTTTTTTTCTCTGACAGCGCGAGGAGGAAAAATAGCCGATTACCGGCTCTGTTGATATCACATGATCAGCTGTCATTGGCTGACAGCTGATCACGTGGTAAGGGGTCGGGATTGACCCCTTACTCAGATCTGTGATCCAGCGAGTCTCACAGACTCGCTGATCACAGAGCGTGCCGCGCCCGCCCTTCAGGGGGCGAGCAGGCCACTCGTGCACGGGACGACGTTATAGGACGTAGTCCCGGCAATATAGATCTGCGCTGTAGCCGTCATTCAGCTATAGCGCGGATCTCAGGAGGTTAAACTATTCTCTGCCATTAGTGAGTCTTTGCTAGTATCAAAGTATGATTGTATCTGATTCTAATCATGGTTACCTCAGGGGCAATACAGAAGTCTAATATTTATAAAACCTAGTTTTCAATGAGTTGACAAAATCATTTTGTTCAGGGCAATAAGTGTATGTTTCTGCAGGACATTGTTGGGCAGAAATTACTCTAAATTTGTGTAATATGGAACACTGACAATTCACATGTAACCTCAACTCATTACAAACAGTCTTTATTGATGTTATGACCTTTGAGATCACAGTATTCTTTTCGTATATTCACACTTTCCATCATTTTACTCATCCATCCAGATCTCTAGTATTGATCTTGCAGGTTCATGGGAAATAGTAATTCAAAATATTAACAGTTGAGAGGATCCAGTTTTATGTGTGTTCTGTACAACCAGCAGAGCGTTAAAGACTTGAATAAAATGACTGAATCTCCGAACAAGAATCTGAAAAAGATAGGGATTTTAGATTTTTGAGTTATTTTCTGTATATATTCAAATCTTTTGAGACTTAAGTTGCTCAGATTAAAGGAGAAAAAAAAACAAAACATTTTCTATTGCTATTTAATCCATGCTTCATTGTAAGCTTCCTGCAGGGTAATTACAGAGATTGTTCTAGAAAACCAAGGTATCAAGGTGCAGGGTTTATACAAGCTGTTATTGATTATTTCTTTCCACCTCGAATCTGAATAAGATAACCATATGGTAACCATAACCTTTACAGTTTAAATTGTTGCCCTCTTTAGGCCCTTCACAGCTCAGTTTCTAGAAATATGTTAATGTGTGATGTACTGATTATGAAACCTTTGTCTATATATAAATGATTGAAGATACATTGTTAGTCATTTGGTATCCCAGATTACTTTCTTGAATTTCAACAGCCATGTATAAACAAATGGGCAAAATTGTAGAGCGTATAAGGAATTAATTACACTTTGCATACCAGTAGAAAGGTGCTTGTGAGGAGGGATGTTCCCCACCATCCAAATGAGATATGTTAATCCTCAGCTGAATAGAGACCTATGCTATAAATGAACTCAGTAATGACTCAGATTCCCCATACTTGCAAACTGAGTCTTTAAAGCCCAATTGAACCTTTAGTTTAAATGAGCTAAATACATCCCAGGTCATCAGAGCATCAAAACCATTTTTTTTTTCTAAAGCAGCCACAGCCTGAGCAGAAAAGCCTGTCACCTGTCAGCAGCTGCAGAGTGGGTCACTTTTTCTTTGTGTCAAATAGGAATTTAGCAGTATACGTAATCCGCCAAATGATCAGAAAGTAAATAGCTGTAACCTGCAATTTATTATCCAGGTGCAAAGAGCCAAAAATGCAGAACAGATTCAAGATAACAAAGAGCATGTTATAATAATAATATAATAATGTAAAAGAAAATGCATACACTCCAGAGACTGATTATGAAAACTGCATAAACATGGACTCTTTACAGAAATTTCTCTATGGCTCAATAATGTTAACATGTGGCTGCATAGTGTAGTCTGTATAAGACTCTAGTACAACAGAAAGTCAAACTTTACAGTTCAGAAGACAGCTACTTGTAATTATTCACATAAACAGCATCCCTCCCTGTGAAGTCCAGGGCATCTCTGGTAACAAAGAAGAGCTATGAGTAAGCGCTGTATTTAGCGTGAAATGCGTCAGCTGTGTGCCCCCCTTCCCTGTTTTGCTGTGTTTTTGGACTTTGATGTGATTCCTGTTTTTAAATAAATCCATTTGATTTTTCATCTTCGTCTGGTGTGCGGCTGTCCAAAGTTCCCCTTGTTACTTTCTAACAAAGAAGAAAAGCTGGAGGGATCCCAGGCTTGAGGACACGGGTGAGGGGAGGGGGGCACCCGGGAGGGGGGGCACCCAACTGGAACTTAAGCACTCTTGTAGAAATTAGGGGGTATTCCCCACAGTAACTGGTTCACTTAAAGAAGCTGAATTCTATTTGGCTCTGCCCCTGCTGCCCACACACCTGTCCTTAAAGTGGTGGGCTTCTCACCTGGCTGGTTGTGTTAAGGAACCCAGGGAGTTGTGTGAAATGGCATTAAAGGAGCCTACACCTGCATTTGAGCATAGTGGTTAAATGATCACTTCGCTACTGAGGTCTTACTGCAGAGGTCCAACACGCCCCCGTGGAATCAGAACTATAGCCATGCAATCAGCAAAGCTCTGGTTGATTGGAAAGCTCTAACTCTGACACTGTAGAGGGTGTATCAGACCTCTGCAACGAGATTACTGTTCAGAGTTCCCAATCTGCAGCTACTGGTAGGGGACAGCCTTTTCTACTCAAGCTTTTACTGATTTAGTTTAATACATATGGGATGTATTTACCCAATTTAACTGAAAGTTCAACTGGACTCCGTTTTTGGATATGTGTGTTTTTTTTTCAACTCGGGTTTTAAAGGCCATAATATTTCCTAGCTATTTCAACAATATTAGACTGAAGCCTGTTTGATTTGAAAAGTGTTTTGTTTTATTTTTATTTTTTTTTAGAAACGTATGATGTATTTTAGCAATGGATTTTTTAAAATCCTTTATTAATACCACAGGTAAAGTAACTGTGTGTGTTTATTTTATTTTATTTAAACAAATTGATTATTCAAGGTTTTTGAAATCCTTTGTTAATATCACAGGTTGAGCAACAGGTTATTCTGTGTTGTGTTGCTTATGTATGTAATTGCAGGACTTGGCTCAGGTATTATATATAATTTATTTTAATTTTTTTTGAGTGTCAGCCTGGGGCTATTAAACAGGTGAGCTCAAAAAGTCAGTGAGGTGGTGTGTGAAGAAAAGAGAGTTGAGCTGTTTGAAGCCTGGAGCCTAGTGAAAGCCAACACAGAGCTCGCAGAGGGACTTTTCTGGTTAGTTAGCCTTCTCTGCCGTACTTTGATTCTGTGCTGAAGCTAAGCACATCTGCCTCAGACAGTGTGAACAGTGTAGTGTGCTGACTGGAAGCTGTTACACGTTTGTTTGTATAGAAGCAAACAGAAAGACTGTTTTTTTTTTTTTTTTTTCTGTTTGCTGAGCAATGAAGCATACTTTAAGTTTACGAACAGTGTTGCGGACACCTGTTTCCCCTTTGACCTTGATAAATTATATATATATATACGTATATACTGTATGTAGTGGTGGTTAAGTCAAGTGAGGATCAAGGCAGTTCAAATGGAAGGTCTTTCTTAAAATTCATTGTTTTATTTGAAAAGGTTGCAATAGGAACAAGCAGAACAAAAGGAAAATACATCTATGTCATCCAGACCACTTAACCACTTTCAGACCAGACCAATTTGCAGCCAAAGGACCAGGCCCCTTTTTGCGATTCGGCACTGCGTCGCTTTAACTGACAATTGCACGGTCGTGCGACGTGGCTCCCAAACAAAATTGACGTTCTTTTTTTCCCACAAATAGAGCTTTTTTTTGGTGGTATTTGATCACCCCTGCGGTTTTTATTTTATTGCGCTATAAATAAAAATATCTAAAAAAATTTGTTTTTTTCCTCAGTTTAGGCCGATACGTATTCTTCTACATATTTTTGGTAAAAATAATCGCAATAAGCGATTATTGATCGGTTTGCGCAGAAGTTATAGCGTTTTCAAGATAGGGGATAGTTTTATAGCATTTTCATTAATAATTTTTTTTTTTTATTAGTAATGGCGGAGATCTGCGATTTTTTTTTTGTGACTGTGACATTATGGCGGACACATCGGACATTTTTGACACATTTTTGGGACCATTGTAATTTTTACAGCAATTAATGCTATTTAAATGCATTAATTCCTGTATAAATGACACTGGCATTGAAGGGGTTAACCACAAGGGGGCAGTGTAAGGGTTAAGTATGCCTAGGGGTGTGTTTCTTACTGTGTGGGGGCGTGGCTGTCAGCTAGTGAATGCTGATCTCTGCTCCAATCACAGGGAGCAGAGATCGGCGTCACTAGTTGCTAGGCAGAACGGGGAGATGCTGTTTATCTCGGCATCTCCCCGTTCAGCCTTCCCGTGAGACGATCGCGGGGGTCCCCGCGGCGATCGTGTCCGCGGGGACCGCGATCGGACTCACGGGGGTCCCGACCGGTGCGGGAGCGCGCCGCTCCCGGCACGCTCCCGATGGCACGGACAGGCTAAAGGAGGGACTTATATATACGCCCTCCTGCCTGTACGTGCCATTCTGTCGACGTATATCGTCGTGCGCCGGTCGGCAATCATTGTGGAATTTCTGTATCACTTCCAACTCTAACAGGTTCCTTATTTCGTTTGCAACTGCTTCCCACTTTGCCTTGGGTATTCTATAGGGCTTTGCAATTACACGGACACCAGGTTCTGTAATTGTGGTCAGTCCAGGTACTGTATCTGAGAAAAAAAAGGCTCTGTTCTTTCTTTCAAACTCTTTTACGTAATTTTTTTTAGTGCGACAACAAATGTAGTTAGATCAATAAAAATGCTCAAAGGTTGATTTGCAGAGCTAGGTTTGGCTTTTACTGGAAAAGTCCACATTTTAAATATACATTAAGCTGCAAACTGCTCTGGATACGCTTATCTTTTTTGACATGTAGTTTAAACTGAAAATTACTTGTACATGTTCATTTTTTTATCCTGTGCATATCATGCGTTTCCCAGGTTTGTGATTTTGCTTTGGCATCTTATAACAAAAAGGGGTTGGGATACTCTTATTGTAGTTATAGTCCACATCCAGTGTCTAAACACCATAATAAGATGTACTGCCTTGTAACTAAGCATATAGGGAAAAAAAAAGAAAGGTGGTCACCACATGGTGGAAACAACATGTCCCCTGTGGACAACGAAGCAGTCGGTATGGCATAAAACTGGACCTGCTGGCTTATTGAAAAAATATACTTTATTAAATAGATGGTATAATGATAAATATCAAAGATCAAAACACACAGTGCTGACAATTGCCCTCCACCACAATAAAACAATGTCACAATGAAGTCACCAGGCCGAATGTCCATGCGAATGCTCATTTCTATTGCGGTACCCCACAATCGTATTCAATTCCAAGTGTGCAACTCACATGTGCCTCAAGGCTACATAAATACCCCCTTAATCAAGAGTTTCTGGTTGAAAAAATATACTGCTAATGGTTGTGGAAATAGTGCAGTTCCAATATGCCTGTAAGGTCAAAATGAAAAAATCAAAAGTCAATTAACAGAAAATATTGTAAATCCTGGCTCAGGGAATATCCCCTTATCCAAAGAGAAATTGAAGGGGATAGGTAAAATACAGTTAATAGATTAAGGGATATTGCACTGCTTATAGTCTTAGATCATTGTAGGAAGCAACAAGGATGTCAGTCTATTTGGCTAATCAAGGAGTATACAGAGCTGGCTGTGCTTTCCTACCCCCAGGGTTACCTCTCGACATGTTCTTTGAATGTCGTCCTTGTACCTTCTGATCTCCCACTGGCTCCGGTTCCTCCTTGCACCTGTTGGAGACTGCAATTTTTGGTACGCTGTCTCATGTAAAGAATAGCTCCTTACTTTGACATCCGCTGTCATACTGGTTTAATTTATATCTGGCCTTGCTTTCTGACTTGTCTTGTGACAGCAAATTTGTTAAAATTGTTCTGTCAAACTCGAGGTTCCCAGGTTAAATACCTGACTACTTCTATACGTCTACATTTATTAACACTAAGGTTGGGGTTCATTGCTACCCAGGGTTCGAAGTAAATCCTGCAAGCTTGAGATTTGGTTAATTTATGTACAGATTCACCCTGGTGAATTTCTTTAAACCATGATCTACTAATTATGGCCAGAAAGCTTCAAGTGACCAATAAGGGGTCTTTTAGTTAAGCCAGTCTCCTTATTGTAAGGGGAGGAGCACAGAGCAGCCATAGTTTCTTCCTGCACCCCTCTGCCTTGCTCCTGCTCCCTGCTCTTGTACCCAGTCGTGATTCCCTTCCTTGCATCCCTGTTACCTTTGTTCCTTATATTGTACATATATTTTATATAGTTAATAGTTCGATTTATTCGTTATTTTTGTTCTTGTTTGCTGGAGTGGTTTATGTTTTCACTGGTTTCTAATAATAAATATCACTTTAAGGATATATATACGTTGTTTGTTTGGTCTCAGTTTCTGGGTGTAGCTACATGTCTTGTCTCCTTGACGCTGATTCCTGACACATGTACTTATTTGTCTTTCTTTTGAGGGTATAGTGCTTTTTACTTTTTTGCTGATAGGGTCTTTCTTCTTTTTTTTCTGTCGAATTTTCTTAATTCTTATAAAAAAATGTAATGTATCACTGTCTATATAGAAATGCATATTGTTTGGAAGGCCACTAGTATCTATAACCTAAGTTGTAGTCTTATATTAGATTTAAAACCTTGTTTTAAAAAAATAAACTGCACTATAGATTGCACTACTGTATCATATTAACTCCAATAGTTTTTCTATTTAATAATCAGTGTTATCCTAAAACTATCTCTAATGACTACAGGCTATGAATAAGCTTTTGTTTAAAATACAAGCAGCTGTAAAATGTAGCATGTTAGCAAGAACATAAAGTACGTTCAGTTAATTTACTGGAATGTTATATATTGTGCCTAGCTTTATTTATGTCCCTTAATAAACAGTTGTACTTAGTAGAGGAACAGTATTGATATATTTTCAATTTTGCTTCACTATACTGGTGCCTAGATGGTATTTAATATGTTTTACTGCACTTCAGGTCTCTAAAATGTAATCAGTTTGAGAAATACCTTAGATTCTCCCGAACTACAACAGCCAGTATGTATTACAATGAAAAATATGACTTAATTTCTAACCATAGTTCCTGGAACTGTTTTGTTCAAGTTCTAAAACAGCATGACACAAAAAAACAATCAAAAATAAGGTAGATTACAAATATGGCAGTCTTCTACCTATTCAGCTTTAGATTTGTCTGTAAAAAGAATCCTAGCTAATCTACAGTACTTGGGTGAAGTTCAAGGAAAGTTCTGTTAAGTAAAGACTCTAAATACATTATATAGACCTCTTGCTTACTGGGCACTTAAACCCCCCTCCTGACCAGACCAATTTTTAGCTTTCAGTGCTGTCAGATGGCACTGTGGGCACTGGTAGGTGGCGCTGGTTGGCACTGGTAGGTGAGGCTAGTGGGCACAGAAGCCTCTCCACGATCAGGCCCGATGTCCCTTTCGCAGCCGCCGGTGATCGTTTTTTTTTTTCTCCTCACACTACCAGCGTGAGGAGAAAAAATAGCCGATTACGCACGCGCCCTGCAGGGGGCGAGCTTGCCGCTCAAGCATTGGAGGATGTCCAGGGACGCTTCCCGGCAAATTAATTCTGCGCTGTAGCCATCTTTCAGCTATAGAGCGGACGGCAAGTGGTTAAGGAGGATGTACTCAAGGGATGATGATTGATGCTTTTAAGACCATTGAGATACTTCGTTTTTAATCCATTCTATTTATTTTGAGTACACGATGCATTATAACATGTAACGCTGTTTGTTTTTTTTATTACCTGGATCAGTACACTATTATATCTGCTGACATTTTCAGAGTGATCTGAAGCTTCAGCGTCTGAGAACATATGTTGTCTTTATTTTTCTTGAATGCACCAAAATGTTTGCTCCATGATACCATATGCTCCATGACATGAGCACTTCAATTTTACATATCAGAACTTCAATTCATTTTATACAAAGGAATTGTATCATTCTTAATTCCATGAAATGCAACCTTCTTGGACCACTTATTGTACGTTGTAAGCAGTGTTGGTCATCTTACTTTAAAAAAGTAATTAGTTAAGTTATAAATTACTTCTCCCAAAAAGTAATTGTGTTAGTAACTCGGTTACTACATTGGAAAAGTAATTAGTTACTCAGCAAAGTAACTGTGACAGGGGTGGCAGTGGTGGTACTTGAGGGGTGGCAGCGGTGGTACTTGAGGGGTGGCAGCGGTGGTACTTGGGGGGGTGGCAGTGGTGGTGGTGTACTTGGGGGGGTGGCAGTGGTGGTGGTGTACAGAACTTGGGGGTGGCAGCAGTGGTACTTGGGGGGGGGGGGGGGGCAGGCAGCGATGGTACTTGGAGGGGGGGATGGCAGCAGTGGTGGTGCCATCCTCTCCCACCACCACCTCTGCCTCTTACTGATCCCACCCCCACCACCACTGATCCCATCCCTACCCTATCCCCCATCACCTCTGTTGTAGAAGTGGGATCAGTAAGAAGCAGAGGTGGTGGAGGACTTGGGATGGATCGATTGCACTGCAATTCGAATCATCAGACATTCACTTACTTGAATGCCTCCAGGGATGCCATTTCTCATGGGGAGAGAGAAAGACCCTCCCCTTCACTCAATTGGTGTCAGCTGGTCAGCTGACTTCATTTTTCAGTGTCCGCCCCGCCTCCCTACATTCTCTCTCTCTGGATAGGCGGGGCGGGATGGGGTGGTCCAGACAGTCTCTCTGAGTCTCAGCCTCTTCTGAGCTCAGCGGGCGAAAGCCCCCATCCGCGCAGCAGAATGAACGGCCAGGCAGCACGGCCACGGCGAGCCTCTCGGGCGGTAGATGTAATTGCGGTAACGCCGCCCAAGTAATGGGAACTGCGTTACCATGAGGGGAAGAGTAATCAGTTAGATTACTCGTTACCCACTAAAGTAACTGCGTTAAGTAACTCTGTTTATTTTAACTGAGTTACTTACATCACTGGTTGTAAGAGCAGGCTAGAATATGGGTACTGATTGTGTTGAACCATCGATCAGATTCTTGGGCCATTCCTCATGCACTGATACAGTCAACAAAGTTATAGATAAGACCTCCCAGGTTCAATTCGTCAAGGTTTCAAAATTCTCAAACTTAAAAACTAGAGGGAAATCCTATTATAATTTCTACAAACCATCTCATCAACAGTAAACAATGGCAGTGCATATTTGGTTTTGAAATAGATTTTTTTTCTTCTTGCCATTAGCTTGGCTTGCATACAGCAGTAGAACCCTAATCTGACTCAGTTCGGTAAAAAACAAAACATTTTTTTCAAGTAGCTTTATCAGAGACCTATTATGATTTTAAATGCAGTGTATCCATGTATGACGTTTTCTGCTCCTTAACCCCTTTCTGACTGGCTGCGGCAGGTTGGCTCCCCTGGGCAGAACGGCATTACCTTATGTCGGTTCACCTTTTGACCACTAGGGGGCACATGCTGGGCACCCATGATCGCTCCACACAGAGACAGAATGGAGGTCTGTCAATGTAAACAGACAGATCTCCGTGCTGTCAGGGGTGAAGAGAGCGATCTGTTGTTTATACTAATTAAGAACAACAATCGCTCTCCTCACTCTGGCAATTCCACCCCCCCACAGTTAGAATCACTCCCTAGGACACACAATTAACCCCTTTATCGCCCCCTACTGTTAACCCCTTCCCTGACAGTGACATTTACACAGTAATCAGTGCATTTTTATAGCACTGATCGTTGTATAAATGCCAATGGTCCCAAAATTTGTCAAGTGTCTAATTTGTCTGCCATAATGTCGCAGTCCCGATAAAAATCGCTGATCACCTCCATTACTAGTAAAAAAATTATAATAAAAATGCTATAAATATATCCCCTATTTTGTAGATGCTATAACTTTTGCGCAAACCAATCAATATACGCTTATTGCGATTTTTATAACCAAATATATGTAGAAGAATATATATCGGCCTAAACTGAGGCAAAAATAAAAAAAGGGGATATTTATTATCAAAAAGTACAAAATATTGTGTTTTTTTTTTTCAAAATTGTTGCTTTTTTTGTTTATAGTGCAAAAAATGAAAACCGCAGAGATGATCAAATACCACCAAAAGAAAGCTCTATTTGTGGGAAAAAAAAAGACATCAATTTTGTTTGGGTACAATATCACACAGCCACACAATTGTCAGTTAAATGATGCAGTGCCACATTGCAAAAAATGGCCTGGTCATTGAGCAGCCAAATCTTCTGGAGCTGAAGTGGTTAATGTGTAAAAATGTAATTTTCCCACTGATAAGCTGGTCCCGAGTGCTGTCCCTGGCTTCTGATGTTTGGGTAACTGCTATCCCTCGTAGGTTCCTATGGAAGCTCCCTTGCATGCGTATGGATACAGGACTAGAGCAGAATTTACATGCTGGGTGCTAATATGCTTTGCACATCAATGCCAACACACAGTCCCAAAGCAAGCCAGTCCACACTCCTCTGTTCCCTCCTTCTTCCTCCTCCAATCTAATTAAAGGAAACCTGCTTGTGCATGTGGTGTCCCTTTTGTTACCTGGTACTCTGTGAGCTTTCTCCCTGACAGAAAGTTTGTGAAAACAACATTGAAGCATCTGGAAGATCATGTAGAGTAAATAAAGTAGTGTATGCAGCTGTATATTGTGACAAAGTTTGGGCTAAAAAAGCACACAAGGTGGTGAATGTATTTTTCACTCAGCCCACAATGCAGATTAGGGTAGTCAGGGAGTGAGGAATATCCAGTCTCCCATTAAGAGGCCGAGTGTAACATTACTCTTGTCATGACCCAGATCTGAACTTACAACCTCTGCTGTGCCAAATAATTGTGCTCTCTCAAGCCAATATCCCATTCTCATTGCTCCTGTTGCCATCTTTATCTTCCCTACCATTTCTTACCGCCCTTTGGGTTGATCCTTGACCATGCTTCTGCTTGATCCCAAACTGTAACCACTTTTTACCAACCTTTGGCTTGACTCTTGACCATGCTTCTGCTTGATCTCAACCCGCAACCACTTGTTACCTACGTTTGGCTTGTTTACTGCCTATGCTTATGCATGATCACTATTTGCTATATCTGCTACTGGACCCCAGCTCCTGGTGGGGGGATCCTGAGGACTGTGACCTGGTACTAACATGCAGAAAAATCCATCTCCACCATCAGGAGCTCTGGTTAATACTATTTAGTGCTAAGACCTTGCACCTCGGGTGAGCCTGCATCATCCACCAGGATAGGTCTGTGTGTAGTACAGCCTGTTATTAGGTGTCCACTCCCATCCATCCTACCTTATTATTTCACTGCCAGTCAATTAAAGTCATAACCCTCTCTTTGGAATCACAGGGAGCGCAAATTTTCCTCACCTTCTACCAATTATTTAAATTTGCCCCTTAGGGGGTTCATTTTTTCTGGAAAGGCTGCATACCTGAACTACCTGTCCCTAAGTGCGGAGTTCTTGTTGTTTTTGGATGACCTGCTTGTATACCTATCCTGCTGGTCAGTAGGGGCCTCTCTGCTTCTACAGCTTTTAGTCCCTGAGCCTGAACCCTGACCATGAATTGTGAAGGCTGACTGAAAGCCTATGGCATGGACTCTGATACACTTGCTGAAGTAGTCAGGACTTCTAACATTGTTATGTTGAAATTAAACTGTTTTATTTTAATTCCTAAAAATAAACATGGTGCCAATAGTCCCTTATAGAGATTATATTGTATGGTGCCTTCCTGCCACTGAGCTACCATTTGAGTAAGTCCCTGTCACAATATATTTAAATATGTGTTAAGGGATTTTTTTTACCAGGGTGCTTGCAATACACTTTTGTTAAATGTGAGCATTTAATACTTCATTTTTTAATACTTCCAAATTTTGTGACAGTGGTAATGATCAGACAGGTTGGCATCACACTGTGGCGCTATGTGATATAAACCAAAGCTTCAGGCACCACTCTGACAGGACTAAAGACTCTGGAAAAAGATTATACTGTAATGTGTTAGGATTAACATCACTGGCTGATATTCAATTACAGAACAAAAATTTTCTTTTTTTTTTTAAGCAATCACAATTTTATTCAGTCCACATTTTCATGGATTTTTCAAAAATGACTGTCCAGACTGTAAATTATGTATGATAATGTCACCTTAAAAAGTAAGACATTAAAGTTAGCCTGTACATATTTGTAGTCAGTAAACCAATAAGAGCATTTAATATTTGTGCTGGTATTTGTTCTTTGTATTCACAAATTGTACTGCCTGCAATCAGAGAACTCCTCAACCTGGCTGTAGTCTAAAGCTTGCAACTTTTGCTGACTTCTGGGAGTTTTGGCATATCCTCTCACTATTAAAAAGGGTATAAGGGAATGCCAAACTTTTCAGAAGTTGGAGGACCTGTTTAATATTTGTTTGAAAAATTCTAGAGGCAGAATAATTTCTGCATAAATTAAGGTAGCACTAAAATAGCATCTGTAGCATGTATAGAACATGCTGCAGCAAAAATTAAATTTCTAAAGAAAATGAATGAAATGACATTTAAATTGCCAAAAATACAATACCATTGCAAGCAATAAAAAGGTAAAAAAAGAAAAAAAAACGGCTTGGGTTCCCCACGAACACCCTGCAAATTTGGGTGTTCGACAAATGGGCGGACAGGCATTGTTCTGTTCGAGCCTTTGTTTAGCCCGAACCGTTTGCTCAATTTTATTTGTTAGCATTATTAAAGATAAAAATCAGCATTTGTTACAATACTTACCTTCAACCTGGAGCTGCTGCCTCCCCATAAGTACTATGCTTTTTTGCCACTAAATCAGACTTCAAAAGATGTAAAAAAAATGAGTTCTTTCCCAACCTTGGTTTCAGGTCCGGGCTCCCCGGTTAAATGGGGGAGCCCGGGAAGGCGGCAGGGGGACCACATTCCACCACATTGTAAAGTAATTTAGCTATAACCGCTCAGATCACTTTTACTAAACAGAGCATTGCCAGCTCTATAAAAATATGCCAGCCATGACCCTGGTAGAACCATTGAAACCCAAGAATGAACAGGTACGTCCATTTGAGGTAAGTGGTTAAATGATCCACACATTATGAATAAAATGTGAATATTTGCTGGTAAATTTCTCACAATTCCTAAATAAAGGCAGGAACAAGGTTAACCAGTTCCCAACCAGCCGTCGCTGATGTACTGCGGCAGGTTGGCTCTCCTACGTGAATCACTGTACCGGTACGGCGAATTGTGCAATAGCTTTTGCAGGCATGCATGTGCCACCGGAGCTCGTTTGAGGGTCCGCTCGGCCACCTGGAATTATGGGAAATAGAGGCAGAACGGGGATCTGCCTTTGTAAAAAAGGCGGATCCACATTTTGACAAGGAAGGAGAGAGAGAGACCAGCTGTTCCGAGTGATCGGGAATAGCGATCTCTCTCTTCTCCCAGTCAGTCCATCCCCATACAGTTAGAAACACCTCCCTAGGGAACACTTAACCCCTTGATTGACCCCTAGTGTTAATCCCTTCCCTGCCAGTGCCCTTTATACAGTGATCAGTGCATTTTTATCGCACTGATCAATGTATTGGTGTCACTGGTCACCAAAAAGTGTCACTTAGGGTCAGATTTGTCTGCCGCAATGTCGCAGTCCCGCTAAAAATCACAGATTGCTGCCATTACTAGTACAAACAAGAAAAAAAGAAGTCCCTAAATCTTCCCCTATATTGTAAACGCTATAACTTTTGCGAAAAACAATCAATATACGCTTATTGTGATTTTTTTTACCAAAAAAATGAACAGAATATACATTGACCTAAACTGATGAATATCATGTGTGTATGTATATATATATATATATATTTATATATATATTATATATATATATATAAAACATTTTTTGGATACGTATTATAGAAGAAAGCAAAAATATAGTTTTTTTTTTCAAAATCCACGCTCTTTTTTTGTTTATAGTGCAAAAAATAAAGACCGCAGAGGTGATCAAATACCACCAAAAGAAAGCTCTATTTGTCTGAAAAAAAGAACATGAATTTTGTTTGGGTACAGTGTCGCACGACCGCGCAATAGTCAGGTAAATCGAGGCAGTGCCGTATCACAAAAAATGGCATGGTCATTAAGGGGGTAAATCCTTTTGGGGCTGAAGTGGTTAAAAAGGTGCTGAAAATGCTTCACATGAAAAAGGATTGCAGTAGCAATGCTTTAGTTAATGTTTGCTATATGCCAGTATCTCCTAGCATCATTTCCAGGGATGCTAACTGACCATGCCAACACAAATCTGCTTGGCATGATCAATTTGAAACAGCAACAAAGGGGAAATAGATCACCAGGTATTTATGAGCAACAAACTTTGCAGACTACATTCATTAAAAAGTATTGTATAACCAAACACATATAAGGAATATTTAAGGAAATCTCACCATCCCAAGTGTTTGTGCAGTAAAGCTAGTTGTTGGATCTCATACAATTGCTAGGCATTAGACAAACATTTGTATTTCTTCCAAATTAACATTTTGGGATGAATTCAAATAATCAACAGCTCTCTGCTTCTCGCATGCTGATTTTTGGCTAATCTGAAGTAAACATGTTGAAGTATAGCTATGGCTGAAACATGTTTTTTTAAGTTTTGGATAGAGAAGGAAAATTCTGAACTTCATTTGGTCACCAGGACAATCAAAGAAAGTGACTTTCTATTGAGGACACAGACAGCAAAAAACAGACTCTTCCATCCATCTTCTATTTTGGCTAAAGATATAGATCAGAGGTCTTCAAACTATGGCCCTCCAGTTGTTCAGAAACTACAATTTCCATCATGCATAGTCATGTCTGTGAATGTCAGAGTTTTACAATGCCTCATGGGATGCGTAGTTCCGCAACAGCTGGAGAGCCGTAGTTTGAAGATTCCTGATATAGATAGTCTGCTAAAACTGCAGCACACCGAATTTGGTGCAGCTGTTCATGATACCCAATCAGCTTGTTCAATTAAGCTTTGAGAATAAAACCTAGAAGCTGATAGGTTACTGGTTACTATGTAATGCTGCACCGGATTTTCTGTGCCCCAGTTTTAGTAAATCCCCCGTAATTTAAAAGAAATTGCTTTAAATGTGATCTGAAGAGTGTGTGGTTTTTCCTTTTCCCATACGGACTTGGTAAGACAAAAACAAGCTGGAAATGAAGCAGCTTACAGTATATTAGCAACCAGTGAGATGTTATCTTTCACTTAACTGACAAAAACATATTGGCATCTGAATGTTTACTGTGTTGATGCCCTCTGACTCATTGCCATAATGTTAGCTGCTGTGGACAACTCACATAAAGGACAGACATGTGGTCCGAGTATAATTGTACCTATAATTTTTATCTATGCTAACATTAGACCTAGACATCATCCAGATTTCCTTTAAAGTACAGGATCAAATCCTAAGGTTTTGCTATATAGTTCCTTTATCCTTAAATGAGTTACTAAATTGTCTCACATTACTGTCCTCTCTCCTCAAATTCTCATTTATTTACCCATTTTCTCCACCCGGCATTTTATACATATATAATCTTCACTCCTACCCTCTTCCTATTACTGCACTCACCCCCTTCTGAAAATACTGAACCCACATGCTAACATAAGCACCAGGCAAATGAGGTTTGTATGCTCTTATACATCTCACTCCCATTTTTACTTCTCCCACCTCTTGCTTTTTCTAACCTTTGAGGATATTTCAACTAATCCTGGCCCTCTGCTATGCCCTGTAACTATTACTCCCACACCCAGCACTCTCCCTCCTCTAGAAACCGTTTTAATCCACTCACTCTAATTTCTATCCTCCTTCTTCCAAGAATTCGATTCTCTTGTGCCCGCTGGACAGGCCTTGTTTTTCGGCAGGCACTGATTTACATATATACCACATGATCGGAAAAAAAAACTCTTCATACAGATGTTAATTTTTGGACTTGCTAGTTAAAAAGATGGATAAGTTGCATCAGAAATCTTAACGTGTTTCATGAATAATAATTCACTTCCTTGCGGTTTATGCTACTGATAGGGTGTCTGTGGATTAAATACAACAACATAAATAATAATATAGATACAGCAAAGGGATGTAATTTTTATACTTCCAAAGAAGGTGTAATACACAAATCGGTTTAGTGGGAGAAATTTGATAAAAAGCATATGAATTCCAGATGGTGACCACTGTAAGATGTCTGTCCTGAGGCTGTGGAATCAGGAAGGAGGAGGACTATAATTATATAGTGCTCAAAAATCTATGTAATGACCCTAAGACTAAATCGCAGCATGAAGTGCCCAGGAGCAACCAAACGAGTGGCAAAGTAAAAGAATAAGAATGGGGTTAAAAGTAAGCAGGAATTAGGAGGTGTATTTTTCTTCATACAGTGTTCAGGGACCACCCAGGGTATGACAAAATAAGTAAAAATACTTAGTGTGATGCCATTATGCACATGCACAATGCGTGCACACCAACATGCCATAAACCATGATGCTGATGCAACACTTGGGCGCTGCTGGATAGAAACCTACCTGCAGAGACCAAAAGGATCCCAAACCCCACCCACCGACCACAACATACAAAAAATAAACATCAACAAGAACAAAGCAAACGCAAAAAATGGACAAAAATAGCAAAAACAATGCACAACCATCAAACAATACACCCAACCACTCTAACCATTCAGCCCACACAAATAAACCACAAAGACTCCTCCAAAAATGAAAATAAATTGATAAATTAAAATATATTATTTATTATATATATACGAAAAGGGGGAGGGAAAAGGGGAGTGAAAGGCAGAAGATAATCGAATGCGTACACATGGTCGGAATTTCCGATGGAAACAGTCCGATGGGAGCTTTTCATCTGATTTTCCGACCGTGTGTATGCCCAACGGTCTTTTTCTGTCGGAATTTCCGACGGACTTTGAATTGAGAACCTGTTCTCAATTTTTCCGACGGAAAACCTTTCTATCGGATTTTCCGATCGTGTGTATGCAATTCCGACACGCAAAATTCCGACGCATGCTTGGAAACAATTCGACGCATGCTCGGAAGCATTAAACTTCCCTTTTATAGTGCTGTCGAACGTGTTTTATGCCGCTGTGTTATTGACCGTCGGAATTTGGTGTGATCGTGTGTAGGCAACACAGCTTGAGCGGAATTCCCTCGGAAAAACCGCCAGAGTTTTTTCCGACGAGAATTCCGATCGTGTGTACGCGGCATTAGAATTGCATTACAACCCACAGGACAAAAACAACTCACCTATGACAACATCCAGCATTACCCAAAAAACACAGAACCAAATGTGCACAAATTATGTTCAAATATTGTTATGCAGTGCCTTTAAATTAATAAATATACAAAAAAATAAACATACAAATAAATATAACCAATTGTCAACATGCCAACACCTAAAGTGATATGTGTATTGCGTCTAATAGTAAAAGATCAAACAAAATCCATCCAAGTTATATTCAGAAATCTGGTGAGGTCCACCACCAGTGCCACACACAGCCTCTTACCAAGTATTAAGACCCCAAATTATAAGTGGTCTTAATGCACTCACAATCATGTAAGATCTGTTGCCTCATTTTTTTGTATATTTGCCAGCTTGCTTTCCTTCCCTCTGGGGTTTATTTGGGTCCTACTTCCCTCTGTTTCCACAGCTCCAGAGGAATTACAGTGAGTACCATCAAGAATTAATATGCTTTTTATCAAATTCCCCCTGCTAAGCTGATTTAACAGTTTTTAATCTTATATGCGTTTTTATATGTCTAACAAAGTTCATTATTTATACATATAATTTTGCATGTTTAACTACCTCCAAAAAGTCTCATGGGCACCTAGTCTACAACAGTCTGAGCACTATCTCATTGCCAACAGTCTCCTTGACCCCTTATAGATTTGGCTTTCACTCTAACATGCCACATAATCTGCCCTACTAAAACTTTATGGGTCTGAGACACTTTTTTAAGCGTATAACTTAAATGGGAAATTATTTCACAAATAGAGGTGGAAGGTGAGATGTTTGTGTCTGGTGACCTACTCTGATTATCTATAAGAATTAGCTGTATTGTATCAGCTGTATTAAGCATTATTAATACTATCAGTATTAGCACATTTTCTCCTTAAAAAAAAAGGATTGGCACCCACTGGGCAGAAACTTTATAACAAGGGTAACAACTTTGTTTTAATTTACATTTCTGACGCACAAAACTGCTTGCAATTTTTCTTTGGAAATGTGATGGCCCAGATACTTGAACAGTTGTTGCCATCATTCTCTGAGGCCAGAGTAGTACTGACCTTCCCAAAAAAAAAAAAAATGTGTTTATCTATGTCCAGTAAACTGTAGGGATTTGTTGACATATCTATGTTTACTGATTTAACTTAACAAAAGTACATATTTTACCTCTAATCACGAGTGTTGCTATACATCTATTGAAATGCTTGGATTCGGGGAACCATGTTTTGTTGGGAAACAGCGGGTAAGTCACTCGGCTAAATGCTTAACTTGAATTGCTATTTTGGCATACGTTTGTTTACACCCACTCAACTCACAGTTGGACTGCTAATAAATGCAACTAAATTATTAATAGAGTGGCAAGCGCTATGTTTATGCGAGAGTGGTTGAATTACTGCCATATTTTATACTGGTTTTGTTTTATTTCGTTTTGTTGTTGTTATAAAAACGAAGATTGTTTTTAACATCACATTCTTAAGAATTTTAAGAAATAATACTTTCCAACTGTTTCTGAACTACAACTTCCATGGTACCCTGACAACTAATATCTAAAACCTAGTGCAAACATTGCATTCAAGCCAAGACAAGCACTGGATACTTAGACATGCAAGGTATAACTAAACATCTAAATGTTGTAAAAACGTTTTGGTCATAGAAAGAAAAGCATCTAAAGAGAGACTTTTTTTGGGGGAGTTTGTATACCTGTCAGGTTTCCTCAGGCAGGTGGTCATCAACACTCAAGTTATCCCTTGCTGTTAGGATTAATGAACAGACTTTATAGTTCAACTGGTTTTACTATGGGATTGCAGTTATGCAATGCCATATGAAGAACTGCTTCTTTGTTGAGGTGAGAGTGGTAGAGAAATCTGACTACTATAAGCTTAACATTGCTAAAAATTCTCGGCTGTTTTTTTTCCTTACTACTGTGGTAAATAATAAAAAAAAAAATTAAACCCATCTATATTATCCATTTATTTCACTCTGTGGTATGCAGTGTCTCTTTTAGACACATTTACTGCAATGTACAAGAGCAAAGTAAAGAGCTCCAGAAAATCTTCTGGTAAACACAGGGCAACAATTTAGAAAACAGATGTCACTTTAGCATGATAGCTTTCTTTTGTTTGTTTCTGTGTTTTAAAAAAATATATATAAAAAAGGCTAGAAATTACATTGGATAAACTGATACATTTGTCAAAATGACTGCTATGGGCAACACATTTCTTTTTAATAGTTTTTTTCCATCATTTCAGTCTTTGATGGCTGTTTTTGAAAATATTTCTTTCTTTTAGTCCCCCTTTACTATAAAATTTATTAGTAGTGGATGTGATCTTCTAATCAATGTCATGAAATTTATTGGGAGTCACTCACAACATATTATGACTGAGAGTTACAGCAATCAATGAGTGCATAGGGGATGCTATAAAGAATTACATTCAAGGAAATTAAAATGTCTTTCTCCCTTTTTTATGAAAGAACAGTTAAAGGACAATGATCATTCCATCTCAATAAGACAAAAATGTACCTTTTTTTATTAGGCAATGTTTTGTAACTAATTGAAATAAATTTGTGATATTGTACTTTATTTAATAGAAGAAAAGATATTTGCAATACTAAGAAATGTTTTCTCTGCCTCATTTGTATGTTTAAGTAAATGATAGATGCTAGTGACTTTACTGGAATACCAAGCACAGGTAGGGAGGCTTCAACAGCACTATATGGGATCAATCCTTTCCAGAAAGAAAAGGCTTCTGAGTATTTATTTGGGTATCTGCTGTTTTTACATTCTCTTCAAAGATTAAATATCTTTGTTGAACTGGAACACAAGATGCCTCTGGGCTTCAGCACAGGGCTGGTGGTTCTATTGTGTGTGAAGTACTACAGGGCTGGGTGTTCTATTGTGTGTGAAGTACTACAGGGCTTTGGCTTTGCTGGAGTATGCTGCATTTGTCTTTAACCACTTAAGCCCCGGACCAATTTGCAGCCAAAGGACCAGGCCCCTTTTTGCGATTCGGCACTGCGTCGCTTTAACTGACAATTGCGTGGTCGTGCGACATGGCTCCCAAACAAAATTGGCATCCTTTTTTTCCCACAATTAGAGCTTTCTTTTGGTGGTATTTGATCACCTCTGCGGTTTTTATTTTTTGCGGTATAAACAAAAATACAAAAATAGAATGACAATTTTGAAAAAAATGCAATATTTTTTACTTTTTGCTATAATAAATATCCCCAAGAAATATATAAAAACATTTTTTTTCCCTCAGTTTAGGCCGATACGTATTCTTCTACATATTTTTGGCAATTAGCGATTGATTGGTTTGCGCAAAAGTTATAGCGTTTACAAAATAGGGGATAGTTATAGCATTTTTATTACATTTTTTTTTTTTACTAGTAATGGCGGCGATCTGCAATTTTTATTGTGACTGCTACATTATGGCGGCAATCAGTGCTATTTAAATGCACTGATTCCTGTGTAAATGACACTGGCAGTGAAGGAGTTAACCACTAGGGGGTGGGGAGGGGTTAAGTGTGTGTTTTTTTAACTGTAGGGGGGGCGTGGGTTGGCGTCTGACGTCACTGATCGTCTTTACCTATAACAGGGAACAGACGATCAGTGACAGGCTCAGTAGGAAGCACGGGGAGAGGTTTGTTTACACAGACCTCTCCTCGTTCTTAAGCTCCGTGACACGATCGTGGGACACCAGCGGCGATCGGGTCCGCTGGTCCCGCGGCCAGGGTCACGGAGCTCAGGACCGGGTCATGAGCGCGACCCACGACTGGGCACTTAAAGAGCCACGTACAGGTGATTGTGCCCAGCCGTGCCATTCTGCCGACGTATATCGGCGTGAGGCGGTCCTTAAGTGGTTAATATGTTACAAGAACACGTCTTTAAAGTGGTGTTTCCCCCCCCAAAAAAAAGATGATTAGAATTCCTAAAAAAATTAAAAAATAAAACATTTGGAAAAAAAAAATGTTTACTCTAAATTCCTGTTGCTAGGGGGTCCCTCGTAGTCTGCCTCCTTCAATGCCCGGGCTAAGTGACATCACTTCCCCTCAGCGCAGAAAGGGCTTCCTCCTGTCAGTCATGTGGGACACGTGACAGGTCCCAGATGACTGCGCGGCCAATCCCGGCGCGTAGCGCTGCTCGCGCATGCGCAGTGGGTGCCCGGCTGTGAAGCCACAGCCGGGTGCCCACAGTTGCAATGCCGGCGCCGCCGCCAAGCGGATCGGGGGATGAGCAGAGCTTTGACCCCCCTCATCGCTGGACCCTGGAAAAGGTAAGTGTCCGATTTCTAAAGAGTTACTCCTCTTTAAATTGTTGATAGATCCCACACTGGACATATTTGATCTAAAAGCAGTAGGGGGTGGAATGCACCCTGAAAATTCCCTATATGACTGTGATTCGCAAAGTCCTATGTGATATTTTTCTTCGCTTTTTTTTGCCTGTAAACACAACAGGAAGTGACAGGATATCACCTTAAATCATCTTTCAGTTTCAGTGAACACAAAGGTTCCTATTTGAAAATTTCCCCAATTTTTTTTTTTCCAGTAACAACTCAAAACTTTGTATTTTCCATTATTTGCCTTATGCCCTGTACACACGGTCGGATTTTCCGACGGAAAATGTCCTATCGGACAATGTTGTCGGAAATTCCGACCATGTGTAGGCTCCATTGGACTTTTTGCATCGGATTTTCCGATGGACAAAATTTTATCTCCTGCTCTCAAATTTTCAGACAACAAAGTCCTATCGGACTTTTTTCGATCGTGTGTAGCGAATTGCGACGGACAAAGTGCCACGCATGCTCAGATCACATTACAAGACCAAAGCTATTGGCTACTAGCCTCTACGTAGTCCTGTCATAGGCAACAAACGTCACCTCGTTCAGAATGATCGGATTTTCCGACAACTTTGTCCGACCGTGTGTATGCAACACCAGTGTCGGACAAAATCCGTCGGAAAAAATCCAATGGATTTTGTGGTCGGACTTTCCGACCGTGTGTACGGGGCATAAGAGTAATGATCAGCAGGATAAATAGGTGAATTTCCTCAGTAGGGACACAGACAGCAATAAAAACCTGGCATGGGTTCTAAGCCTTCCCTACTTCACCTACATTTGCGAACATTTTGTGTTTAGACACACTTAAATGCTGATTTTTGCCTAATTGTGTATGGCATATTGGTGGCTTCGAGATGATCCCTTCTAACGACTCATTGACTTTTACTAATATGGTTTTCTGTGTGTGTGTTTGGTAAACTGCAAATATATATATTTTTTCCCCTAACTACTTAGCAGAGCCTGGTAATATGTGATCCTCCTAGATTTTGGTGGTATCTTAATTTCATCTTATTTACCTGCCCTACTTTCAGGCCATTTTAATAAACAGTAAAAATTGCAATACATTTCTGCAAATAGAGGTTACCATAGTAATCAATCAGATTTTTGCTAAATGGATTCAGATCAACTAAGAATTTTTGATAACTGGTTGAAATTGAATATTTTATACATCATTGCCTTCCAATCTGTTATTGAGTAAGCCCTTTAGTTTTTGTTTTGTTTCCTTTTTTCAGAACAAGCCTACAGTATAGGCAATTATATTTCCAAGCAGCACTGGAAAAGCCCATTCAGTATGGTTCACATCAGTAGCAATGTCTCCCAGATTCTGTACTTGACTAGTTTTGTAAAGTATTGACATATTTGAGCATTTAAATACAGGCTTATTTTATTTCGAGTCGGGAAATGTCTTTCTCTGGTGCAGAAAAATGCTTGACTCGAGTATAAGCCAAGGGGGGCACTTTCAGCACAAAAAAAATGTGCTGAAAAACTCGGCTTATACTCGAGTATATACGGTATGTAAGATATAGATCATTAACTTCAAATGACATATTTTGTGTCCAACATCCAATATAAATGTATCGCTGTGTTTTGTTGAGTGTCTGAGTAGAAGAACAGAGAGAATACCATGGGGCTCCTAGTTTAATTTTTGAATGTTTTTATTGATTTTCTGGAGTACATTGGGTGACTGGTGGCTTATTTTTGTCTTTGCGTATTTAAGTATTTGTACATGCACACAAATGATTGTTATGATCACTGTGAAGTTCTTGCAGGATATTTGGTTGTCCCCAGCTGTTGATCACAGTCCGTGGACATTGATAAGCTGAAAAACTGGTTACTAGGTTACTGGTTACTAGGAAGTATGTGTTGATCTCTTATTTTTTGTTGAATGTCACTGTACTGTGTATTTCCTGTTTATGGAGGACTTGTAAAAATAAGCAGACTTGTGACCACAATAGCTTCAATCCTTAAATAGTTAGTTCACCTTTACAGAAAATCTATAAAGGTGACCTAAAACGGGACCCCCTCTCCACCCCCCCTGGTCCCTGCTGTACTTAGCTCCCATGATCCCGGGCTCCTGCAAGCTGCTTCACCCATCCGGGATTGGAATATTCACTGATTTCTCCCCTCTCTATCCAGTGCTGCCAGGACAGGATATATTGTAATTGGTCAGCACCATCACATGGACTGCGCTGACAAATCAAAATCTGTCTGGTCTGTCCTTACAGAACTGAACGGAGAGGAGAGGAAGCAGCTGGGATTTCAGAGCCCTGGATCTGTGGAGTGGCTTGTGGGAGCCCTGACGGGACTGGGGGGAGGGGTGGGGAGGGGGTCCAGAGTTAGGTCACCTTTACAGATTTTCTGTAAAGGTAAACTAACACTTTAATAGACTTCTGTCCATGTAGGTATCAGTACAGCTGTGATCTTTTGACCATGCAACATATAATGTATTATAAAAAGCAAGTTAGTTTGGTAGCATGTGCTGATTGCTGTACAAACTAGTCGTACATATCTAAAATATGTTTAATGTAAACCAGGAGAGCTGTCTGAGAGCCAATATGGCCAACTTAGATATGTTAATGTTTATGTTGGTTCACCTTTTATTATTTTCCATTATGAAAAGCTAATGCAACAGTGTTGGTAGTTTGTAATCTATGCTGGTTCATATTACCATGGTAACTCATGAATATGTCTGTAGCACTACCTTGGATGTCATTAATCCCCCTTCATTACATGTACATATTCTGCATCACTTCTTCTGTACTGGAGGTCACATGGGATCCAATTTTCCAGACCGTGTGATTAGCATGTGGGAGCAAAGCAATGCTATGGTTGAACAAATCAGTGACCTTGAATAATCAGGTTTTATGAATGTCTAGGGCTTGATTCTTGTGGTGAAGGTGGAAAAAATATTGTAATTCACATCAATTAAAGGGGATATGTATATTGTTAATCAACCCTCTGCCCTTATTCTTCTACCGCATGAGATAAGAGGCCATTAATTAATTAGTGATCCTGAAGAAACTCTCCTGACTTCAATGAATTCCATGGGGCCAAGTGGCCAAATACACTGATACATAACTTAATTTATTCATCAAACCCAGACTTCATAATCCTGAGAGTTCTGATTATACAATCTGATATGATTATATAGACCTGATTGACTAAGCTAAGAGATTCATGGTCAGCAAAAGCAGGTGAAGGCAAAGGTCATTACCATAATTTCTCTGTATGTTTTCACCTCTTCTTTCTCTTTTTTTGCCTCCTTGTTATTTATGTTTTCCTTTATTAGCTACTTTATTTTACTTTATATTTTAAGCACACTTTTTCCCCACTGAATCCTCTGAGTGTTATTCACTATATTTCCTCTTTTTTGTGACATTGGCAGTAAGATATTTTTATCCAAAGGGAGAGACAGATGATAAAACATGGACTGCTTCTGTACATAAATCATGTTTATATGACTCATCCCAGTTTAGAATTGATGAGTGTAATTTAAAGGAAGTCTGTCACTGGAGAAACATAGATGTAAAATTAGTTGAAATTGAAGCACCACACCACTGCTAAGAGGACCAGATACAACTTTTTTTTCCATTAAAGGTCAGGGGTACAATTCAAAAAGTAGCCAACGTTTTTTGGGGGTCTACGTGCCCCCTTAATTGGGGCTAGAAAATACATAAGATTTTCATATCAATTTGTTCTTTCTAGCCCTGATGAAGGGGGCACTTAGACCCCCGAAACACGTTGGCTACTTTTTTAATTGTATCCCTGTTCTTTAACCGCTTGCTGACCACCTCACACTGATGTACGTTGGCAGAATGACACAGGCAGGCAAATGCGCATACCTGTACGTCCCTTTAGATTTGCCCCCTGTCGTGCACACACCCACCACACACCGAGGGATCGTGCCTGCGGGTCCCGGGAACTCTATGTTCACCGGCGGCCCGCGATTGTGGTGTGGAGAGGTAGAACGAGGAGATGCCTATGTAAACAAGGCATTTCCCCGTTCTGCCTTGTGACATGACAGAGATCTACTGCTCCCTGTCATCGGGAGCAGTGATCGCTGTCATGTGAGTGGAAGCCCATCACTCCCTAGGACACACGTAACCCCTTGATCGCCCCCTAGTGTTTAACCCCTTCCCTGCCAGTGTCATTTACACAGTAATCAGTGCATTTTATAGCACTGATCGCTGTATAAATGACAATGGTCCCAAAATAGTGTCAAAAGTGTCCGATGTGTCCGTCATAATGTGGCAGTCATGATAAAAAATCGCAGATCGCCCCCATTACTAATAAATCAATGAATAATAAAAATGCAAATAATATGTAGAATAATACATATCGGCCTAAACTGAGGAAAATTTTTTTTTTTTTATATATTTTTTGGGGGATATTTATTATAGCAAAAAGTTAAAAATATTGGGGGTTATTTGCAAAAGGCAAATCCACTTAACACTACAAGTGCACTGCAAGTGCACTTGGAAGTGCAGTCGCTGTAAATCTGAGGGGTAGATCTGAAATGAGGGGAAGCTCTGCTGATTTTATCATCCAATTATGTGCAAGCTAAAATGCTGTTTTTTATTTTCATTGCATGCCCCCCTTGGATCTACAGTGACTGCACTTCCAAGTGCACTTGCAATGGAAAAGGAAAAGTTGATTTGCCTTCCGTAAATAACCCCCATTGTTTTTTTTTTCAAAATTGTTGCTTTTTTTGTTTATTGTGCAAATTGTTTATAGATCAAATACCATCAAAAGAAAGCTCTATTTGTGACAAAAAAAGGACGTCAATTTTCTTTGGGTACAACGTCACACGACCACACAGTTGTCAGCTAAAGCGATGCAGTGGCGAATAGCAAAAAATGCTCTGGTCAGGAACAGGGTAAAATCTTTTGGGGCTGAAGTGGTTAATGGAATAAAGTTGTATCTGAACCACTTAGCAGTGGTGTGGTGCTTCCATTTCAACTTTTTTTAGATCCCATTACAATCCAAGGAGACTGTGGCAATCCTCTGGGGTGTAGAAGCCATCTGCCCAGGAACCAGATCATTTACACCAACAGTAATACCTTAAGATGACAATACGAGTAAAATAAACCTATGGCTCCAGCACTATCTTTCCACTTTCCTCAACTGAAGAAACCTAGAGACTGCCATAGCTGAGCTGTCCTTTTGCACATGCTTTTTGGCTTACTGTCATATTTATTCCTTTGGGCTCAATTCCTTGAATAAATGACCCAGAACAGGTATGCAGATAAGAACTTTTGACTTTTTTCTGCCTTCCTGTCTGCATTTTTGTCTTCAGTCAGCATCTTGGTAAGTGCTGAAGATAGGGGGGTCAGTATGCCTTCAACCAGACCCTTATGACGTGTACACACGAGTGGAATTTCCGACAGAAAAAGTCTGGCGGAAGCTTTTCATCGTAAATTCTGATTGTGTGTATGCCTCATCGGCCTTTTTTTCCCCAAAAATTCTGACAGACCCAGAAATGGAACATGTTTTAAATATTACCGACAGAACCAATTTCTATCGGGAAAACCACTCGTCTTTATGCTGTTCCGACAGACCAAAAACGATGTATGCTCTGAAGCAAGTACGAGACGGAAGCTATTGGCTACTGGCTATTGGACTTCCTTTTTCTAGTCCCGTCGTATGTGTTGTACGTCACTGCGTTCTTGGTGGTCGGACTTTGGTGTGATCGTGTGTACGCAAGACAGTTTCAGCAGAATTCCATTGGAACTCCGTCGGAAAAACCTTCAGAGTTTATTCCGAAAAGAAACGGGGCTTTAGGATTTTCCTGATTCATCATTAAAAGCAGCCCCTGCATTTCTTTAATGACCAGTCACCATGTTTTCAGGTAATGGACAAAATACACTGGTTTTGTTGTGGGTCTTGTAGAAATTGTTTTAACATTGACATGACAACCAATATAGCTAGTTCAGTATGCTTAGAAGTCATTAAACAAGAATAAAATTAACATTTGTAGTACAGCTTGCTGAGGCAGCTTTAAATGAACTATTCACACACCGATGTAAAGCTACAACTATTCATTAAAAATAGAAAGTCTGCATGTGGACTTTTTATTTTTATTATTTGGTTATCAACAAATAGTGCTGGCTGCTTTTATCAGATTTGTACCAATATTATTCACAGTAGCGCAGATACCTACCTATTTGTATTGTTTTACAACTATTCATTACCAAGCTATTCAGATTGCACATAGTGCTCTCTATTGCTGCACCAGAACTAGAAATGGAAGATGAGGAGGTTTTTTTTTTTTTTTTTTTTTTTTAAGAATCAATTCGCAGACTGAATAGATCAGAATTAGGAACTCAGAAACTTTGAGGTAAGAGTCTGACAACGGGGAACTATAATGCCTCTGGCATTTGACTTTGGATTGTGCCAATGCTATTTTAAATAATGAATATTAATGTGATAAGGAATCTGTGAAGTGGTGTAGGTGGAAAGAAAAATCACATTGGGGGCTTACTTTCAAAGTTGATAAAAATTTACATGCAAAATAGTAATGGAAAGAACAGACACAGCATAAAATATGAGGTTGATTTTTCACATTTATGCTAAATTTGGAAAATTAATTGCACACTACTGGAATATATTTTTGTACAGTGTAGTTTTCCAGTTTATTAATACGGTCACAAAATATTCTTTTTTTTTTTACAACTGTGGCTAAGGGAATAATTTAATTAAGTGTTATTTTAGTATAGAAATACATCCAGTACTTGTAACAGCTTGACACTTAAACAACCTATTAGGCAAATGGAGATGGTTAGAAATTCTTTTTTTCTTTAAAGTAAATTTAAAGCCAAAACTTTTTTTTTATTTATTCATTTTTTTAAAGTATTGATAGAATAGGAATGACTGACTAAAACAACTGTCAGTTTTTTTTTTTTTTTTTACATCATTAGGGATTAAAAGCGAGATGATCTCTCTTTTCAGAGAGGGGAAATCACCTCTTATGCCCTGTTCACACTATAGGATTTTCCGACAACAAAATCCATGGGATTTTTTCCGACGGATGCTGGCTCAAACTTGTCTTGTATACACACGGTCACACAAAGTTAGTCAGAAATTCCGAACGTCAAGAACGCGGTGACCTACAACACATACGACGAGCTGAGAAAAATTAAGTTCAATAGCCAGTGTGGCTCCTCTGCTTGATTCTGAGCTAGCGTGGAATTTTGTGCGTCAGAATTGGGTACATACGATCGAAATTTTCTGACAACATTTTGTTGTTGGAAAATTTGAGAACTTGATCTCAAATTTTGTGTGACGAAAATTCCTATGGAAAATGTGTGATGGAGCCTACACACGGTCGGAATTTACAACAACATATTCCAACAAAAACACACATTTTACATCGCAAAATCCTATCGTGTGTACGGGGCATTAGGCAGCTGTCATTGAAAAAACTCTCCCCAATGGAAAAATTCCCATCTTTCTATTCTAGCAACAATTCCATTTTTTGGCTTTTCTCCCACTGTTCAGTCTCAGTGGTTACCAGGACAATTAGAGAGAATAAAACTTTGCAACAGATTTACAATAATACAAAAAAAAAAAAAAGATGCTTAGAATAGTTTACTGCAACATTTAGGGTTTACATACTGTGTATCACAGAGTGGTATTAAACCCAAAAAACAAAAATGCTTAAACTAGACTAGTTTTCTTTTTTAGACTTTTATTTACCTTTTTTTTTAAACTGGTGATTAACAGACCAAGCTGTCAAAACAAAGCAGCATTTAGAGGGCTGCGACAAACCATTTAACACAAAGTGGGGATTACAATGATCAGCATTTATTTATTTACGTAAAACCTTTATCCAAAAAAGGAAAAATTATTTGTTGTATCTCTTTTTCAAATCCATCTAAATCTGCTAGTCTAACACTACCCCCCCCCCCCCTCCGACTGACAATGCTGCTGTGAGGCATCTGCTTTACGACTTCATTCAGAATACAGACACCCTAAGGCTACATGTACACTAGCCTACCCTGACTGTGGCCACAGGAAAATGAAAAATGTGTCACATTTTTGCCAAGTTTTAAGTTCTTACACAGCTGGCGGTCAAAACGCTCCTATCCTGAACACTATACTAATGCATTCAGGAGTGGCAGGTTTAATCATGGGTTGCAGGAAGGAAAATCATTTGATTCCTCTATCAACACAGACAGTGTTGATGGGGGAATCCCTTCCACGGAGCTCAATACCATCATGGCAGCGGAGAAATGGGTGGCAACGTATAAGGACAGACATGAGAAGTTCTATGGTATTTGGGCCACTTGGATACATTATACCACCTAGTGCCTTGCAGGCATACCAGCCTACCACTTCTGGGCCCTCTTTACCTTCATTACCTGGAAACTGAACTGTTTTTGTATAGCGCTGTCGCAGATTGGGGCGGGCTTCCTAAAGATCTTTGGAACACTTAGTTCAATATCACTTTTTCAAATTTTATTCATAGTGCTGACTGTTTTTGTTTTATCTAATGGTTGTTATCACTGTTTTCCTTTGTGCATAACTTATCCCCATCTCCCCTGCTTCCCTTTCCTTCCCATTCCCCTTCCCATTCCCCTTCCAACCTCCAATACTCACACCCATTCCCCCCCCCCCTTTTTACATTCCTTTCATGGTTTCATACATGGTCTTCTAGCTCATGTCTGGTACAACCTCCAGTGTTGTTTGGGGAAGAAAATGGAAAAATTACATGATGTTCGCAACTGAATGTACTAACGAGTCCTTGATGCTATGATTGTGATTTATGATGTGCTGCCCTCTTGGGCGCTTTTCTCTTTTTTTTGTGTGTGTGTGTGCACTATATGCTCAAAATAAAGATTATAAAAAAAGAGGAACTATACTGCATCTGAGCACCACAAACCTATTTAATACATTTGTAATATTCAAAGCAATCTCCCCCATTAATCTATGTCTCCAAGCCTACTTTGAACTTGAACTTTTTTTTCCATGGCCATCTTGAGTAAGGGCAGGTAATTCATGTAGCATTTACTTCCTGGAATCCATCTGTTCTTGGCTCAGATATGCAGACAGGAGGGTGTGGTTAGCTGAGAAAATGCCTCCACTCCTCCCGAAGACTTCTGGGATGTATGTATGATATAATTTGCCCAGGCTTGGAAACCAAGAAGTAACTGAAGTAATGCAAAAAACAAAGTTTAAAGCAAGTACATTTTATATATTATCCTATCTGTTTACTAATGCTAGCAGCATAAGAGCAGCTTTGTTGCAGCATAATCTCCCAGAATAAATACTCCTCCTTACTTATGTCTGTACTACTCCTTACTTTTCTTTATGAACACCTCTGCCCACCATATTAACCCTTACTGAGTTAACCCACTAACATGACTGATATGACATGGCTCTATATACTGTAGGACAGGCAGATGAATGGCAGGTCTGCCTCCATCATTTTTTTTATTGCTTTTCAGTCATATAATCTATAGTACAGCTTCTATGAATGGAGGAGGTGGGAGGAAAGGGAGAGCATAGTTGGGCACTCTTAATGACTGCTTGCCACAGCTCTCCCAGCTTTATTAACCTCCCCACTGCACTAGAAGATTATATTGTTAGAGGTAGGGGGCTCAGAGTATTAGGATTTCTACCAAACCAGGAGACATCAGTACATGGGACACATCACACTAATAGCAATATCTCTTTTACAGTGGGTGGTTACATTGGGACACTACATTTAAATACTGAATATAATGAACTGCATCTCAAGCATACGTTTGATGCAGTTACATATATAATAAACAAGTGTATTCAAAAGCCATTTAAGTGTTTAAGCTTCAGCATCCAATCAGAATTCCTTGTACTATAGCTGAACCAGTGTAAGATGGATTGAAATGTGTTTCTATGGGCAATGGGATTGGCTCATTGCACTGTTTTAGAAAATAAAGCTGATTGATTTATATGTAATAGTACATTCTTTTTCTATTCAATCCACCTAATAATCAGCCAACAGTATTTTAATCATTTTGCACAGTAATATGATGTATTGTTAAAAAATTGCTAGGAAACCTATTGTGCTCAAAAAGATAACACTTGACTTTCTGCCTGCCCTGTATTTAGTTTTCTTTAACAATTAGCTTTAATCACAGATCTACGGCACAATAACTTTGTCATAGCTGGTAATTTCTTGCATTATGTTTGTAAGGCAATCATGCTTTCTGTTCTCACTCAGATTGGGTATATTCTAGTTTTTTGCATTTCTCTTGACCTTTGTATGATCTGGGAATACTTGACATTAAATTCATATCCATAATCACCCAGTTAGAGAGTCTTTAATTTAAAATGTATTTGAATATGTATTTGAATATTTTTTTCAATGATTTTAACTAAATTATGCTCTAGAAAATTATGCAAAATCAATTTTAAAAACAAAACTTGGTTTAGTAGTGCTTTCAATGTTGTTCTTATTAAAACCTAGCTCCAGCCTCAACTTTTTTTCTTTAAAGTGGTTGTTACCTTAAAATGTAATTTACTGGCAGCCCTATATTATATCTAGGCATAACACACAGGGTAAGTGTTTTATTAAAACAAAGCTTGTAAATACCTTTTTACAGCTATATTCAGGCTGGTCACATGACTCCTGGCGGGTCCCCTACTCCGATCCAAGGCTACAGCGGCAGGGGCTGAGCGGCCATGTGACCACCCTGGCTGACGTCAGAGGGATCTCTTAGCCCCTCCCTCTGTAGCCCTAGATCGGTGTAAGAGACCGTCCGGGAGTCACGTGACTGGTCTGAATAGAGCTGTAAAAAAAATCCTTTGTTTTAATAAAACGCTTACCCTGTGTGTTATGCCTAGATATAATGGAGAGGCTGCCAGTGACAATTTATAATATTTTATTTTCTACTAATAGCAGCAGGAGGGAGGGCGGATACAGAGACACAGACACACAGAGCTGACAGGCAGGGAGGGAGGGGGTGAGGGGGACAGAGAAGAGCTGCGGATTACAGAGGCACGTAAACTGACCCCTCAACAGCCGTGATTATTGTGGTCCGTACACAGAGGGGGCACAGGAACTGGCAGGATCAGTCAGGTTTTTTTTGCAGTTTAGAGAGCGGCAAGTTAGACAGCACAACCACTGTGCTGTTTAATTTGCTATAAGGGAACAGAATCCTTTTTTTTTTTTTTTTTTAGGGTTACAAACACTTTTTAAGTTTTGCATACACTGGAGAAAAATTTAAATCCATTTTTAAAGTGTTTATTGTTTGTGTCCCAGTTTGGGAAGCGAACCCAATTTAATTGTCTATTTGACAGCTTGACAAATAGAAAAGGGGTGAGGGAAATTCTTCTTTCTTATTTATGACATAACAGGATGTGCAGTGAAATCTCCTACTTTTTATTTGATGGGCTTTAAAGCAGGGATAATTACCCCCCACAATGGGCACACAGGCAACAATAAAATGTTTCTAAGTAGCATGGGGATATCTTATATTCTCTATCAGAATTACATTGCTGCATGTATGTGCTTCATAGCTGGATGCTCCAGTTTTTCACTAGGGCTCCATCAGTGGATCATGACAGCACAGTTAACATAGAAGTATACCATTTCTGCAAAAGATGAAAAATTTGCCAATCGCCTTAAAATTCTCTTTCCAACATATCTAACATAGGTTTTGTAGACTTTTATTAGAACTGCTGGAACTTAAACTTTCTATAGTTTTCAATATCTGTATCTTGAGCTTACAAAAAATGTATTGGCTCTGAGCATGTGGCAGGTGGAAAGTGGTTTACTTTAAATTAAACTAGTACTGGGGTAGAACTGATAAGTCAGATAAAAAACACTAGTAATTACCAACATATCTTCAGGTTGCACGTTTCCTGTGTTAAATATGTCAAGCTGCAGTAGTACCTGCACTAAAAATTACAAGTCACCTTAGCAGCTAAAAGAAGACCTCTCATCAATAGAATAGGGCTGTTGGAAGGGGCCACTGTTCTAAGTCCATGGTTTCCAAAAGGGATTCTAGATATCTAGTTAATACACACCATGTAATTCCAGGCACAGTGATTTGATTTTGGTATAGCTATAGCTTTTGCTGCTGCATAGTGCATTTAAGCTGTGGTTTGGACTGATGTTAGTGGGTATGTTAAGGCTAAAGAAGAAGTACAGTTAAGTATGTCACCAGTATATTATCCAGTGCAATTTCATCTTCACTAGGCCACCACTGGAGGAAAATGAGAGATAAACGTCTTATTGAAAAAAATGCAGCCTCCCTCTCCTTTTGAGTTTACTGATGGTGATCTGATTGTGTTGCCAGTATCACTTGTATAACTGAATGCCAAATGGGATACATCCGCTGACTCAGTAACATCCAGTTGCAGTTATATTTACTTATCTTGAGTACAGCATAGGTATGCTTACATGTTTCGGGAGAAAAAAACAGCAACAGGCGCCTCTTAGTAAGACTGTTAACATTTAATAGCAAGTTAGCATTAAAACACTCACAAGACATAGTTGCCAAGCGCAGGGGAGTCCAGTATTAGCCATATGTGATCTCTGCAGTCTGGTTGGAAATTTGCTGTGTTCCTCTGTGATGTCAGCTTGCCGGTCCACCGTGCACTTCCGGGATTCAATCGTGATCCACAAAGAGGCTTGCAGCGCGGCCAAACAATCACATGGAGGGCTGAGGTGCAGAGTTCAAGGTATTGGCTGTACTGCTGTAAAGCAACGCGTTTCAGAGCATGCGCTGTAAAGCACGCTCCTTTCTCAAGCTCAAGGACTGTTTGATGAATTTGCATTGTGTTCTTTGTCCCATACTGTTACCTGAGCTGCTATTCATCATTATGCTTACATGTTTTAACCATGAGGCCTTAATCATAGTGACTAACAATCATGTGACTATTCAGGACCTTTTATTGTTATCATAGAATAACGTGTAGTAAAATGCAAAGTAACACAAATGGAGCTATTTACTAAAAGTGGAGCTTGCAAAATCTGGTGCAGCTCTGTATAAAAAACAATCCGCTCCCATTTTTTTTTTTTTTTTTTAACCAAAGCCGAATTGAACAAGCTGAAGTTAGAAGCTGATTGGCGACAATGCACAGCTGTAACAGATTCTGAGTGCACCAGGTTTAGTTTATTTATGTGAAATAACAACCCAATTCACAAGTGAAGTATGTGCCAGTGGAGTTGTACTGCTACTGCAGTGCACTACAATGCAAATGTGCTATGTTATGGTGTGCTGCATTCATAAATATATAAACACAAAGGTTCATGTATTTAAAATATGTTGTGCAACTAATTAATTTGCCCAGATTTGACTTGATATCAGCCTCTTTGAAAACAACAGCTCTCAGACTGGTGAAGGGAGGGGCAGCACTGTGAGCTGCATGCAAATATACTGAAAAAAAGGTGCAAGCTGACAGGAACAAAAAGCAGTGTGAGCTGACAAATGACCTCATCACTCTCCTACTGCTTCTTCACTGTCCAGTCAACTTACTTTTAAAGTAAATTGTCCTTTGTGCTGCCATAGTGGACATTGAAAGTCTTCTTCTCCCCTCCCATACTCTGCAGCATAATTGTATGGTAATGTGGGGGTTAATACCAGTGCTGGACTTGTGACAAACACTAATCAAGAGTGTTGACTATGCCCATCCTTTCTGCTTCTCTCCTCTATTTGTAAAAGCTGTACTATAGCTTCCATGAATGAAAAGCCATCTATGAATGGAGGAGGCTAACCATTCCTCTATCATTGGAAGATTATGGCTGCAGGGTAATGGCAGTGGAGAAGAGGACTTTGGGTTTCTATTTTTACAGAATTTTTACAGCAGGCACTAGCACAAAGAACACTTCATAAGTTCATAATGTAAGTAATGTTTTTTGTGCTGATTTTTCTTTTTTTTTGTATTATTTTACCTAAAATTAGGCTTTAACATTACCATATCCAGAGAAAGTGAAATATTTCTGATTGTTGTGGGTTACATTTTTTTTTAATTTTTAAATAGATAACCCCAATAGTTGCTGTATTATTACAGAATAACTTTTTTTTCTTGGAGCGTGTACGGTCATCCTACTGTAGTGGTTCCTTGCAGTGAATTGCTAGATCTATTGTTTCTACCTTAAGGAATTGGACATGTCAGCAACCTGCCTAGTATGTCTGTTGAACTATTGTCCTAAAGCCTTTTGTAAAATGTGTGAGATTTCCCCAGTACTATGCTCTCCTCTAAGGCTCCTTTAGGCACTTCTAGCAGTATCATATCTCTTTATATATAAGTTGTCATATCTAATCTAACATTGCAAGATTACTTTCATCTGCTCTGGTAAAAACAGGACTGAAACTCCAGCAGTGCAAGGATGAAAGTGTTGTGTCACTTTCTCTGACTGACCTATAAACATATTAATATGTTTGTTGATGTCCCATTGAAGGAAAGTCCAATTTACAAATATGAATACATTAAAAGCAGTATTGTAAATCCTCCTGGGTACCTGCCAATATATAAATAATGTAGCTAAGTTGGCTGTGGATGCTTGAGCTGTTTCCATCTTTCCCATTTAAATAGAATTTTTAACTTAATTTACATTAATTAAATTGCTGCATATTTCTATTTGGACAAGCAGAGTTAACTCTGTAAACTATGTCCTCCCTCCAGAATGGCACTTAGAATGTGAAATAACATACCTAACTCTGACATGATTAACAATTTTTCTGTTCAAAGTTTTTTATTGAACATAATCAAGTAATACATCAACAAATAATCTCAGCTGGACATTAGAGAACAAAACCTACAGTGCATCTCATGTGACAATTATACAGTAATAATGAAGAAAAGTTTAACAAAAATTGTTACAATATAACAATTCAGAGCATAGTGAGTTCAGGGAATTGCAATCGTAAGCTAGATCTACAGAAGATGCTGACAATTGAGAGGAAAAGTCCCAATAACGTAACTGAATTGAACAAAAACATTCCTCTGCGAGCGAGGGAGACAAAGTCCGTAAGGTAGGTCCAGTCAGCAAACAATAATACTGTTGTAGAGATTATGGATGGGACAAATAGGTATAGATAAGGGAGGAAAGATCAGGAATAGAGAAAGCATAAAAAAAGGAAAGAAAAGAAGAAAAAGAATAAGAGACGCGGTCAGCGGGATCGCATGGATCCCCAAAGGGTTGCAATGCAAGACTGAAATATCTGCGGGGGGACTATGGTTCTAGCAAATGAGTAGCAAAGTCTGAGGGAAAAAAAATTTCCACCCATGGTGTCCAGGATTTGCGGTGTTGGGGGATTCGGTCTAGGATGGTAGCTTCAATTTTGCTATGAATCATAGCTTGGGTGACTCTATTTTTCACTTCCGCTATACTTAATTTTGGTGTTTTCCAGACTCTGGCTATCATCTGTTTAGCCACTGTAGTAAGTTGGAGAAGGAGACGAAGTTGGGATTTTGTATAATACCCCTGCCCATGGTTCAACAATGCCAGGGATGGGTCAGGGTCTAGGGTATACCAAAGTAATGCGGAGGCCATGTGAAATATTATTGTCCAAAATCATTGCACAATATGGCATGACCATCAAATATGGAAGTGCGCACCCCTCTCTCCACAGCCTCGGAAACATACGGGTGGATATTTCAGTAAAAATTTAGAAATCCTTGCTGGGACAAGATACCACCACATGAGGACCTTACAGTTTGCCTCCAGCGCTACGATTTTATGTGGTGAAGATTTTGTGTTGGTCCATATGCCCATACTTCAGCATGCAGCTCAATCTGTAGGTCCTTGGACCAGTGTGCAGCATAAGAAGGGAGGTTAGCTGGCCGGGAGGTGAGGCGATTGTAGACACGTGATATGATGCCCGGAGCATGTGGGTCTGAGTTACAAATATCTTCATAGATTGATAGGCTGTCCAAAGAGGAGCAAGAGCCAATTACTGGTTGGGCAAAGTGGGCAATTTGGAGGTAGCAGAAGCATTCATTAGGAGTAAATTTGTCTTGAGACTGAAGAGCAGGAAATGTTTTAAGGGCTTCAGTGACCAGATTACAAATTAGACTCAACCCTGCTTGGGACCAGAGCTGAAAAGAACTTGTTTCGGTAAAGGCTGGATAGAAAAGTGGGTGGCCTAGGAAAGAGAGTAATGGGGAGTAAGGAGAAATTACTTTGAAAGGGCCATGTAAACTGTCCCATAGCCTGAGAGAGTGGCATGTGATGGGGTTGCTTATAAGGCCACAGGTTGAAGGGGGCAGCCATAATAAGTTAGACACCACAAGGGGGGAAAGTTCTATTGCTTCCAGACTCACCCATAGTGGTATTTCAGTTTTTGCATGTAGTAGAGTTATTTGGGCCAGCTGGGCTGCATTGTAATAGCAGGCAAAGTTAGGAAATCCTAGGCCTCCACTAAGTTTGCTGCGGAGGAGAATGGATCTGTTCCAAATATGTTCTAAAGTTAAAAATCTATCTTATTTTTAATGAATGCCTTGATAGAAAATCGTCAAGTTGCTTAGTGAAATAAGCTATATTTTTGTGATGCTTCATCTGACATCTAATCTATACACAGTAAATAAACTGTCCCTTCTTTCTTTGCGATTTTGCCAATAATGTTACAAAGACCGAAAGATCTTACAAATGAAAGAATAGTTTTAAAGAGAAACGTAGAAGTGTGGTAAAAGTCATGTTAGATATTTTTCAAGGTTTTCCAAATTATTAAATTCTAAAGCCAGATGAGTATTAGTTCTGCCAAAACTGTTATTCCCATGGGACAGACATGCAGTGAGGTGACACAAGGTTATCTCACCTTACTTTCTGAATGTAGGAAACAATGGTGCAGGTTGTGGCAGGACAAAAATGTATATAAACATATCAAAACAAATAGTTAAAAAAAAATTGTTCTATATTGAAAACCTATTAATATTGTTAATAGTATACATTTTACAGCACTAGCAAACACAACAATAGTGAATAAAAAAAAACAACAATATATTGGTAACAAAAATAAAAGTCCATATAAAGTGACTGATGTGCTCAAATCCAACAAAAGTGCAAAAGTGCTCCAGAGTTTTCAAGGTGTACCGCAACAACCCCCCCCCCCTGTGTCCCCACTCACCAAATATGGTAGACCCTCAGCTTTTCAGTCTAAGGGGCTGACTTACGGACGGTTTGCCCCATGAGTTGCGGCGCACGCCAATGCACAATGGCCGTTTTCGTATTTACAAAACATTTGCGCCTGTAAAACAGCGCAATTCCCCATTTACTATTATATTATCGGCGCACGGGAGGCGGTGCTCGGTGTGCCACTATAGACATGGCGCACGGCATCTTCAACTCAGAATTTAAAGAAGTGGGAAGTGCCAATATTATGGGGGTGATGTGGGGTGATGCTAGGAAGTATAGTTATAATTGTCCAAGTAACAAATATACCCAAAATAGAATGAAAAAGTGACTTTCTCTGAACGAGCCTGCTGCGCCTGAAAATACACTTAGAACTGTGCAAGGTCAATTTATGCACTGCGCATGCGCAAGCGGCATTTGCGCACATTCAAATGCTTTGGTTCACTGCGCCGGCAAAATCTTAGTAAATGTCAAGCAACGTAAATTAATTTGCATAAGTTGAACGGGCGCACCGCTAAACTTGACTTTTTTTACGCTGGTTCACTTTTATTTATTTTTTTAAGGCTATTTGCACACAGGTTATGTTAGCATTAAGAAAAAAAAACTAAATTAAGAAAAAAAATGTGTGGGGTTCCCCCGAAATTCCATACCAGGCCCTTCAGGTCTGGTATGGATATTAAGGGAAATCCCGCACCAAGAAATAAAATGGCATGGGGGTCCCCCTCAAAATCCATATCAGACCCTTATCCGAGCACACAACCTGGCAGGCCACAGGAAAAGAGGGGGGACGAGAAAGTGCCCCCCTCCTGAACCGTACTAGGCCACATGCCCTCAACATTGGGAGGGTGCTTTGAGGGTAGCCCCCCAAAGCACCTTGTCCCCATGTTGATGAGGACAAGGGCCTCATCCCCACAACCCTTGCCCGGTGGTTGTGGGGGTCTGCGGGTGGGGGCTTATCGGAATATGGAAGCCCCCTTTCTCTCCAGGCAACCAATGTATCCGTATTGGTATGTTTTGCTGGAGATGTGGTGGGATAGAGCGTAGTTTGCAGTGCAGCAGAGCAGGTAAACTGTATGGGCTTGCCATGTGGGATTCAAGTTCAAAATGTGTGTACTTAGAACATAGAGAGTCAAAACAAATTCTTAACAAGCAGGACAAATTATAAACCCTTATGCTGGGGAGATTCTCTCCCCCCTCGCTTCTGGGGAGGAAAAGTTTGTGTAGGGAGATGTAAAGGGGTCGTCTGTGCCACAGAAATTTCGATAAAGATTTTTGTAGGTTTTGTACATCACTATGTTGTAGTGGTAGTGGACTGGTTTGGAGAGTGTACAGTAGTCTGGTGAAGCAGACCATTTTAAACAGGTGGCACCTCCCGAGAAGCGAGAAGGGGAGATCCATCCATGTTCCAGTTCACCCTTGACTTTTGACAAAACTGGGGTAAAATTTAGATTATATAAGGAGGACGATGACTTGCCTATTTTTATACCAAGGTATGTAATGTGGTTTTTAGCAACTGAAAAAATTGAGGCTTTGAGCCAAGGGGGATGGAAAAGGGGGTGGATTTCACTCTTGGAGAAATTGATATGAAAGCCGGAATAGTCTTGTGAAGATGTCCTGGATGAGCACCATATCGGAAGTGGGGTCAGAAGTGAAAAAAAGAACCACAAATAGCGCTAAACGAAGGTCGCGGTGACCTATGCCTATTCCGTGTAGTGAGCGGTGAGAGAGGATGTTGTGTGAAAGAGGTTCTAGAGCCAAATTGAAGATGAGTGGGGATAGGGGGCATCCCTGTCTAGTACCCTTGTGGAGTTTGATCGGGTTTGAAATAAGGCCTGCTGCTACTATATTTGCTGTGGGTGAATCATACATGGTGGTAATTATGTGTAAAAAAGGGGCCGAAAAAACGAAACTTTGTAGAACTAATGATAACCAGGAGAAACTATTCAGAAACTGACCTGAGTTTAACTACTTGCCGACCAGTTTGGCACGGTTGCATGAATTGTCGTCATTGTACGTCGGCCGATTTAAGAGCTATTGGGGGCGCGCGCACTCCCATGGCGAGAGGCCAGAGCTGATGCGCTTGGCCAGCAGCTACAATGTCCGCCGGTCACCCATGATCACTCCACAGAGAGCCAGAACAGGGATCTATCTATGTAAACAGACTCCCATTCTGTCTGGGAAGTAGAGAGAGATCTGCTGTTCCTAGTGATCAGGAGCAGTGATCTCTCTCTCTCTCTCTCTACTCCCTGTCAGTACACTGCCCGCACAGTTAGAAACATCTCCCTAGGGAACACTTAACCCCTTGATTGCCCCCTAGTGTTAACCCCTTCCCTGCCAGTGCCATTTATACAGTAATCAGTTGCTAATTTTAACAGTGATCACTGTATAAATGTCCCAAAAAAGTCTCAAAAGTGTCGGATCTGTCCGCCACAATGCTGGAGACACGCTAAAAATCGCTGATCACCGCCATTACCAGTAAAAAAATAAATAAAAAATACGGTGCCATAAATATATCCCCTATTTTGTAGACGCGATAACTTTGCACAAACCAATCGATATACGCTTATTGAAAAAAATAAAAGCTAACACCGCGCTCATCCCTAAATGTGACAAATAGTGAATACTGTATAAATATACCTATATAAAAATATATGTATATACCCAAATACAAAAAAAATAATAATAATAGCAGCAGCTAATAAATGTGAGATATACACATAAACCAGAAATATACAGTGAAAAAAAGCCGCGCTAAAGTGATAATATGAATAAAATCACATGAAAACGCTTAAATGAAAATTATTGAAATAAAAATTATTGAAAAAAAAATCTGTGTGAACAAATTATTCATACAATAAAGTCCAATTCAAGCTAAAAGTGATGGTGACACAAAGGAAAGTTTATGGTGACATGTAGTTTCCAAAAACGTGAATGTGAAAGGAACTCCACCAAGTGATCTTAATCCACCACCGCTCTAATGGTGTGCTTACCAGAAGGCAAGCTTTGATAAGCCTGTAACTCGAAAGCCGTCAGGGTATGACCAAACCACTAGGTATCGCCTCTAGAACTCGTGTTCGGCTGGTGATAGCGACCAAAAATCCTGGATCAGGCAAATCTTCCCTTATAGGGTGTAAATGGGATCGAACTCCTCCAAAAGTATCAAGCCAGGGAACCATGCACTCTTGTGTAATTGTAGGGCAGCACATGCGTGGAGGCATAGAATGGGATGCTTATGAGCTGACGTCCCCGAGCTCAACCGGTGAGCTGTTCTGAGTCACAGCCAGGGCATAAAGGTACAAAAATGCAGGGCAGCAAAAGAATCTTCAAAGTTCTCTAGCCTCAAACTTGTTCAGAAGTTCCTTGAGTGCTCTGTTTGTTCCTCTGCTCTCTGACACAGGTGAACTACACATCAATTGCTGCAACACTCACCGATATAGCGATATACGCTTATTGCAATTTTTTTTACTAAAAATACATATTGGCCTAAACTGAAGAAGAAACATTTTTTTTGCATATTTATTATAACAAAAAGTACAAAATAGTGTTTTTTTCAAAATTGTCGCTCTTTTTTTGTTTTTAAAAAAAAAATAAAAACTACAGAGGTGATCCAATACCACCAAAAGAAAGCTCTATTTGAGGGGAAAAAAAAGGACATACATTTTGTTTGGGTACAACGTCATACGACGGCTTAATTGTCAGTTAAAGCGACGCAGTGCCGTATCGCAAAAAATGGCCTGGTCATTAAGGGGGCAAATCCTTACAGTCCTTAAGTGGTTAATTACTGGTTCACATGAGCAGAAGTTTTGTTTTATGCAATGCTGTAGGCTATAAAAAGGCTGTTCTGTGAAAGGCTGAGAGGTGACAGAACATTATAAGGTCTGACCAGCGTTTCCTCAATTGCTCCTTGGATCGTCGTACCACAAATTTCCTGTGCAGACTTCTCACAACTTTAGTCACGATATTGGCCTTTCTCACATTTGGGTTTGGGTACGGTCCATACTTCCCATCATAGTCGGCCCTCGTTGATCTTGTATACATGCTGTTTTACCAGGCACTTTGTTTGAAGCACCACTTTTGTACATTTTTATTTTGTTTTATTATCATTAAAATTCCATTTTCTGTGGAGAGCACTATGTATTGCTTTTTACTTGCATGATTCATGCGGCTTTGGAGTGGAGATTACTGATCTTAAAATCGATCTAAGAGGGGATCTTCCTGGATTGGCTTGCTGATGCATCATTTTACACCCCGAGTTGGAAAGTGTGTTTGACCCTCTATAACCAAAGGGTCCACACAGTGAGATGAGCTGCCATTCTTACCATTGGTAGAGGTTCCGTTTTTCCACAAAGTCACGTGATTGCATGATTTTATCTGTAGTTTATCACTGAAGAACCTCACGGATTGTTTCTTTATTTAGATTTATGGACTTTTTAGCGCTGCACTGTCTTTTCTACATTGCCTTAAGGTAATCAAAGATCCCTGTGCCTGTTGAAGAGTGTTATATTTTTGGCACACAATATTTAATGCCATTGTATTAAGTCATGAGAAAATATGTACAGATATGAACAATGACACAATTAAATTTGTGAATTAACTACATTTTTATTTTTAAACAAAATCATTTTAGTTTGTTTTCAGGAAATTATATGTTTTAACATTTCACTATCTAGAAATGAAAATCTACAGTGATGGAAAGAAACTAGGATGCATCAAGCACAAAATAAGACTCAGGAGGCTTTCAAGCACAATGGTAGATAGACTGCAGCAGATGATGAGCCCATTGGCCATTATTTGTAGACGAGTTCTAGGTTTTATGGCCCTATAAGCCATATAGATAAACATCTTATTACATGCTGTATTACGCTGAAAGTTGTCTTCTAGTTACATAGAGATTTGTCATTAATCTCTCATAGCTGAACGAGCAGTCCCTCTCCCTCTATTCATCACCACTCTTCTTCACCTTGCGTTTGGTACAGCAGCGTGTGGAACAAGTCGAAAGCCCAGTTAAGTCAGTGAAAAATCCCTTTAGTCACAGCTTGAATAGCAAAAATGTGTCTATCAAAACTCATGCCTGAAATACAATAAACACACCTTTCCCACTGGATAATAAAATATTGATGCATATTAGGAAGGATTCGCCTAATATTCAGTAAATCACGGGGCCATTTTTGCGTCTAGTTATTATACTCTGAATTAAAGGACAGCTGTCATATCGGAATTAAAATCAGGAACGTATACTGTATTTATTTTGCATCTTTCAAAAGAGCTTATGGTCATGCTATTTCCTCTCCCCCCGTGTCTAATTGAATATTATCAATTTTGTAATCAAAGAAGTTCATTAAGTACTCTTCCAACTTTATTCAGTAACAATTTACAAAGTGATACAGCAGTCTGAATATAGATCAGGAGTTTTAGGCATTGAAATTTGGCACCAGTGTGAATTGTTGGACTCTTGCTTATGTCTTGGTGCCAGAAGATTGAAAAACAAAAGGTAAGTATTGATCAGGTATTTTAATTCTTTCAGTGCCATAGACTTTTTTTTTTTTTTTTTTTTTGTACATGTTTAAAAATTATTTAAGGACTATAGATTAGTTAAGAACCCCAAACAGTATATATTTTCCGAAAGCAGAGACCCTGGAGGAAAAAAAAACTAGTAGTTCCAATTTATGATATTTTTAGGTTTTTCAAGAACAATTTTTTTGTACTAAATACACTAAAGCTAGTTTTAAGGCACACAAATGCTATACATTACCCAATTTTTTACATAAGATACAAAAGATGAGGTTCTGCTAAGTAAATAGATACCCAACATGCCTTAAAACTGCGAGTGCCTGTGAAACTTTGGAACCCTAAATTCTCCATAGACGGTGCTTTAAAAGACCCTACAGGTCATCAGTTTAGAGTTAACTATGAATCATGGCCCTAGAACTAATATTATTATAATTATTGTTCCAGTGTGTGATATGTAACATGCAGTGAAATTGATGTGTTCATATGTGGGCGCCCCTAACATAAGCTTTTCAGATCATATCGTGGTGCAGACTTTATTTCTGCACTCTTTAAAAAAAAAAAAAAAAACGTTATATCACATAGGAAATCAAAAGCTCCAAATGTATTACATTTTTTTTGAGACTGTTTTTTTTTTTATTGAGCCATCAGGGGCCTATTCGACTCCAATGTCTCACCTGCCCTTCATTGAAACACATGGTGTGCAGATTGTGTTCCATTTGTCGCTGGGGGTAGTGACAGGCGGTCACAGTAGTATTGTAATGCATGTGCTCTTACTAGGTAGGGGGTATCAGTGAATGGGCATTTGAAGGTCTCCCTCCCCTCTACCTGGTGGCATCTACCATGGGGTTCCTAGGCTCATGGGTGGGAGGCGAGAGGCGATCCGGCATCTCTTCATCCACCAGATCACTTCGACCTAAGAGCCAACAGTTGACTTGTCAGGTTTATATGCATTTGAAAACTAAGATTACCTTTAGGAAAAGAAAAAAAAAAATATGTGCATGCATTTTTTTCCACAGGACATGCAAAACACAATAAGTGGATGGAGGTGCAATGTCATGCTCCTGCAGATACTTCTGCCAGCTCTCTGTCCATACTTCTTTCAGTTAGAGAGCTGCAGGAAGTGTCAATGGTTTACAGATGCACTAGGCAGGGAGACCTTGGGGGGAAGGGGGGTAGGGGAAGCAGGTGATCAGGAATATGTTACACCCTAAATACAGGTGTAACATGTAAAATGTTCCTAAATGTGAACTTTGCCTGTAAGATATATGGGTTGTAAGATTGTCAGATTTGTACACATCCAAATTAAAGGGGCAAAGAGGGGATAAAAGCCTGGAATATCCTAGTTCTATCGCAGGTCATATTTGAGGTGGATGATTAGTGGCTGTTATTGAGCACTACACTGCATGAATGAATGGCTTTTATTGAATACATCACTCAGATTTACACGTACTTGGACTGCAGTTTTTGAATTTAGTAGTAGCAGTTGCTTTTGGATGCCCCGTTTAACCACTTCAGCCCGGTAGGTTTTACCCCCTTAAAGACCAGGCCATTTTTGGCGATACAGCACTGCGTTATTTTAACTGACAATTACGCAGTCATGCGACAATGTACATAAATAGAATTTTAAATAAACGTTTTTTTCTCTCACAAATAGAGCTTTCTTTTGGTGGTATTTGATCAGCTCTGCGTTTTAAATTTTTTGCGCTATAAACAAAAAAGAGCGAAATTTTGAAAAAAAAAACAAAACAATATTTTTTACTTTCTACTATAAAACCTATCCAATTAAGAACTGTAAAAAATCAGATTTCTTCATCAATTTATGCCAATATGTATTCTGCTACATATTGTTGGTGAAAAAAAGCGTATATTGTTTGGTTTGCGCAAAAGTTACAAACTATGGGATATTTTAATGGCATTTTTATTTATTTGTTTACTAGTAATGGCAGCGATCAGCAATTTTTAGCAGGACTGTGACATTGCGGCGGACAAATTGAATGCCTAACTGGCACTTTTGACACTTTTTTGGGGACCAATGACATTATTATAGTGATCAGTGATAAAAATATGCACTGTCACTGTACTAATGACACTGGCTGGGAAGGGGTTACACACCAGGGGCGATCAAAGGGTTACGTGTGTCCCTGGGAGGTGCTTACTAACTGTGTGGGGATGCACTGACTGGGTGAACACATAGATCCATGTTCCTGCTTAGCAGAAACAGAAGATCTCTGTGTCCTTCCCCGTCAGAACGACGATCTGCCTTGGTTACATAGGCAGATTGCCATTCTGCCTCTCTAGGGAACGATCGCAGGTGGCCGGCGGATTGGCATCACTAGAGGGATCACAAGCAGGAGGAAGGAGGTCCTAATTCCCCTATAGAGATCTTTAGCCACTTCAGCCCCGGACCATTTGGCAGCCAAAGGACCAGAGGTCTTTTTTCAATTTCGCACTGCACTACTTTAACTGGTAATTGCGCGGTCATGCAATTTTGTAACCAAACGAAATTTGCGTCCTTTTCTTCCCACAAATAGAGCTTTCTTTTGATGGTATTTGATTGCCTCTGTGATTTTTATTTTTTGCGATATAAACGGAAAAAGAGCGAAAATTTTGAAAAAAAAAGAGATTTTCTACTTTTTGTTATAAAAAAAATCTAATAAACTCAATTTTAGTCAAACATTTGGGCCAAAATGTATTCAGCCACATGTCTTTAGTAAAAAAAAATGCCAATAAGCGTATATTTATTGGTTTGCGCAAAAGTTATAGCGTCTACAAACTAGAGTACATTTTCTGGAATTTACACCGCTTTTAATTTATGACTGCCTATTTCATTTCTTGAGGTGCTAAAATGGCAGAGAAGTACAACCCCCCCCAAATGACCCCATTTTGGAAAGTAGACACCCCAAGCTATTTGCTGAGAGGCATGTTGAGCCCATTGAATATTTTTTTTTTTAGTCCCAAGTGATTGAATAAAGACAAAAATAAAAAAGATTTTTTTTTTTTTCAAAAAGTTGTCACTAAATGATATATTGCTCACACATGCCATAGTTATATGTGGAATTGCACCCCAAAATACATTTTGCTGCTTCTCCTGAGTATGGGGATATCACATGTGTGGGACTTTTTGGGAGCCTAGCCGCGTACGGGGCCCCGAAACCCAAGCACCGCCTTCAGGATTTCTAAGGGTGCAAATTTTTGATTTCACTCCTCACTACCTATCACCGTTTCGAAGGCCATAAAATGCCAAAATAGCACAAAACCCCCCCAAATGACCCCATTTTGGAAAGTAGACACCCCAAGCTATTTGTTGAGAGGCATGGTGAGTATTTTACAGCTCTCATTTGTTTTTGAAAATGAAGAAAGTAAAGAAAAAAAAAAATTTTTTTTTTTCTTTTTTTCAATTTTCAAAACTTTGTGACAAAAAGCGAGATCTGCAAAATACTCACCATACCTCTCAGCAAATAGCTTGGGGTGTCTACTTTCCAAAATGGGGTCATTTTGGGGGGTTTTATGCCATCTGGGCATTCCATGGCCTCCGAAACTGTGATTGGCAGTGAGAAGTGAAATAAAAAAATTACACCCTTAGAAAGCCTGAAGGCGGTGATTGGTTTTTGGGGTTCCGTACGCAGCTAGGCTCCCAAAAAGTCCCACACATGTGGTATCCCCGTACTCAGGAGAAGCAACAGAATGTATTTTGGGGTGTATTTCCACATATGCCCATGACATGTTTGAGCAATATATCATTTAGTGACAACTTTTTGTAAAAAAAATATATATATATTTTTTTTTTTTCATTATTCAATCTCTTGGGACAAAAAAAAAAAATATTTAATGGGCTCAACATTGCTCTCATCAAATAGCTTGGGGTGTCTACTTTCCAAAATGGGGTCATTTGGGGGGGGTTTGAACTGTCCTGGCATTTTATGCACAACATTTAGAAGCCTATGTCACACGTCACCCACTCTTCTAACCACTTGTAGACAAAGCCCTTTCTAACACTTTTTGTTTACATGAAAACATATTTTTTTTTTGCAAGAAAATTACGTTGAACCCCCAAACACTATATATAATGTTAAAGCAAAGGCCCTACAGATTAAAATGGTGGGTGTTGCATTTTTTTTTCCACACAGTATTTGCGCAGCGATTTTTCAAACGCATTTTTTGTGGAAAAAATACACTTTTTTTTATTTTAATGCACTAAAACACACTATATTGCTCAAATTTTTGATGAAAAAAAAAATATGATCTTAGGCCGAGTACATGGATACCAAACACGACATGCTTTAAAATTGCGCACAAACACGCAGTGGCGACAAACTACATACATTTTTAAAAGCCTTTAAAAGCCTTTACATGATACCACATTAGATTCACGGAGGAGGTCTACTGCTAAAATTACTGCCCTCGATCTGACCTTCGCGGTGATACCTCACATGCATGGTGCAATTGCTGTTTACATATGACGCCAGACCAACGCTTGTGTACGCCTTTGCGCAAGAGAAGGGGGGGCAGGGGTGCTTTTTTTTTTTTTTTTTTTTTTTTTTTTTTTATTTATTTAGCTTTTTTATTTTATTTTTAAACTGTTCCTTCCATTTTTTTTCTTTGTTATGATTTTTATTGTTATCTCAGGGAATGTAAATATCCTATGATAGCAATAGGCAGTGACAGGTACTCTTTTTTTGAAAAAATTGGGGTCTATTAGACCCTAGATCTTTCCTCTGCCCTCAAAGCATCTGACCACACCAAGATTGGTGTGATAAAATGCTTTCCCAATTTCCCAATGGCGCGGTTTATATCCGGGAGGGGGGACATTCCCTCCCACTGCTTGTAAAAGCAGTCTAGAGGCTAATTACCCGCTAGAATTGCTTTTACATGAAAGCCGATCACTGGCTGAAAAGAATGATACCAAGATGATACCTAAACCTGCAGGCATCATTCTGGTATAACCATTCAAAGTCCAGCAACATACTGGACATATATTGTAATCTTTTTTTTTTCATGCAGCCTCTTGGCTGAACGAAAAAAAGAGATTGATTGGTGGGTATGCCCACCATTAGAATACCTCCCTTCATCCACCCACTTCTAATGATGGGCATACATGCACCATTTATATATGCCGATGCATGGGGGCATCCTCCCGCAAAAGTTATGCCGTGTACACACGGTCGGAATTTCGACCGTATGTACGTGGCATTAGGAGCCAATCGCTCCTCCCCCCCCCTGCTGCCCCCATGCTTCGGCATATATGCTCTTTTTTTTAACTGTGGTGGTGAAATCACCTCCTACAGCGTTGGAGTCGCGGCTTTATGTATCGTGGGAGCAAACGCTGTTGCTGTCAAGATAAATAAATCCGCGTTGCAACTGAATGGCGCACCTGAAAACAAAAAAATGCTTAACACTAAAACACAGTAAACAAAATTACATACCTGAAAAGCAAGCATGATAAAACATGATAAAACATAATAAAACATTGCAGAATAGAATGGAGTAAAAAAAGAGCAACAATAGAGAGAGAATAGAGTGAGAGAGAGAACAATAAAACGACAACTATTTTTTTTTTTTTTATTTTTTTGAGATTCACAGGTAAAAAAGCTCCTGACTGAAGCGACTGAATCAAAACGCTACCACAAAAAAAATGTTAGCGATCGCAGGGATCAGGCCTGACTCTGCGAACGCTGCAGTTATGTGTGCTTAGTGTTTTGTAAGTGACAGTGATCGATCGATACTGCACTTGGGTGGGCTGGGCTGGGCGGAGGGGGAAAACGCAGGTGCTAGCAGGTATCTGGGCTGATCCCGCTAACAATGCGTTTTTTTTTGGAACCCTAAACTGCTGGGACGCTAGTATAGATCTGATCAGATCAGATATTGATCTGTTCAGATACTGTACCACTAAGGGAGGTGTATGCTTTGCGCGTGGGTGTTTGCGGTACTGGCACTAACCTGGGGCGACGCAGACCTTATTTGACCCTAAAACCTAATTGATATCACCCGCCGGGCGATCAGGGGGTTAAACCGTTATTGGGTAATAAATGGTGGGTGCCCTGACAGTATAAAAAATAAAGCTAACTAACCAGCGTCACCCGTAACAGTAATACAAAAAAAAACTGGTTACCTAGCGACACTAATGCAGCGATCAGAAAAACGATCGCTTAGTGACACTGGCAAAAGGGGGTGAAAGGGTTAACTAGGGGCAATCAGGGGGTTAAAACCTTTATTAGGTAATATATGGGGGTACCTGACGCTATATAAAAACCTGACGGGGAACCTAAATAACGAAATAACTAACTGGCTAACCAGCGTCACCAGTGACAGTTATACAGTGATCACTGGTGAAAGGGTTAACTCTAGGGGCAATCAGGGGGTTAAAACCTTTATTTAGGTTGTAATATGGGGGTACCTGACCTATAAACCTATTTATGAACCTATATAAACATGGCGGTTACCTAAAAAAAAAAAATGGTTACCTAGCGACACTAATGCAGCGATCAGAAAAACGATCGCTTAGTGACACTGGCAAAAGGGGGTGAAAGGGTTAACTAGGGGCAATCAGGGGGTTAAAACCTTTATTAGGTAATATATGGGGGTACCTGACGCTATATAAAAACCTGACGGGGAACCTAAATAACGAAATAACTAACTGGCTAACCAGCGTCACCAGTGACAGTTATACAGTGATCACTGGTGAAAGGGTTAACTCTAGGGGCAATCAAGGGGTTAAAACCTTTATTTAGGTTGTAATATGGGGGTACCTGACCTATAAACCTATTTATGAACCTATATAAACATGGCGGTTACCTAAAAAAAAAAAATGGTTACCTAGCGACAGCAGTGACACTAATACAGCGATCAGAAAAACGATCGCTTAGTGACACTGGCAAAAGGGGGTGAAAGGGTTACCTGGGGGGCAATCAAGGGGTTAAACCTTTATTAGGGGGGGGTAGGGGGCTACCTTGGACCTAAAACTAACTGCCCTGACAGTTATTACAGTCACACTGACACTAAATGCAGTGATCAGTAAAAAAATGATCACTGCAATTAGTGACACTGTGACTGGGGGGGGAGGGGGTGATCTGGGGGGTGATCTGGGGGTGACAGGGGGGTGTTTTGTGTGCCTATGTGTACTGGTGTCAGTGTACTGTTGGTGCACTAACCTTTAGACGTTCACAGCTCGGCGTTCCGGTCACATAGACCGGCGCACCGAGCGTGACATCACTTCCTCTGCCTGTGTTTTGATTGACACAGACAGAGGAAGCATCTGATTCGCCAGGAGCGATCGCGAGGGGGTGGCCAGAAACCACTGGCCGTCCCCTCATCCCGGATCGCTCCTGAAGCGATCCCGACCGTCCCCGCCGGCCGGGGGGGGTCCGATCGGACCCCCCACCCGCCGGAAGAATGGCACGTACAGGTACGTGGTTCTGCCTGTACGTGCCATTCTGCCGACGTATATATACAGGGGGCGGTCGGCAAGTGGTTAGTGAGACCTTATTTAGAATACTATGCCCAATTCTAGAGACCCCACACACAAGATATTGATAAGATGGAACAAATCAAGCCATCATCAGAAAATGGAAAGAGTATGGCACTATTAGTCGTGCACTCCACAAATTTGGCCTTTATAGAAGAGTGGTAAGAAGAAAGCAATTGCTGAAAGAAAGCCATACGAAGTTCAATTTGCAGTTTGCAAGAAGCCATGTGGGGGACAGAGCAAACATGTGGAAAATGGTGCTCTGGTCAGATGAGACCAACATTGAACTTTTTGGCCTAAAAGCAAAACGCTATGTCTGGTGGAAAACTAAAAGCTGCACATCACCCTGAACACACCATCCCCCCTGTGAAACATGGTGGGGGCAGCATCATGTTGTGGGGAGGCTTTTATTCAGCAGGGACAGGGGAGTGTGTCAGCTGATGGGAAGATGGATGGAGCCAAATACAGTGCAATCTTAGAAGAAAACCTGTTAGAGTCTGCAAGAGACTGGGGCGGAGGTTCACCTTCTAACAGGACAATGAACCTAAACATACAGCCAGAGCTACAATGGAATGGTTTAGATCAAAGCATATTCATGTGTTAGAATGGCCCAGTCAAAGTCCAGACCTAAATCCAACTAAGAATCTGTGGCAAGACTTGAAAGTTGCTGTTCACAGACGCTCTCCATCCAATCTGACAGAGCTTGAACTATTTTGCAAAGAAGAATGGGTAAAAATGTCACTCTCTAGATGTGCAAAGCTGGTAGAGACATCCAAAAAAAGACTTGCAGCTGTAATTTCAGCGGGAGGAGGTTCTACAAAGTATTAGGGGCTGAATACAAATGCACGCCACACTTTTCACATATTTATTTGTAAAAACATTTGAAAACCATTTATCATTTTCCTTCCACTTCACAATTGCGGGCCACTTTGTGTTGGTCTATCACATAAAATTTTAGTTTTTGGTTGTAACATGGGGTATGAATACTTTTTCAAGGCCCTGTACAACATAATGTTGGCATTTGCACCACTGTATTGTTTTGTCCCTTTAGATTTTGCCTTGCGCTCCTCCTCCCATTCTAGAATTGCCTGTTTTATATTACCTCTAACATTTTTCATTATTATTTTATTATTGAGTCTGAGCAATATTTATTTTTGGGACTAGTGACTCTTTTTTTGCACATCATACATTTGCAATTCGATTTCCCCCATGTTTCTCCCCCAACGTGAGCACCAGAGTATTTCTATTTTTGTAAATTTAGCATTGCCTATCATACAAGTGTTGATAACTGGGGTATTTATGTGAAGGGACAACCGTCATTCATAAAGATTCTGTTCTAGCTATAGCCTGTGGAATGGGATTGGGTTCACTGGAGTTGGAAGGGTTACAGGATTATAAATCAGTGAGGTTATGGGCAGTGAGCAGTAACAGGTAGGGACCAAGTCACTATGGACATTTGAACTTAAAGGTACAGCAGACGACCTGGACTTCCCAATGGTGGCACAGACAGGTGATACAATTTCAAGAGGTTACGATTGTAAAATTTAAATAACTATGTAGAATATTTCAAGTCCTGCTCTGCGCCAACTGTTGTCACTATATATATATCCTGTATAAAAATAATGTTTCTCTGCATTTGAACCGCCTGCATTCTATTTTAGCTACTGAATTAAACCCCAAACTGATTAAGATCTTTGAAACCCCCCTTCTTTCACCCACGGTCCTATATGTTAATTAGAAATCATCTTATCCAGGACACGCAGCACTATGTGACAGTGTGAAAACAGCCTAATAATTGATCAGATGTTCAGCATGCATGGCTGTCTTCAGTCAAGTTTGTATTTTATGGCTGCAGGTATTTCTGAAAAATGAATGACACATTCAGTACAGCTTCTTTCTAGGGCTCAGTTTGTGCGGAGAGGGAGACAAGGAAGAAGCAGGTAGATCACTTTGTCAGTCTGTGGACAAGTCATTAAAATTCTATCTACATAGTATGTGAAATCCAGTTCACACACATCACAATGCATGCATTTCCTGCCATCTGTCTACGGAAATAAAACAGTAGTCAAAGCAAATTAAGAAGGTAAGAATTACTATTCTAGATAGCAATCACTATTAATGAGTACTTCTATAGTCTTACTAAATTTTAATTAAAGGTTTCAGTAGTGTGTATTAAGCATGATTATAGAATATGATGCTATGGTCTTGCATATAAATAAACATTGTATCAAGAAAACCCTTTGAACATCTAATTATGTTAAGGAACATAGATTTTTAAACCAAAAGATGGATCAGGAAAGTAACATTTCACTAGGAGTTGTTTTCCAGTGGCAACTCCATCTGTCTCAGCAAGTAAGTGCACATACATTTGTCATATGACACACTGAACTGAAAATATTTCCCATTTAAGTGTCCACTAGGATGCTGTACTGTATGAGCTTATGCATTTGCCAAAAAGACCACCCTGAGTTAACCACTTAAGCCCCGGACCATTTGGCTGGCCAAAGACCAGAGCACTTTTTGCGATTCGGCACTGCGTCGCTTTAACTGACAATTGCGCAGTCATGCGGCATGGCTCCCAAACAAAATTGATGTCCTTTTTTCCCCACAAATAGAGCTTTTTTTTGGTGGTATTCGATCACCTCTGTGGTTTTTATTTTTTGCGCTATGAACAAAAAAAGAGCGACAATTTTGAAAAAAACACATTTTTCTTTTTACTTTTTGCTATAATAAATATCCCCCCAAAAAATAGAAAAAAACTTTATTTCCCTCAGTTTGGCCTAAACTGAGGGAAAAAAAACCTTTTTATTTATATTTTTTGGGGGGATATTCTTCGACATATTTTTGGTAAAAAAAATCGCAATAAACGTTTATTGATTGGTTTGCGCAAACGTTACAGCGTCTACAAAATAGGGGATAGTTTTATGGCATTTTTTATTAATAATTTTTTTTTTTACTTTTACTTTTTTTTATCGTGACTGCGACATTAAGGCGGACACGTCGGACAATTTTGACACATTTTTGGGACCAGTGGCATTAATACAGCGATCAATGCTATAAAATTGCATTGATTACTGTAAAAATGTCACTGGCATTGAAGGGGTTAACCACTAGGGGGCGGGGGAGGGGTTAAATGTGTCCTAGGGAGTGATTATAACTGTCTGGGGGATGGGCTAGCAGTGAGTGTGGTTGTGCAGTGTGGGTACCCTCATCATCACATGATGACTTCTGTCAGCAAAGTCACACCCATCGGCACCAAGATCTCCAACTTAGGTTAGCGTCTAGGAGAGCCCACGTCACTTGATAGTCCTCAGTGCCACTGATCGCTGCTCCCTATGAGAGGGAGCAGACAACCAGTGTCCTGTCACTAGGCAGAACGGGGAGATGCTGTGTTTACATCGGCATCTCCCCGTTCTTCAGCTCTGTGACACCGGAAGATGTCGAGTCCACGGGTCCCACGGGCACAGTCACAGAGCTCGCGGCAGGCGCACGCACGCTCATGGTGGGAAATTCAAAGTGACATACAGATATGTTACTTTGCCAAGTCGTGCCATTCTGCCGACGTATATCTACAGGAGGTGGTCGGTAAGTGGTTAAATACCATAAATACTTAAATCAATATTTAAACCAATACTTAAAAATTTTGAGTGACACTTTCATAAAGCCCCTCTGGTAGGTCATAATAATCTTTTTATAAGACCACATATAGGATGGTGCTTCATAATTGCCTCCCATATCTTAAACATGATATAAAGGGGGTTAATGTACTAAAACTGAAGAGTGCAACATTGGGTGCAGCTCTGTACAGAAACCAATCAGCTTCCATTTTTTTTTGTGTCAAAGCTTAATTGAACACACTGAAATTAGAAGCTGATTGGCTGCCATGCAGAGCTGTAGAGCAGCTCAGTAGAGCATCATAATGTATTAGGTTCTAGTTAAAATGGAAGGTTTTGTTGGAACAAACTGTATCTGCCTCTCCTCAAAGTTTAAGTTACAATTCAGAAGTGCAAATGTCCATCATATAATGTGTTTACATATGTGGTCAAATTGTGTTTTGATAAATTACCACAGCCTATAAGTGACACATATAGGCCACTATAATCCTGTAAAAGCATTGAAACCTGACAGAGGACCCCCTGTTAGGATTAAAACGGAGTGAAAATGTAAAATTTGGAGTTGCCAAAAGAACGGGCATAGCAGGGAATTCTTCCAATGGACATCTGTTCCAGTGACAACTGGCAGGAGGAGATGTACCTCATTTTGGAGATACGGCTTTTACTTCCTGTTGTTTTTGCAGAATAGAAAGTGAAGAGAAATTTCTTGAATAGGGCCCAGGTGGCAAACAAAAATAAGAAAATCAGCAGGGTTTTTATCTTTCCCATACTCTATCTACAATAGAAAAAAAAAGCTTGGACTTTAGATATTCTTAAAAAAAAAAAAAACATTATGGCTATAGATACACCTTTATGCTCCATTCACATATGGTGCGGTTCACAGCATTTAGCCTAGTGCGTCCCTGTTCACTGATTCAGGTCCGAATCAGGTCCGAATTTTTCGCCTGAATTCACACCAGAATCGGAACCAAAGATGCACAGGACCCTTATTAAGTGCGGGCCACGGCCGCCCCAGAGCTATGTGAACCGGCTCCATTGAGAGCCAGTCACACTCCCCTATCATGCGAATTGGATGCGTTGAAACCCACATCCGATTTGCATATGTGTGAACCCGGCCTTAAGCTTACATTCTAGGGGCCAGACCCCTAGAGCATGTGTGATAATGAGACCACATATATCAGCTCTGTTGAAACTTTAGGTGCCTTTGGGGGAATACAATACTTTTCCCCAATGGTAATGTCGATTTTAGTTACTTTCACAAAGCATAACACTTCACATTTTCACATCTGTAAATTTCATGCCATCTGTCACATATCATAAACTGAGATGTCAAGTTTCATAATATTATTTTCAAATTGGTAAAATACTTTATAAATGCAAATTGCTATTTCAAAGATAATGTGCTGTGATGGATATGAAAGATCTGTTAAGTAAGCAGAAAGAACCTACATTTACTATACCCTTACCATACACACACACACACTAAAACAAAGTTCACTATCTGAAATAAACAATCTGACTTGGTAAACATTTCAGAATAAGGGTATACATTTTCCTGTAAGGTTTACTTTTAAATTGCCTAGTATTCACATGCACCTAGTTCAAAAATGGGAAAGAAATAACAAATACGATTTTATATGAGGCAAAAACGCATAGGGACAGACTGCTCGCTTTGCAGGAGAATTTCCCCATAGCTTAGTGAACGACTTCTACTGACATCTATCAGCCAATCATGTGCAAGCAAAAATGCTATATATATTTTTATTTTTCTTGCACATGATTGGGTATTCTTTTCAAAGTGAATTTTCCCCATAGTCACAAATTTAAAGGAAAATTCCCTTGCAAAATGAACAACCCATTTGCTTTTTGTAAACCATTTTTTGCTAACTAATTTGCTAAGCTTTGTTGTGTGGGCCACTTGAGTGACATCTCTTATGAAAATGAACCCATAAGAATAAAATAAACTGCTAATAGTGGGTATGCTGTGAAAAGCATTTAGAATTCAAGGTGATGGAATACTGTAGGTCCATTTGTAATGTCAAATTAAAGGCGAAGTACAGTCAAAGCTCTGTGGATCACAGGAGTGCAGATCGCCTGGATCAGCACCCGGCTCAGCCTCTCAGAAGCTGCTGAGAGCCTGAGCCAGCCGCTCCCACCCCCTCCACAACCCAGTGCTCCAGTGAGCAGGGGGGGAGCAGAGATCCAGTGACTGACAGTCACCAGCTCTCTGCTCAGGGAGCTCTGAGAACCGATCGATCAGCAGTGATTGATCGCTCGGTTCTCGGCCTTAGAGCCAGCGGTGGACAGATGAAGCATCAGACCAATGCTACATCCACCTAGTTAAGTATGATTACAAAAATGAAAAAATACCATAATTCTCTTTTACTATACCACTGTTTGGACTGATTGCCATTAGTTAATTACTATAGTATAGTTTGCAGTATTACGAGCTGTTTATTTTACAGTACAAATATAGGAGTGTGTTCAAAAAAGGCACATACGTTTACTAACTTATAGAAACCATTGAATGCTATGTAATATAGGAATTTGCAAATAATTATTGCTGATTTATTTCAATCCAGAAGTTCTGCACATGGACGACATGAAAGTTGTCAGTTTGAAAACCTTTACCAAACCTGTATGCAGCAATGTTTGAATAGGCATCTGTAATAATGCCTTAAAGTGGTTGTAAACCCACTTTTTTGACTTTTACCTATAGGTAAGCCTAGAATAAGGCTTACCTATAGGTAGTGGAAATATCTCCTAAACGTGCGCCGTTTAGGAGATATTTCACTTGTAGTCCACCGGAAATCTTCACTGCGCATGCGCAAGGAAGGAACAAACCTAAAGGCCGTTTCTTCCCTAGCATATGCCATAGGTCGTGGCTCCCGTGCGCATGCGTGGGAGTGACGTCACGCGGCTCCGCAAATCACCGAGCCGAAGTCCGCGGCCCTGAAGGAAGAGGGCAAGAAGATGGACGCTGCCCACACAGGGGACATCGCTGGATTCTTTTGCAGGTAAGTGGTACATAATGGGCTAGTATGCGATGCATACTAGCCCATTATGCTTTTCATTTGCAGGCTATACAGGGAGAAGAAGAGGAAGTAAAACCCATCAGGGTGTACTTCCTCTTTAAAATCTTTTCTTTTTCTTTAAATAAAGTAAAAGTATATTTTCATAATGATTCATTGTTTGATTAATCTGCTAACTAAATTTTTGTACGGATTAAAAAAGAGTCATTGATCAATTCACCTGTCTTAAAAATATATATAGGGATTTTATGCATTTTATTTGCTCAGAACTAAACAAAAACGTTAACTATTTTGTCTTTGGCTAGGTAATTATCATGTAGTCTTTTGTCTAGCCAAGTGGTGGAGATCTATGATCCTTTTTATTGCTCTCTCTCTACCAACCAGAAGTTGTAAATTGCCTGTTGTGTGGAGAGATCAATAGCTCAAGGTGGAATTCACACACACATCGGAATGGCTCTTCTAAAGTTTTAAATAGACAGTTGTATCTGAAGAAAAATAAGTATTGATGTGCTGTCTCTAGCTAACCTAAAGTGATAAAACATCAGCTAAAAATATATTCCCTTAAAATATATGCCTAAAAAAGAACTCCAAACTATATTAGCTTTCCTTCACTTAATAAATACGCCTATAAGCCTATAGTGACATAATCTAAAAAAAAAAAAAAAAGCCAAGTGCATATGTGTAGCATTTTTATTTATACTGTATATCTCAGTTAAAGTAACTTAAAATTACATAAATTACATCAATTGGTTTATATAGTTTTTTATAGTCTTTGTTCTTTGTCTATAAAATACTCTTCAGTGCATGTATCATAGATTTCCCCATCAAGATCTGGAAAAGTTTGCTTTGCAAGAAACACACTACTTGCATAGCATATTTTAAATAATGAACCCAAACATTGAGAATGGGGATTCACACTGACTATAATGTCTCTCCCATTCCAAAAAACAAAGCAGAGTATCATAAATTCCTCTAATGCAGCTTAAGCTAGAACAAGGGGTCAGTAATTATCCCATATTAATCTGCAAAACCTCTTATGGCCGCGATCTAGTGGAGCTCCGCGCACAGCGGCGTCCAATTCTATGTAGGTGTATTCTACTGAAGCCTGTTTGTTTTATTTGCTAATTTTCTTAGCAATATCTGGTGATCGGCTCATACCCGGCTCATACCAGGCTCAATAACCCCCATCGGAAGCCCACAACGCAGCGTTCCTGCTCCCTAAACACCCCGGAGCGGATTCCGACCATGACCAGGCGGAAAACCGGGACGGCCCGTCCCCAGAAGATGACGGAATTCTTCCCGCCGGGGACCAAGCAAAATGGCGCCGGAGCGTCTGCCTCACAGGCCACAACACACACGCCACCGCTGCACCCAGAACAAAAGGCGCATAAACGGAACACGCAGCAGAGGGGCTCCTTATCACCGCCAGCTACCCCATCATCAGGAAGCCCTGAAAAGGCAAGAGTGAGGATGGATGCTACCGACAGAGATATGGAGGTGAGCTCAGCACATGACTCTGGGGATGATACTAGGGAACTCCCTGAATCCATTGAGCAATTTCCCACTAACAACCAGCCAGTCATTGACACGGTCCTTAAAGAAATGCTGGTATCCTTGAGAAGCTCTTTACACTCTGATATGGTGTCCTGTATGCATTCCCTGAACAAAGACATACATGCAGTAACAGAAAGGGTGTCTCATGTGGAGAATAAAATGGGCCAGTTCGCTGCCACTATTAACGCTCTGGTAGACGCTAATAAGGACAATGAGAATGACATAGAAAGCGTTAAAGCCAAGATGGCGGACATGGAGGACAGGGCCAGGAGAAACAATGTTAAAATACGCGGGATACCGGAATCGGTCCTGCAACATGACCTTAAGGACTATGCAAAGCAAATGTTGTCCACGGTCCTGCCGGAAATGTCTGCCCTGGACTTTACAGTGGATAGGATCCACCGTCTCCCTAAACCTGCTCACCTCCCTACCACGGTCCCCAGGGATGTAATATTGAGACTGCACTTTTACCACACCAAAGAGAAGCTGATGCAGGTATACCGCCAGAGAGAAAATATCCCATCACCATATGCGGAGTTGCAGATATTTGCAGATCTATCCCAATACACCCTTCAAAAACGCAGAAACCTCAACACCATCACGAAAGCTCTCAGAAACCACAAAATCACCTATAAATGGGGGTTCCCTACCAAGCTCATTGTTACAAAGGACGGCAAAGACTACACCATGGACTCCATGGCCAAGAGTCTAGCCTTATTGGAATCCTGGGGCATCATCCCTGAGAAAGAAGCTTCACCTACAAGCTCGTCCAGTAATAACGCCCAGGATATGGGCTGGCGCACTGTAAACCCTAAGAACGCTCGCACCCACAAATAGCATGGGTTGGTTATTAACTGATCACCTTTTCCCGCTGTGAGGAGACTCATGTATTCACTCTTCTGGCTCTCCTAGTTGTTGGTCTGAGGACCACCCTTCCCCCCTCTGAGATATGAGCGGCCCTGTGCCGCACCCACTCCTTTCTATCCCGGTTGGGCTATTAGCCCTAGTTATGTTCCACTTTTGTCTGCCGAATAACTTAAGCCCTTTTTTTTTATAGTCAAGAACGTTGTCACATATACCAGCCATTTCAGAAGCCTACACTGAAGTCCACCATATACACCGCCATACGAAGAACAAGAACCTGGAAGCCATCAACAGTAAGTGCCACACTGTTTACCCGCTGCACCCACCACCCTCTAGACATCCACAATGGTAGTTACAATACTGACTATTAATGCCAAGGGTCTCAACCACCTGGCCAAGAGGAGATCATTGTGGAGAGAGGCTATGCAAACCAAGTGCGATGTAGTGTGTGCACAGGAAACCCACTTTGATGACAAGTCGCCACCCAAATGCTCCCACCCCAAATTCCCTCACATGTTCTACGCGAACACTACATCTAAGAAGAGAGGGGTATTGATAGCCATTAAAGACACAGTGGCTTTTAAACTGCACAAAGTCATATCTGATCAGCAAGGGAGATACATCATCCTAATTTGTGATATCAACAACATCACTTATACGGTGGTTAACGTTTATGCTCCCAACGCCAGGCAAATCCGATTCTTCCACAGAGTAATGAGGAAGCTACAGGGAGAAAAGAAAGGCAGATTGATTGTCTGTGGAGATTTTAACATTACTCCCGATCCGACAATGGACTTGATCTCCACTCCGAAATGGACACTTCCATCATTAAAAGCTGCTCTGAGATCCCATGAACTATATGATGCTTGGAGATGTATAAATGCTACTGAGAGTGACTTTTCCTTTTACTCCAATGTTCACAGATCATATAGCAGGATTGACCTGTTTTTGGTGGACAGACCAACCCTACTACAATGCAAATCAGTCAAGATTAATACCATCACGTGGTCAGACCACGCTTCGGTCTGCTTGGTGCTAGAGGATTCCTCCAGACAGGGTCCCCCCCCCTGGTCTGGAGGGTTAATCCTTTTTTACTCCAGGACAAAGCTATCAGGGAATCAATAGAAAGTAACATGTTAGAGTTCTTCTCGATAAACGCAAATTCAGTTCCAAACCCCAACATAACTTGGAACGCCCATAAGGCCTTTATTAGGGGTCTACTTATTCAGCAAGGAGCAAGGCTCAGGAGGAGAAGGCAACAGCGGGTCGATAATTTGATGAACCAAATAGAAATTCTAGAACAACAAAACAAAATTTTCACCTCTCATACACTAATAGAAAAAATTTCACTAGTAAGAAATGACTTGAGGCGTCTTTTTATGGACGACTTTATTAAGGCCAACAGAAGACTCAAATTAACTTACTACACTAGTGGCAACAGAGCGGGAAAGCTCTTAGCCAGCAAGCTCAAGGAACACAGACACAGAACCCAGATACCATTCATTAAACACCCCAGCATGCATGAAAAGAGATATCACCCACAACAGATAGCAGATGCTTTCAGTGCTTATTATAGCTCACTCTACAACATCAAAGAGGACCACACAACTACCCAACCCACAAAGGACTCAATACAAGAGTTCCTAAATCTTATTAAACTGCCTACGTTATCACCAGAACAACTAGACTCACTAAACACTCCAATACTAGTGGAAGAAATTAAGCGTATTATAAAAACACTTCCCTCTAACAAATCGCCCAGACCTGACGGGTTCACAGGCGAGTATTACAAAACATTTCAAAATATCTTAGCGCCACACTTGGCGACTGTGTTCGAGGCTGCTGTTGCCTCCTCCTCCTTCCCTCCAGAGATGCTCCAGGCTATGATTGTAGCTATTCCTAAACCTGGCAAGGAACCTGACACACCCCAGAACTTTCGCCCGATATCATTGCTGAATAATGATGTTAAAATATATGCAAAACTGATAGCATCCAGGTTGATGGATATAATGCCATCCCTTATCAACATGGACCAATCAGGGTTTACAAAGGGTAGGCAAACCGCAGACGCCACCAGGAGGCTGGTGAATGTCGTACATGTGTGTGGGATTACTCGAACGCCTTCTCTGCTCCTAGCTTTGGATGCAGAGAAGGCGTTCGATAGGATTCACTGGGATTTCTTGTCAATGGTACTACAAAAGTTTGGCTTCCTAGGCTCTATGTATAACGCTATAATGGCACTCTATTCCTGCCCGTCAGCGCAGGTCTACATTTCAGGGGTACTGTCCACCCCGTTTAAAATATCAAACGGAACCAGGCAGGGGTGCCCCCTCTCTCCGTTAATTTTTAACCTGCTGATAGAACCACTCTCTACATACATTCGATCGCATCCTCATATATCAGGTATACGAATAGGTGGTAAGGAACATGTCATAAGCTTATTTGCGGACGACATCATTCTGATGCTCTCTAATCCGTCCACTTCCCTCCCCCAAGTATATGAAGCCTTGCTCCTTTTTAGCAGTGTTTCCTACTACAAAGTTAACGAGACCAAATCATATATTCTAAACCTAGGCACCCCCAAAGAAGAGTGTTATATACTTAAACAAAGGTTCCCGTTTACTTGGACACCGGAGGGTATCAAGTACCTAGGCATTACTCTTACTCCCAAAACAGAGGGCCTGATTGCCGCGAACTACACAGCGTGCTTGTCCTCCATGCCACACACACTTAAAAAAATAGCCCTTACAGAGCTATCGTGGATAGGCAGACTCGCTGCTTTTAAAATGCAGGTTCTCCCACAGATACTATATCTTTTTAGGACATTACCGATACCATTGCCTAATTCCTACTTCCGCTCTCTTCAATCTGTAATAAACAATTATTTGTGGGCTGGAAAGAGAGCACGCTGTGCTTTTAGCAGATTGGTCAAACATAAACTGGTGGGAGGCATAGGCCATGTTCACATACAAGACTACTACTTTGCGACAATTTTAACACAGGTTTAGCATTGGTTTAGAGACAAATATGTTAACCTTTGGACGGAATTAGAAAGCACCCAGGTCCCTAAAGGCAACCTTAAAAACTTTATTTTGACAGCTCACATCACCAAATCACTTCATAGGAAGCTCTCGCCGCCTATACTGGCATCAGTGAGAGCATGGACCTTCCTGTGCGGGGAGCGGGGTTGGAGCGGGGATACCACCCCGCTGGAGCTGCCTCTCTCCGCACTAGAAAACATCATACCGGACCTCAATCTCTCACGATGGGGGGCTACAGGTATACAAACAGTTAGCGACATACTTGCTGGAAGTTCAATTAAAAAATTTGACGATCTACAACAAGACTTTCACCTCCCCCAAACAGAGATATTTAAATATCTGCAAATATCACACCTTACCACCACACAACCCCTACCCAGCATAGATTTGCCAACCAAACTAATCAGATTCTTTCGGACACCTACTGACAGAGACAAGGGCATATCGCTTATATACCATAGCCTACAAGACAAGAATATATGCACTAAAACAGCTTCAATGTTGGCATGGGAAAAAGATATGGGGAAAGAGTTCCCCGTCACATAATGGGCAAAATCTATTAGATTGATCCACGCGTCCACCAAAAGCACTAACCTAGGGGAAATGCAACAGAAAATACTACTCAGGTGGTACCTAACACCCCACAGATTAGCCAAAATGTTCCCTGGCACCTCCTCTGCTTGCTGGAGGGGCTGCGGAAACTCAGGTACATTGTTCCACATCTTATGGTCCTGCTCCCACTTGCAGTCATTATGGAAATGGGTGGAAGGACTAATCTCGGACATAGTTAAAATTCCACAGAGATTGTCTCCGGAGATGGCAATACTGTCTATGGAGATAAGCTCGGTCCCAATTCAGTATAGGACTGTCACCTCCCACATTCTAATGGCTACCAGACTATCCATTTTGAGACACTGGAAAGCTATAACCACCCCAACACCCACGGAGATCATCCATCTTATAAGTACGAATAGCTCCTTCGAAATTATGCATGCTTCCACTATGGGCAAATACAACATAGCGCAGGAAATATGGGCACCCTGGAACGATTGGTATGATAAATATAAATGATAAATGAATAATATGTGACTTCTGTACCCAGCTTCAACAAACATCCAACGTCTTGACTATATAGTTGCTTTACAGTTTTATAACTCCTTCTATTTCTTTCCTTCCCCTCCTCCTTCCCCTCTACCCCCTTTCCTTCCCTATTATCTCTACCCTTTACCATTCCATCCATAGTTCTACTATGGGACAGGCTTATGATGATGTGATATAGCTGCTGTTGTGGCCCGTGTGTGGGGGGCGGGGGGGGCCCTACTCCCCTTGGCGCAGTGTGTTCCCAATTGGGGGTGCTGAAAGGTGGGGGGGGCCTCGTCCGGCTTTGCATTGGGGTTGCTGCACTCGGCAAGACCTGCCCTGATTTGGGATACCCTAGTCTTTTGTACCCGCATCTTGATTTCCTTTTTTTCCGTGTATTGTTGATGCACTGCGATGCATTCTTATGTTACCCCTTTTTACACACATGGATGGAGTCTTTTGTACCCGCATCTTGATTTCCTTTTATTCCGTGTATTGTTGATGCACTGCGATGCATTCTTATGTTACCCCTTTTTACCTCTGTATGTTATACTTGAAATGGCACAGGAGTCGCATCACATGACTGCTGATTATATTAAGCAATAAAGTACATTAACATGCTTACCAGTGGGTTAGCTTTGCCATGGTGTAGTTTACATATGTTAGATTCACAAATACCTTAAATTCCATCTCTCAAAATCCAGTTATGTCTTAAATCCTCATTGCAGTCATTACTATGTGTCTACATAAATTTTAAAGCAAATAACAATCCGTTTAACCACTTGCTGACCAAAATACATATACTGTATATATACATTGTGGTTTGCAAGTGGTTTACTAGGATTATTGCTGAAGATATCAGCCATAACCTCAGTATAGTTTTTGCAGCCAGTGGCTGGCTTTCTCATGAAAGCAGTCCGAGCAGCCCAAGAACCGCTGGAACACTTTCCGAATCGGCGGCAGGGGACATCCCCCCTCCCGCCAATCACCGTTTCTCAGGCATACAGTTTCTGCCGTCATGTCGTTACTTCTGGTCCAGGCTGGAAATACTTTTTTTATTTAATTAAATTTTTTTGCCTTTAAAGGTAAAAAATAGATTTTTTTTAACCCCAGATCTCTCCATAAAGAGGACCTATCATCCTTATTTGTATTACAACTGATGTTTACATTCCTTGTAATAGCGATCAAAAAATAAAATAAAGGAACAGTGTAAAAATAAAAAGTAAAATAAATAATAAAAATGTTTTTTAAAGTGCCCCATCCCTCTGTGCTTGTACACAGAAGCATGCGCATATGTAAGTCGCGCACGCATATTTAAATAGTGTTTGCACCACACTTATGAGCTATCGCCACATACATTAGCGTAAGAGCAATAATTCTAGTACTAGTCCTCCTATGTAGCTCTAAACAGATAACCTGTAAAAGTGTTTAAAAAAGTTCTTCAAATCAGACTCTGCCGCAAAGCAACCTAGAGAACCTTCTTCCAATTGTGACTGTATGCAAGTTGAGGTAATGGATAATCGGTATATTTCACCTCACATACGCTCTATTGCCTGAGACTTGGAAGGGAATCTGAGAGAGAGGAGCTCTATTTGGATTTAAAAAGAAGGTTTGCTTTACCACATGTTTTGTGGGTGACGGGGACAAGCCCCACACTGTATAGAGAGGAGTCTACTGTTTCGTTTAGCACCGGACAGCATTTACTTTACTGTTTTTTGTTTGTTTTCATGGCTTTGCAAACCTCTTCTAAATAAAACTGTCAACCCACCAGATTTTAAAGAAACTGCCTGAAAAATCCGTTGTTGGAAATTTCGATCGTGTGTAAACAATTCCGACGCACAAAGTGCCACGCATGCTCGGAATCAAGCAGAAGAGCTGCACTGGCTATTGAACTTCATTTTTATCGGCTCGTCGTACGTGTTGTATGTCACCGCATTCTTGACGTTCGGAATTTCCGACCAACTTTGTGTGACCGTGTGTATGCAAGACAAGTTTGAACCAACATCCGTCGGAAAAAATCCCATGGATTTTGTTGTCGGAAAATCCTATCGGGTGTACAGGGCAAGAGTTATCTGTGAGAGCCAGTGACTCTGAATTAGACTTTTGCAGCAGTGAATTGTATTCTGCTGGAACCAAAGACCAAGTAAACATTTAAGTACTTTTCATTTTAAATCCCATTTATTTTGCTATTGCAAATTGTCTGTCTCTTGTAATATTTTGTATTGTAAATATTTTTTTGCACAGTTCTTCTTTTAAACATATTAAGCGATTAAAAAAAAATGTAAACTGATTCTCTAAATAAACTTATACATTTGTTTGAAGAAGACTACCATGTACTAACTTCAGTTATATTCCTGTCTGGCATGGCAGTGAGTGTCAGACATTTCTTAAGTTCAGAATTGTTACAACAGGTTCTGTGAATGGTGCCTGTTTCCAGTAAACATATGATGGCAGCTATTAGCATAATGTACTAAGAATTATCTGACCCAGTGGTGATCACTCTGTCTGCTCACTCTTGGATTGTTGTCCAGTAGGTTGGAAAATCTCTGTGTACAGTGAGACTGAGTGCTACTGACACATTGATGTCACCGAGGGGATCTAAGACTGCTGATTTAACATTACATTTTAATATTCTGTGGACAGTTTAGGGTGTCCAAACAGACACCAATGGGCTGATTTACAGTATTAAAGGCAATTAGGCATTTCACTTTGCAAGGAAATGTCACCTTGGCTGTGAATCGTGAAGCTCTGCTGACTTCCTTCATTCAATCATGTGCAAGCAAAATATATTTTTTTCTCGCACAGGATTGATTGTGTTTTCAAGGTGAATTTTCACTACATTCACTAAGCTAAAGGGAAATGCCCTTGCATTTTGTCTTTAGTGATTCAACCCTAATGAATGTTTTTCGAGTAAACTTAATTTGAATTAGCAGTATCATGGGTAAATAGTAGCAGTACGCTGAAGTTCTAGTTTGGCATCTTGAGCTCAGACCTTGTGATACAATACTTGAATACCTGGGGTTTGTATGTTTTCTTTTTAGTCACAAGAATTTCCTATTTTTGCTTTTCCCCCCAACCCAAAAACATACTGATATGTTGATTGGCAAAGAGGATGCTATATTTTAATTAGATTTTACTCTACTTTGAGAACAATGACTGTTGTGAATGTCCTATACAAATTTGCAAATAAATGAAGAATTTAAAAATGAATAAAATGATAGTGGCACAAATAATGTACAGGCTTCAACATAAATTATTTTTAAGTAAGTAGAATTGCAATAATGAAATCTACGTCAACACTTATAATACAATGCAGAGAGCAGTGATATAAATGACACTACAATTATAAAAATGTTTAGCCACTAATACGCAGAGCTATACTAAATCTTAACATTACAATCACTTAGCTAAAAATCAATCTAAGAAGCATTTATCTGACGTTTATTGGGTGTTGCCAGAGGCTTGCATATGCAATAAAGTGATAACCAATTGACAATTAACTTTTTAATAGCCTTGTTGACATTTTATTGACTTACCTGACCTGTATATGTCCAAATTAATATTCGTGTCATTGAGGCATTTTATATAATTCAGGAAATTAGTTACTATGCAAGGCCTTGAATAATAAATATAGCACTAAATATTTATTAGAATACGTTGTCTTTGTTGCAGTATGTTAGTCATAATTGCTGCACATTTAAATGAAAATTTCTGGTTACCGCCTGAACATTTACAATTTATTGATGACATGTACTGTAAATCTCTAGATTTTATCTTTTAATTTTACAGGCGATATCACACTTTAATCTGTTTATGTTATGGGCTACAGATGAGCTAAATCATGCTCCGACTTTGATTTTTTTTTTCCTAATAAAAAGGCTAGATTTTTCTCTGTGGTAGAATGCCAGGCAACATAGTATTTCACTGTTCAAAGGAATGATCAACTTTAAGTCTTATGGTAATTTACAATGTCACAGATTCAATAGATATATATATATATAACAAAAAAAATAAAAAAATCTGCATATTACATTTAATGTACAAAGTAAAAAGCTTTTTACAAAATTTTTTACTTGCCAACTATAGAGATTCATATTTTACATGTCACAGGTGTTCATAATGCAAATCATGAGCTATGAATGTTTTTCTGTTACAAATATTTTATTGAGGAATGGTGTCAAAGCAAATTGCCATAGCAATGAGGGAGGCATAGAGGTTCATACAGTACATGGTATTGTTATGTTTAATAGCAGATCAGCAAACAGCAAAGTAGCTACCTGAAAATATTTACATTTATAAAATATTGGATAGTATTTATCCAACAAGTACAAAAAAACAAGCGATCCCTATTGGAGGCATTCGTACAGAACAAATATGGCTTCACAATCATATGTAGGATGGGAAAGAGGACTAGATGTAAGGGAATCCCAGGGGTTTCACACTCTTATTCACATTAGTAGGGTAAAAGTGATTAGTAAAAGGATGGTGGTTAAGAATAGGAGATCCAAGGTTGCCAGACTTGGGTGAATTTAGTCAAACACTATGTCAGACATATTGTTTTTCACTGCTTCAAAGCTAAGGGTTGGTATTTTCCATGCTTTATCTTTATTTAGCCTGTTAGTCACGTAGATATGGGAAGCTAGTGTCCATTCTACATTGTTCTACAAGTGCATCCAGTTCAACCACAGTTTGTCTAAGAATGCTCGGGATGGACATATTCAGGAGTTTTGATAAGAGTTTTTTGTAAATGTTTGTGTGGATTATGGAATAAATGAGGTTATAAAGCTAAATCCATAGTCTGGGTGCTACTGGACACATCCACCATATATGAGCCATGGTGCCCTCTAAACAGCCATGGAAACAGGTAGAGTGATAATCGGGCAAAATATTTGCCAGACGTGCTGGAGTATAATATCACTTGTATAAAACCTTATATGAATTTTCTACAATAAGGACATTCTTTGAACTTTTAGAAACCACCTGCCATATCTCTGACAATCCTCGGGGTCCAGCAATTTGCTCAGTTTATTGTCCCCCATTGGGTCTGGTATCACCTGATGGGTGTCCATTTAGCAGAAGAAATGGAGGAGTAAATTAGAGATGTCAAGCCTTTAGAAAAAGGATTCGAGTTGCATCTCCGTTTGAATGCTGTTAATAAGCATGGAGTAGAATGGTGATGTAAAATGAAAAGATAATGTGCCTTAGTTGAATATATTGTAAATGTGCATGCAAGGAGTTATTCTGAGATGTACGTAGTTGTTGGAAGGGCATTATGCCCCTTTTGTTGAGAATCGAGTATGTCTGGGGACCTATTCAATGGGTTCATTAAGTAGCGCAACCCTGGGGTTTTTAATGACATTAATCATGGTCACTGAATAAATCAGGGCACAAACTCTTATCCAGAAGCGTCTAATCTTAGGGCATTCCCATCATATGTGGTACATTGTTACCACCTGCTCACACCCTTGGAAACAGAGTGAGAAGGAACCAGGGTACATTTTTGACAAACTATCAGGTACTACTGTAAGTACCAAAGGGATAGTACCTTATAACCAGCCTCTACAAGGGAAACATTCATGATACCTAATTGACAGTGATTATGACAGAATCATACAATAGTTTAGTTTAACTTTGAGTTTGTAATCGCATTGATTTCCGCGCTCTTTGTGTATAGTCCTAGAACTTTTATTTTCCTGTAATAGCCTTACATTTTGAAAATAAGCCTACATCATTCCCTATCAATTATTGTGCATGTATCTGTGTTATAAATTAGTATTTTACCTTCAATCACCAGCTGTGCAGTTAATTATGAACAGTGAAATTTTGGAACTGTATATGAATTGACACTGTAGATCACATTTGAATATGTTTTAAATGTGTTGTTTGAACTTGTTGGAGTTTTGTGAACAAGCTGTGTTCTTTATGCCCTCAAAACAGACTAATGTTGTTTGGGCACCAACTTTTTTGAAATGATAAACCATCTGTTCAGTAGGGTTCTGCTAATAAATTATTAAAGTTGTTAGTTCAGAGATAGTGTATGCCCATTTGCAATGGTGTTTGTCATTAGCAATATCTTGTTCTGATATCTGATGTCAACTTAGAGTAGTTAGAAAACAAAACTTTACTATTCTGTACTAAAATATAATGTTCTAGCAAATGCAAATACAAATCTTCAAACAATGGGGTTTATTTACTAATGTCTGCATAGAAACCAATCAGCTTCCAGATTTATTGCCAAAGCTTAATTGAAAAAGCTGAGGTTAGAAGCTGATTGGTTTCTCTGCAGAAGTGAGACTGATTTTGCACGCCCCAGCTTTAGTAAATAAACCACAATGCTTGCACTAACCATCAGCAGAAGGACAAATTCATCTTTTAAAATACTCCTATACCCAGTTACATAGTCATTCTAACTGTAATCATACCTGCGACATTGAATTACATCAGCAGAATATACATATATTTTAAATTCAGCTCTACAAGTATTGATATATTCTGAATGAATGATATCATCCTTCATTTACTACAAGTGATTTCACACAGGAGTCAGATTGCCAGCTGACTGGAAGGACATGCTGTGCCATGTAGTCCACCACTGCTGTGTAAAGCATCTGTTTATATATGGTTGGGAAGTGCACTTGGTAAAAAAAAGCATATACATTTTTTTTTATTGTGAAGCAAACAACAAATATGACAAAATAACAGAAAAGGTCAATGTGCATAACTATTCACCACCCTAAAGTAAATACTTTGTATATCCACCTTTTGTGGCTATTACAGATCCAAGTCACTTTGGATAAGTCTCTATGAGCTTGCCACATCTTACCACTGGGGTTTTTGCCCATTCCTCCTTGCAAAACTGCTCCAGCTCATTCAAGTTGCATGGTTTGCGCTTGTGAACAGCAATCTTTAAGTCTGACCACAGATTTTCTATTGGATTGAGGTCTGGGTTTTGACTAGGCCATTCCAACACATTTACATGTTTCCCCTTAAACCACTCAAGTGTTGCTTTAGCAGTGTGTTTGGGGTCATTGTCTTGCTGGAAGGTGATCCTCAAATCACACACAGAGTGGTACAGGTTTTGCTCAAGAATATCCCTGTATTTATCACCATAAATCTTTCCCTCAACCCTGATCAGTTTCCCAGCCCCAACTGCTGAAAAACATCCCCACAGATGGTGTTCTTTGGGTGATGCGATGTATTGGGTTTGCGCCAGACATAGCGTTTTCGTCTCATTAGACCAGTGCACCTTCCTCTATACATTTTGGGAGTCTCCCACATGCCTTTGTACAAACACAGAACGTGCCATTTGTTTTTTTGCTGAAAGTAATGGCTTTCTTGTGGCCACTCTGCCATAAAGCCCAACTCTATTGAGCGTACGGCTTTTTGTCATCCTATGTACAGATACTCCAGTCTCTGCTATGGAACTCTGCAGCTCCTCCAGGGTTACCTTAGGTCTCTGTGTTGCCTCTCTGATTAATGCCCCCCTTGCTTGGTCTGTGAGTTTTGGTGTGTGGCCGTCTCTTGGCAGGTTTGCTGTTGTGTTATGTTCTTTCCATTTGGTTATGATAGATTTGATGGTGCTCCTAGGGATCATCAAAGATTTGGATATTTTTTTATAACCTAAACCTGACTTGTACTTCTCAACAAGTGTTGAAGCCTCTGGGGCCTTTCAAAAAAGGTGTGTATATGTAATGACAGATCATGTGACACTTAGATTGCACACAGGTGGACATCATTTCACTAATTATGTGACCTCTGAAGGTAATTGGTTGCACCAGAGATTTTTATGGGCTTCATAACAAAGGGGATGAATACATACGCACATGCCAAGTATCAGTTTTTTATTTCTGAAAAAATCGTTTTATGTATATAGTATTCTAATTTTACTTCACCAACATAGACTACTGTGTTCTGATCAATCACAAATAATTCAGATAAAAAAAAAACATTGAACTAAAGGCTGTAATGTAACAAAGTAGGTAAAAAGCCAAGGAGGTGAATACTTTTGCAAGGCACTGTAAATCCACCAAGACCCCATCCACTGGCACTCTAATGACCTGTCATAATCTATTTTTTTATGATATAAAATGTATTAACCACTATAGCTAAGTAATATGTTTGAGTATAGCTTTATAAATACAAAATATAACATTCTAGCTAAGCTCACTCATAATTTTCTCTTTGCATGGTTTCTCTATGCTTTGAAGTTATGTGCTTAAAGCCCATATAAAAACACAGAAATAGTTGAATAGTTGTATATACAATGTCATACTTGTGAAGAGGTATGTGTGCAGAGTAGTGGTTGGCGACCTATAAGGTATGTGTTGCCCTAGCTGTGGCACCTGAAAAGATCAAAGGTATGAACATAATATTCAGTAAATGTATATTTACAGAAAAATGTTAAACAGAAATACAGAGACTGGGAATTGGTACAATGAGTCTGCTGGAGGTGACTGTCATTGCAACCTCCTTGCATGATCTTTGATGTTCACATTAGTTGGGAGTACCAAAGGGCCAAAGTGTCAGGATCTGGATGCTGGTGGAACTGTGGTTCCCAGAGTGGAAGGTTGCAGTTCTGGTGTCCACCAGTAGTTGTCTCCAGCAGCCAGCAGATCCCAGTACTCCCCCTGATGCTGGCTACTGAGAGAGTATTTAGTCCCTCCCCTACATCTCTTGCTTCAGTATTTTGCCTCATAGCCAGATTATGCTTGCTGAGCTTTCCTGAGTCTTATTCCTGCCTCAGCTTGCTCATGTCCTGCATCTTGTACCCTTACCCTGCTCCCTCATATTTGTTCCCCTTGTTCCTGTTTCCCCCTTTCTGCCTGTTATTTGCAGCTCCGGTTTACCCTGTTGATCTGTGATTCCCCTTTCCCTGTATATATCATATTTTGATAGTTTGTTAGGGTTTGTGTCATATTGGTTTATGGTTCACTATATTTTCATGTTTGCTGTTTATTCTTTTTCACTGTAAATCGATCTTACCTGAAGAATACATAGTCTGGTTTCAGTTTCTTGAGTGTAGCCACATGGATCTGCTCATCTCTGCTGCTGGATGCCTGCTGTTGGTATCCCTGACACCAAGGTTGAGAACCAGGGGTGCGGAGTGTAGAGCACTGAAGTATTGGAGCTAGAAGTAGTATTTCTACTGAGAAATAAGAGTATCTTATTGCATTTCCAAGCAATATTTTGGGTACAGGACTACAAAGGTGTGAAAGTTCAGTTGGGTTTTATTTCCTACTGTGATCATCATCTCAGTGTTGAAGGTTCTCTCTAAGGTGCTGCAGTTTATCCATAAACATTTTAGTAGGTTACTTGGCTTCTGCCCACTTGTCAGTGTCAGGAGGGTTAGATGATGCTACCCAGGGTTCTCACTTATGCAGGTCGAGGACCTCTGGGATGTCTGCTCTGAGTGGAGAAAAACAGGTTTTGCAGCTTTCTCCAAGACTGGTGACACTTGGATTGGGTCCACATTTTACAGAAAACCAGCATGCTGAATGTGCACAGCCTTTTTAGTCAAGGGGCTGTCTATGATTTAGGGCTCCTTTCCCTTGAAACAATTTGAACGTGGGCAATGTGTGTGTGAATAAACACTTGGGAAAGTGTCTCTGGGAAAGTGTCTCAAGGAGAGGCAATCTAATCTAACCAGGCCATTCCCTGAAGAGGTATTAAGAGACTGTGTGAAATTGGGCAGGATCTTTCACAGCCCAAGTTGGGCAGTTTGTCACCATGCTGGATGTGAACCGGCTCTGGGTCTACATGAAAATGCTAGAAAATTTCAGTTTTATTGTTGTGATGCTGAAAACCCCTCGAAGGGTAAACTTCTGTGAGTTTTATACTTTACTTTTAAATAAAGTGGGAAAAAACCCCTGAAAGCTACATCACTGATTGGACTGAAATTGATAAAAAGCACTACATTTGAGTGAACCCACACCAGATAATAAGTCAATATATGGTAATAATAATAGTTAGCAACCACTATGGTAGCAGGAGTTATGGACTTGGCCGTGTTCTTTGTAAGGCACTATAGAAACCATTGGTGTGCTACATGTGAAACAAATATGTTGTATTCCACTAATTGTGTGTAACATAGATATATATATATATACAGTATATATATATATATATATATATATATATATATATATATATATATATATATATATATATATATATATATATATATATATATATATATATATATATATATATATATAGATAGATAGATAGATAGATATAGTTTTAAGGGTAGGGTATCCACTGCACTATGTTGGAAGTAAATGCATAGGTGCTAACCCACAAAGAAATCCATATGACCCCAAAACTGGTTTAGAGGCACTCACAGGTCTTGCAGAGGAGGAAGATCATCAACAGCAGTGTTTTTATTGTCAATGCTTCGAAGAAAGATGGACTGCGCTTCATCAAAACATTGGCAATAAAAACACTGCTGTTTTTGATCTTCTTCTTCCATAAGACCCGTGAGTGCCTCTAAATCATTTTTGGATTTTCTAATATATATATATATATTTTTTTTTTAAATAATCACTTTATCAGACTTATTATCGTCAAGTAGAGTCAAATGCTAATAGCTAATACTTTATTATTTTGGTGGTCTTCATTAGCTAAAACATTGTATTAACATTTATTGAGCGTTAGTGTGATGAACATCTGGCCTTGTTCTTTATTTGCTGGAAATCACCTTGAGACTTACTAATACAGGTTTGTGGACTAAAGTTATTTTAAAGCCTTTATCATATTGTTGCCGTTGCACTGACCTTGAGGTCAGATTATTTGTGGAAATTAACTTGTACTTGACTTTCTCAGGATTTCCAGTTATCTTGCCAGATTGTTTACTCTGGAGAAATGAACGCTCTAGTTTTATTATGTTCTCTATGAAAATAACACATTTGCGCTAAATAAACAGTGAAAGTACCAAGTTTCTACAACAGAGAGAAAAAAAAATAGAGATAAGAGGCAAAAGACAATTATTTTTCAAATTATTATGGTTCACGATAATTCCTTCCCGTTTTAACACTTTCTCGATCCTTTGTCTATTCTCTGTACTTGCTTTTGCTGGATCACCTTGAATGAATCTGAGGAGCTGCAGGATTTGTAATTTATGTATTAGGAGACTGATAGACTCAATAGATTATGTGGACATGCAAGTTTTGACTGTAGATGCTATTTCTTGTGCTTCTTTTATTGACGGATATATGGCATGGTATCATATCAGGAAACAGGCACACTCAATGGCTGCCTTGCTTTTGGGATGCCACTCGAAGACCTAGTGCACCAAGCTGGTAACTGTTTGGAAGGATTACATTTATCATATAAAAAGAAGATTGGCTAAAATGTGTTTTCATCTGCTACCTAAAAATTGTTCTAATTAAAGTGTGAAATCAATCAATGTAAAGGCATGGGCTCATCTATTGTCACATTTGAAGGATTCACATTTCTAGATACAAAATAGGAAAACTTAACCATGCAATATAGACTGAGGGCACTGTATGTACGACTGTTAGCCAATGTTTTTCTTTCATCAGACCAAAATGGTCTGATCTTTCATTTGAAATAATACTCATCTATTAATAAAATTGAATAAATCTAGATTTTCAAATCCAATTCAAATACTGTTGGCCAAGCTATAGACATTCAAGTATTCACATATCTTTAATAAAACCCCAGTAACATATGTAGCTGTAGGCACTGTGGAGCAGTTAATCCTCAAAGCAGAGACTCAGAAGTCATTGTCTAAGCTTGATTCATTTTGTGTCTACCTCCCCAGCAGTGACACAGAAGCCTTCCAGTCTTCTAATATATAATGTAAACACAGAACATGTGCTCTGAATGGGGGGGGAGCAGGGTCATGCCTGGGTGTTGGTAATACAAGGTGTCTGCTATTATCCAGCCAATATACATTAAGATGCTGGGATTAAATATTAGTCTTAGCATTAATTATTATTACAATGATTTTTTTAGGGTAATACTTTTAATACCTAGATACACTGAAAATATTTACAAGCTTCCAAGATAGTTTGTTCATTTTTCTAATCATTAGTTAGTCAAATCGATGTGCATTTTTGACAAAGTATATAGAGAGACATATATATATATATAGAGGTATCCCTGCGCCAACTCAGATGAATAGAATACGGTAACTGCTGCACACACTGAGGCAAATGTCTGAAGCCGAAACATAAGTAAGATAGGAGGTAGTGGTGCACTGTATAGAACAATAAAAGTGCACTAGTGCTATGGAGAAAGCGACTAGGTAGACAACCAAGAGGTAGGTAATAATGATAGCGGAGCCTATAAGGGCAAAGTGCAGGCTGCAAATGAGAGCTATATCCTAATCCAGTGCAAATGACGCAAAGTGCAATAAAGGGTAAAAACACCAATTGCGTCATTTGCACTGGATTAGAATATAGCTCTCATTTGCAGCCTGCACTTTGCCCTTATAGGCTTCGCTATCATTATTACCTGCCTCTTGGTTGTCTACCTAGTCGCTTTCTCCATAGCACTAGTGCACTTTTATTGTTCTATACAGCGCACCACTACCTCCTACCTCCTACCTTACATATAGAGAGACATAACCCATAATTTGTGGCACCACACCCAAAACCAATAAATACAAAATGGGAAAAACAAAAAGGAGGACCTTAACCACTTAAGGACCAAAAGGATTTGCCCTTTTAATGACCAGGCCCTTTTTTGCGATACCACACTGTATCGCTTTAACTGACAATTGAGCAGTCCTGCAACCTTGTACCCAAACAAAATGTATGTCCTTTTTTTCCCCCACAAATAGAGCTTTCTTTTGGTGGTATTTGATCACCGCTGCTGTTTTTATTTTTTGTGCTATAAACAAAAAATAGCGACAATTTAAAAAAATATATATATATATTATTTTTGCTATAATAAATATCCCAAAAAATGTTTTTAAAAAACAAATTTATTCATCAGTTTGGGCCAATATGTATTCTTCTACATATTTGTCTACATATTTTTGGTAAAAAAAATCGCAATAAGCATATATTTATTGGTTTGCACAAAAGTTATAGCATCTACAAAATAGGGATAGATTTATGGCATTTTTATTATTTATTTATTTTTTACTAGTAATGGCAGCAAACTGCGTTTTTTAGCAGGATTTCGACATTACGGCACACAGATTAAACACTTTTTTGAGAACAGTGACATTTATACAGGGATCAGAGCTAAAAATAGCCTCTGATTACTGTATAAATATCACTGGCAGGGAAGGGGTTAACACTAGGGGTGACCAAGGGGTTAAGTGTTCCCTAGGGAGGTGTTTATAACTGTGGGGGGAGAGTAGTGACTGGAGGAGGCGAGAGTTTGCTGTTCCTTTGCTGTTCCTGATCATTAGGAACAGCAGATCTCTCTCTACTTCCCTGTCAGAATGGGGATCTGTCTGTGTACTGTGACAGATCCCCGTTCTGGCTCTCTGAGGAGCAATCACGGGTGGCCACATGCATCCGCTCTGGCCCTGCAGGCGCGCATTGCTCCCTCCAGCTTCTTAAAATGGCCGACGTACAATGACTGCGATTCCCTCAGCCGTGCCAATCTGCCACAGTACAACTGCGGTGGCTGGTCGGCAAGTAGTTAAAGGTAGCTACAGTGGGGAAATAATTAATTGTAAAAATATACAGAATTTATTAGATAATATTAAAATATGACATAATGACTGAATACATGAACATGGGAAATGTAAAAATATGGGACCTCTTCCCAAATGTGTTTGTATGGCTATGCAAAGAAACCTAGTGGGAGGCCTAAAAATTGTGATATATCAATATATATACAATATAGAGTGTATGGAGGGCCAGCCACAGAAGTCAGAATGCCACCACCAAAGGATCGCTACGCATTTCACCAAAGGCTTTCTCAGAAGGTCCTCTTGGTTCATAGCCATAGAGGGAAAAATGGGATGTCTGATCCACTAAAAAAGGGAAGAGGGGAAGGCAAAAGAAAGGGAAAATAATCATGTATAACTGGTTCCAGGATAGAGCATATAGGGGATGTTTATAGTCCCCCTTGCTGCACCCAAATGGGCTGGTTCTTCTCTCATTAACTGCTTACTACTTTGAACAGCAAAATACATACAGTACAATGTACAATATGCAATTTTTTTTTTTTTTATACTATAAATTCCAGAGTGAGTTGTTTCACAGCTTAGATTTGGATATCAATCAACATCCCTTTTATTGCCAATAAGCTAAGCCTCTTGTCTGTTTTTGAACAGGCTTCTCAGTCATTACTAGCTGACTTTGGCATTGCAGTTTCCCAAAGAGCCTGTTTTAGATTTCTCAGGTCAGCCCAGTTCATGAAGTTCCACTTCAAAATCAAGATATAATTGTTTTCTTTTTCAAATATCTCTGGGTAAGAAAAACAAATTGTTGTTTTTCTGTGTCAGAATAGAAGCAAGAAAATAAAGTTGGCAACATCTCTTATTGGTATTGAGGTATTAGCTCTTGGGATCATGGAACTGCATATTTTAGGGAACCTGTGAGGATGGATACTAAGATGGCATTATATATTTGTTTTATAAGGTTTAAACTCTGGAGCCTCATGCGCTTAACTTCAGTCACTGACCTGAAATAAGCAAGCAACCTATGAAACCTGAAAACAAAAAACACAGCATTCATCCTACACGCTTTTTCCAAGTCAATAGAACAATAGGTATGGAATCAGTATCAGAACCACTGGAACCTGCCCAAAAATGGGAATAACCAAAAAGCTTGTTGTAACACGGCAATGTTAACAAATATTAGCAAATATACAAAAAGACTATCTCTCGGGTATATATATATACTGTATATTGTACAGGGCACTGGGAATGCATCCTGGACAGTGGGTACATTTCCCAGATATTTGAATTGTGGTCAATTTAAGGGAGACCGGTTTGGAGAAATTGCTGTACTCAAGAGTTCTCAGCCCCTTAGGGTGAGGTGCTTTGGGGGATGGCTGTCTAGAGAAAGGACTGATTCCCAGTACTCTCTGGTTTGATAAATCCATATGAGGGACCCAGCATTTCGGAGGTTCAAAGACATTTAGGTGGGAAGAACCTCCAAACCCTGGCTACCAGTACTCCAATCCCGAAGGGGTTAGGCCCCAAGCAAGGGAGGCTTTAAAGACAGCAGAGGTAAATTGGCACCTGTGTCAGTGAAGCAGTATGAAGTAGCTAAAAATCTATAAGCAAGGGTGAATGCTCTTGGGAGCTGGGACATGTGTTGCTGGACCCCTGAACAATGGAGGAACCCTACCCCAGTGTGAGAGGGACCAAAAGTTTGGTGGCTGACAGTTATATGGTACCTTGTTTGAAGGAAGCTATTTACTTTACCTGTTTGCAAATATACTGTGTGTGTGTGTGTATGTGTGTATATATATATATATATATATATATATATATATATATATATATATATATATATATATAATCAGCCTTGCGCCTTCACCATCTGCTGGTTGTTACTCAGCACAGCAGCAGCAAGTCACCTGTACCCTTAAGAATGGTTAAATTGAATGCTGGGAACTCAGCATTTGTCTAATCAATGTGTTAGTCTGTTTGCTTCTGCCCTGGATAGAGATCTGTCTGTCTTTACCTTCTGTGTGCCTTTTTCATACCTTGGATTTTTCTAGTTTATTTTTTGGAGGTTGTTTTGTATCCAGCTTGTCTGTGCTTATCCTGATCATTAGCTTTTTCTATTGTCTATCATTGCTTCTTTTAAAGTGGCTCTTCAGTTATCTTTTGAAAAGTGAGCGAATACAAAAACTGCAGCAGCTGCCTTTTAATAATGGGACACTCACCTGTCCCAGGATCCAGCGCTGTCCTCACCTATCCAATTACTTCAACATGCTTTGGTCCCCTACACTGGCAAACTAACTGCGGGAATCCGGCTGCTTCCCTGCCTGAATGCTCCTGCAGCTTCCTTGGACCTGTGACATGGTCCCAGAAGGCTGCAAGGGAAGGGGGGGGGGGCAAACTTCCGTTGGGATCGCCACAGCAATCCGACTGGAAGTGGCAGGGTATCTGGTTTCGGCACTCCCATCCACAAAATAATGAAGTGACAAATGTGAAGGAGGAGCTGGGGAGGTAAATAAAGAGGAGAATTTCCGCTTTAAATGTGCTACCAGGAAAATACTCCAACTCCAAATATAAGTATGTGCAATAAAAACACAATTATTTATGGTTGTGCACCCAATTAAAAAATTCCCATATTTCAGGTACATACTGTACATATAGGAATGATCATAAAAAAACATATCACAATATGTGGACTTAAGTCACATGCATCCTAGAAAGTCCACACATTTTGCTGATATGCCACTTATTCAGGATAAGGACACAAGATATTTGTCTTCAGGTTCACCAATGTATAGTCCATCTATAAAAAAATACAATAATACACATAGTAGCACCACATCAATTAAATGAATATTGCATGTCAGTTTTTTTTAGCCCTTACTTATGATGTCATCCCAGGGACAGTGTCCACATAAAAGGGTTTAGGAGTCAAATGAGGCAACTACCACATCAGAAAGCAGCCAATGGTCTCCTGACCACTGTATGGAAAGTTGTTCTGCGACTATGTTATAATACCTCTAAGTACGAGCATTTATTTATTTAATGTGCTATTATGATGTACATGATTGTATTCTTTATAGATGGACTATGCATTGGTAAACCTGAAGTCAACTATCTCCTTGTCCTAAGGAAGCACCAAATCTGTGTCAACTTTCTAGGATGCATGTGAATATACTGTAGTCCATGTATTGTGATATGTTTTTTTTTTGTGATTATTCCTATATGTACAGTATGTCTGAAATATGGTAATTTTTATATTGTGTGCACAACAATAAATATTTGGGTTTTTATTACACATACTATTGTTTTTGGGCTTGTAGATGTTCATATGATTTTTGGATGGTGCTCCCAGGAACATTGAGATATTGTTATGTCTATATGGGATCCCACTAGATATGTAATCTATCCTCCTGTTGTTGCCACGGCAACACAAAAGTTTTTTTCCAGAATTTCTTGACTTCTGATCTTTTTTTTCTAAGAACCCTGTATTTTGTCACTTTCTCTATAGCAAGCTAGTGTGATTTCTCTTTTTGTTTTTTTTTGCAAAAATATCTATATATGTAAAGCTGGCCATAGATGGATGGCAATGTGACCAGTTCAGCAAACAGCGACCAAATTTAGATCCATGTGTGGCTGCTCCCGCATCAGCCTAATGATTGATCTCTGTCGAATAGGCTTGTTGGAGATTTTTTCTTGATCAGCGGCTGCAGCCTATTGTTTGTAGAGATGGAGGAATCAGTTTCTTTTTTTTTTTTGTTGTTGATGCTGCTGGCTAAAATGAAAAAAACAAAACAGATGCCTCTTTGGCCAGCCCAAGTGAAAAGACAATATGCTTTTGTCAAATTATATATCTGTACAGGGGGTCCCCGACTTACAAACATCCGACTTACAAACGACTCCTACTTACAAACGGAGGGAGACAACAGGAAGTGAGAGGAAATCTACCCCTAGGAAGGGAAATTCACTCCTGTAAGAGTTAATATGGGAAAAAGGTGTCTCCACTGATACTTTATCACCAGTCCATGTTTCACTAACAACCCAAAATGTTCAAAATCCAATTGTCATTGGGACAGAAGGTGAGGTGAAATTTTCTGCACTGGGGCACAGACAGCAAAACAAATGTTACAGGGGTGATAACCCTTCGATATGCTATCCAAAAAGTTTAAAAATAGATTTTTTGGCTGGAGCTACACTTAGAAAATTTACCTGTTCCGACTTACAAACAGATTCAACTTAAGAACAAACCTACAGTCCCTATCTTGTTTGTAACCCGGGGACCCCCTGTACTTTGAAAGGAAGGAATTAAAATTCTGTGGCTTAGGAAATATTCTTTTAAAGCCTTCGTTAATTTGGGTGCGATCAAGCCATTGTGCACAGGATACGGTGTCCTTCACAGAGAATTAGACTGCATTTACTCTATGGGCAGAATGACCTCCCTGCAGTTGGGTCACCTTTCCACTAAAATAAATGCATCTAACAAAAATTCTTTGTTGCTTTTACAATAAAAAAATAAATAGATTTTGAGTTGGATGAATTTAATAGTGAGAAAGGTCACCAACTAAGGTTTCTGACAAATTTGCTTTTGCTAATAAATAACATAAAAATAATATATATATATATATATATATATATATATATATATATATATATATATATATATATATATATATATATATATATATATATATATATTTTTTATATCCATTAAATAATCAAGTTGTGTGAATGCACACAACTTGCAGCAGGTGATGGTTTATTTCATTTTATATTATTTATTTATTTTTGTCATATCAACATCCTGAAAACTACGCTCTAATGATGATACAGACAATCTTGCCTTGTGAAGTGAAATGTCATTGCCATATATATTTACATGTTGATTTAAATTGAGACAGCCAATAAAACATTAAAAGTTTAATCTGATTATATTTTGCCTTGCCTAGTTCCTCCTTTCATCAGCATCAACATGTCAATAACATTTTTAAAAAGCCTTTCTGTTTTCATTAGATACCTTATTTGAGATCCAGTGATCTCGTTACTTTGCATCTGTGCTTTTCTATGAAATGCAGGAAGGGAGGGACCAGTGGGATGCTGTACATACACTATATTGTCAAAAGTATTGGTGCCTTTACACGCACATGGACTTTAATGGCATCCCAGTCTTAGTCCGTAGGGTTCAATATTGGGTTGGTTCACCCTTTGCAGCTATAACTGTTTCAACTCTTCTGGGAAGGCTGTCCACAAGGTTAAGGAGTGTGTCTATGGGAATGTTTGACTATTCTTCCAGAAGCGAATTTGTGAGGTCCATCACTGATGTTGAACGAGAAGGCCCCACTCGAATTCATCCCAAAGGTGTTCGATCGGATTGAGGTCAGGACTTTGTGCAAGCCAGTCAATTTTATCCATATCTTTATAGACCTTTGTTTGTGCACTGGTCCAAATCTTTTGGTGGAGAGGGGATTTTGGTGCGGGGTTGTTTTTCAGGGGTTGGGCTTGGCCCTTTAGTTCCAGTGAAGGGAACTCTTAAGGCGTCATCATATCAAGACATTTTGGACAATTTTTATACTCCCAACTTTGTGTAAACAGTTTGGGGATGGCCACTTCCTGTCCCAGCATGACTGCACACCAGTGCACAAAGACAAGTCCACAAAGACATGGATGAGCGAATTTGGTAAAAAATAACCCAAATCAGTGTATATTATTTAGTCTGTGTGAAAGGTGTAGAGTCTACAAACTATGGTATATATATTTGCGAGTCTTGCTCGTAACTGTCAGCCTTGCAATGCCTCATGGGAAGTGTGGTTCTGCAACAGCTGGAGGGCCACAGGTTGCGCACCCATGATATAAGCCAAGCAAGCCTAGCCTACTGGTCTGTGGCTGCCCCCAGGAATGCCATGTTCTCTGGCCAGGAAGTACAAAGGCTAAAGAAAGGAAGAACAAGGAAGCATCCCTGTGGTTCCAGGAGTGCAGTTGTCTGCAGGGAATGGCTGAGACTGGTGTCTCACAGGAACATAGTCAGTGGGATGTGTAGCTGGATCAATGCAGGTGCAGGCAGTTTTGATTAACAATCAGGCAAAGGATCAGCCCAGGCAGCAAGCAAAAATGTGGTCAATAAGTAGGCCAGGGTTAATACAGAAGAAGAAGGGAAGAAATGACACTTGTTCAGGAGTGTGGATTGCTGCTCACCCCTTGAGAGTAAACTAAAAAAGAGAAGTTTTCCCCCCCCAGAGAGGGAAGTGGGGTTTTTAGGCAGCACAGTATGTAAAGTGGGATAATTGATACGACATAAGTCAAAGATAAAAGAATAAATGTTTTATTGTATTGACACCACTGTGACAATAAGTTTAAAAGACATGAGCCTCAATTCAAGAATGCCATACAACGATCATATAATAAAACATACAGTGTTACATGGACAAGCGGTGCTTTTCACAGTATCATATTTGCTGAAAGCAAAAAGGAAACAAAAAGTAGAACCTGACGCGTTTCAACTATTATCTATGTAAGTCTTCTTCAGAGGATTACTTTTTTAGAAAAGACGTCTTTGTCTGCTGGGATATAAAACATAATAGTATAACATGCTTGTAAGCATAGAATAAATGCAGTCATCTCTTAGTAACTATACATGGTAAATACTAGCATCAACCATTATAATGGAGCTTTATATATTTACCCAAGTCTGTGTGATTGATATTATAGGCTTCTTTACTTGAGGGTCTTTCTAAAATGATTCTCCTTCTCCATGCGGCTCCGAGGTGCTTCCCCACCGGTCGGGGCGAACCAGGCAACAAATTTCCGGGCGCAGGGCTTACAGGGGGTCACACGGGTTTTGACCAGCCGCTGCGGCTGGTCAAAACCCGTGTGACCCCCTGTAAGCCCTGCGCCCGGAAATTTGTTGCCTGGTTCGCCCCGACCGGTGGGGAAGCACCTCGGAGCCGCATGGAGAAGGAGAATCATTTTAGAAAGACCCTCAAGTAAAGAAGCCTATAATATCAATCACACAGACTTGGGTAAATATATAAAGCTCCATTATAATGGTTGATGCTAGTATTTACCATGTATAGTTACTAAGAGATGACTGCATTTATTCTATGCTTACAAGCATGTTATACTATTATGTTTTATATCCCAGCAGACAAAGACGTCTTTTCTAAAAAAGTAATCCTCTGAAGAAGACTTACATAGATAATAGTTGAAACGCGTCAGGTTCTACTTTTTGTTTCCTTTTTGCTTTCAGCAAATATGATACTGTGAAAAGCACCGCTTGTCCATGTAACACTGTATGTTTTATTATATGATCGTTGTATGGCATTCTTGAATTGAGGCTCATGTCTTTTAAACTTATTGTCACAGTGGTGTCAATACAATAAAACATTTATTCTTTTATCTTTGACTTATGTCGTATCAATTATCCCACTTTACATACTGTGCTGCCTAAAAACCCCACTTCCCTCTCTGGGGGGGAAAACTTCTCTTTTTTAGGGTTAATACAGATGACAATCAGGGACACCAACTGTAACTGGCTGCAGTTTTAGGGCTCATTCACATGTGAAGTTGGGGATCGGGTAGTAAAACCACTTGTTTACCCCTGCTCAACTGCTGCTCATTTTAGCTTCAAAGGTAGCAGCCAGGGGTGTACACACCCTGTGAATGAATGATGCAGTTGTGTGGCCAGAGACCCACACAGCCATGCCAAATTTTAAATGTTACATTCTTTGCAGGGGAAAGGAAGCCCCACCCACTGTAACAGGGGAAGAGGGGCTCAGGGGATGAGGGGGATTTGTTGGAATTTGTTACACGTTACACCCTAAATACCTGTGCAACACGTAAAGTGGTCTAAAGGTGACCTATCTTTTAAAAAGAGATAAGACGTATATGGGTACCTGTTGGCAACATATACATTAATTTGTCTAGGAGGCAGTCGGCACTGAGACCAGTGTGTTCATATTGGACACTCTGTCCTCGGTGAGACTCAGTAATGCTGAGCCTGATAAAAAACAGCCTTACCATTAGTAACTCCCCTACCTGACAACTGTGCTGATCACACAGACAGACAGGGTGGCTGAGAAGTTCTGTTGTGAGGTGGGTGAAGCCTCCCTTGTGATTGACAGCAGAAGGCAGTGGGCAGATTCAATAGACACTGTTAAGCCTAGCACACACGGGCTAATGTTCAATGTCAGAATGAAAATCTGAAAATTCAAAAGAACGAAAGTCCGAAAACCAGAAAATTAATAAATCTGAAATAATAACTAAATAATAATAACTTAACTATATATTACTAAACTATTAAATTATATGTATTGGAATTTCCTTTCAAATTTGGCTGTTAGTGAACATAACGAATACGAATTTATCCTAAGTTATGAATTATCCGAAATAACGAATGCCGTATCTAAACGAATGGAATGTAACAAATTACTTTTTATTATAATTATTTATTATTAATTTGTTTTGTTCCATTTGTTTAGATGTGGCATTCTTTATTTTTGATAATTCATAACTTCAAATACATTTGTACTCGTTACATTCACTAACAGTCAAATTTGAAGGGAGATTCCGATACCTATAATTTATTAGTTATTTAACATTTTGGGATTTTCATTCTTATTTTCAAATTTTTGGATTTTTGAATTTCAGAATTTTCTGATTTTCGAATTCTGAAAAAAACAAATGAATAGAAAATAAAAATGAACACATTTTTCGGCAGTCCACATGTCTACTATTTACTATCAATCACCAGGCAGGCAGACTTGATGGGGAATTAGAGTCTCTGAGTTCCCCATCAGGCTCTGCCCACTGTCAGTGTGTCTCTGCATCACTGGAAGAGGACGCTGGTAGTCTAGGTCCTAGCAACCCCCCCCCCCCAAAAAATAAATAATACATTTAGCAGTGCAACACCCTCCCTTTCCCAATAACTCTAGCCTGTCTGTACGCCAACTTTTAGTTGGTCTCAATTACCTCCAACTTCATTATCTATGAATAAGAAGTAATTTGTTCCTAATATGTTACAGCCAAAGTTGTAAAAGTGATGCAAATTAGAAATGCATGAAACTAAGCTTTCATGAATTTTGTTCAGGACATTGTAAAGAGACCATACCACCAGAAAAGTTTCACAAATGCATTACTGAATTACCCTTATGTGTTTTACAGCTACAGTTATTCTTTAAACGTATAATGTAATATGTATGCATATTTTTTAATTTTGTGGTATGAATTAGGTCACTTATTAAAATTACAGAGCTCTTTAGTTGGATTTTTTAGACTGGATTAGTATGACATTTGTACCATCTTGCTCTTGAAAGTTTATTATGGCGAAGAGGCCACTTTCAGATTGTTTGGCAGGACAAACCATCATTATGATGGGCCATGGATCCTTTTTCCACATGCTGCTTTCCAGTCAGCTCTTCACATTTCCATTGCAGAATATGTAAAGGCAAGTGGCCAGCAAATGAAATACTAATAACAGCAGGACATTCCTTGGCCAGAAATTTCCATTTCAACGGCAATGCTGTTATCAACACAACACAAATGCACTCAGTGAGAAATTAATTTGCAAGGCATTTTAGTGTGAATTTGTTAAAATGCACATGGTTTGGTGTTTTATGGGAAGCTCAGTCTATTGAACAAAACATTAATACAAATAAAATAAAGCAGCATTGCCAAGTGCGTGTGCCACATAAATAATTTTATAAAATATTGGGACATTAGGAGCGTTTTTAAATGGTGCATCCGTTTTTATTTATTTTTTATTTAAATAATGAGTCATGCTTTGCATTTACACATGTGGCTATTATTAGGTATAAGCAAACCAATGGAGACAAATCAAAATAAAAAGTAGGAATAAGTGTAAAATGCGCAACAAACCAAATTCCAGCCCGTGCGCCCAGGACAATCAACCTAAAGCTAAAAGCTGCTACTAGTATGGGTGTATATAGAAAAAAGGGATCAGACAGTGGTCCGAATCGGATGTAGCCTGATAAGTAGCGCTAAAGTAAATCACACATAAAAATAATAATAAATACTGAAATAAATAAATAAAAAAAATATATAATACAGGAAAAACTAGACAAATATGACTTTACAAATAATCCCTCGTGATAACTAATATAGAGTGTCCTAAACAGGAAATCAATATTATACACAAACAATTAAAGATGACCTTCAAACAATATAGTGTATAAAATAGATATAGACAAAAAAAAAAAAAAAAAAAAGTGCTCCAGTGTTGATAAGTGTTCATAAAGATTTAACGCAAAAAATATATCTGCAAGTGAAAAAACAAATGAATGGTGCTCCTATGAAAAAGACGTGTATCTTCACAAACGTATATAATCGATCAATCTTCCACCACACCGTTGTGCTCAAAAGTGTCCGCTCCCTTAGGAATCTCACTCACCAAATATCGTTGCCCACACTCACGTGTAAGGCTAACTCGCATAAACACTTTCCCACACTCGGTCAGCGTTCTTCCAATATTTTCTCCAGTGTTATCAGCTTAGTGAAAACGCAATGTTCCATATGCAAATAAACAAATGTGCTCCAATAGTGTATTATTGCAAATTTATTAAAATAGCCCACACTTCAAGCTTCAAACATTAAACTCACATTTTAAAAGAATAAAATAAGCAGAAAAAGGATCACCAGACGCCACAGCAAGCTCCACTTCAATATTCAAAGACACTGCAATCTCACTTCAGACTATATGTACTGGGTCACGGCGGACCTGGGGTGTTTGCAAGATCACCCTGTAGTTCTCACCCTCCACTGTTATTGGAACGCCTCGATATTTCCACCGCAGCTGGTAGGGACAAGTAGTTCATACAAAAGCTAGAATCAAATGCCGCTAAGCCACGCCCCCGACATGTTTCGTCACTTCCTGGACTTATTCATGGGGGAGACAAATCAAAGTTTACAGTTTTCTTAAAGAGGAAGTAAACTCACCCACTCTGATGCTGATTTTCATTTAGTCCATTTATATTAAAGAGGAAGTAAACCCTGATGGGTTTACTTCCTCTTTGTTTCCCTGCAAAGGTAAAGCATAATGGGCTACTATTGTCACTTACCTGACACGGGAGCCTGCGATGTCTTCGCTGTCCCCTCTTCCACAAAGCGTCCATCTTCTTTCCGTGTATCGCGGCTCCGGCGCTGTGACTGGTTGGAGCCGCGATGACTCACTCCCGCGCATGTGCACGTGAGCCGCCACTAGCGGCATATCGCCATTAACAGTGGCCTGCGCAGTGCTCCTGTGAGCCGCTTTCTATGGCGCATGTGCCGCACACAGCGGTGCCTGTCTTTTTGCAAATATCTCCTAAACCGTGTAGGTTTAGGAGATATTTCTTGGACCTACAGGTAAGCTTTAATCTAGGCTTACCTGTAGGTCAAAGTGGTCTGTAAGGGTTTACAACCACTTGAAGTAATTATCAAACTATAGCCATTGTAATTCAGCCCAAATCGCATATTACTTACTGTTTTAAGAAACTTAAAAAAAATCATGTTTCCAAGGGTAACGCAGCGCCATCTTGGGTATTGTTTTCTGAGTCCACAGTAGAGTGTATTTCCGCCCTTTTCATGTAGCCCTTTCCTGTACTGTTAACCAAGCCTCCTTCTCGATCCAACGTTTCTATGGCAACCATTATCCACTGCTCATAGCCGACTTGTTTTACTCCCCAGTATTTACTTGTGCCAATAATTTATTAACTTTTCTAGATCAGTGACTGTTTTTAATTGCGCTTGTGTGTCCTGGCTTGCTGCTGTGTCTTAGCATTGCTGACTATATTAATTCCTCAGGATGGGTGTCAGTTCCATTCTTTTTACACTAGTCTCCAGACTTGCTTTTTTCACTTGACTTCACTTTGTAAATATTTTCCTAAAGTGTAATTTATATATAAGGGTAGGGTAGTTGTAGCTTACTGTATGCCCCATGTATGACTGGTAGCAGTTTTTACTAAAACTAAAAAAAAATTGGTGCAACTGTGCATGGTAGCCATTCAGTTTCTAACTTCTGCTTGTTCAATTAAGCTTTGACAATAAAACCTAGAAGCGGATTGGTTTTTATGCATAGCTGCACCAGATTTTGCACGCTTCAGTTTTAGTAAATCTCCCCACATGGGTTACTGCACACTACCAGTCATGTGAAGTGTCCCATTTTGCCATACTGATGCTCCCTTTTCACTCTCCAGCTGTAGCTAGTATCCCACAAATAATCCCCCTAAAACATCATAACCCCACCCCCTTCCTAGAAGCACTAGTTACATTTGAATATGGTTGCATGTGAATACATCGTTTCAGAGGAAAGCATTTTTAGGCAGACATAATTACAAGAGGTTAGATTATTTGTATAACCACTAGCCGACCAGCTCACAGATATACTGCAGCAGGTCGGCTCTCCTATGCGAACCAACGTACCTGAATGCCGGTCCGAGCAAGGAGGATAGCGTATGCGCGCTGTGGGCTCAATGTCCACCGGTGACACGCGATAACGCTGAGGAGAGGTAGAACTGGGAACTGCCTATGTAACAAGACGATTCCCCATTCTGCCAGATGACATAACAGATATCTTCTGTTCCCAGTGATCGAGAACAGTGATCTCTGTCATGTCATTGGTAGCTCATCCCCCCTACAGTTGGAACACGCTTAGGGAACACACTTAAACCCTTGATCGCCCCCTAGTGTTAACCCCTTCCCTGCCACTGACATTTTGACATTGATCAGTGCATTTTTATAGCACTGATCAATGTAATAATGTCACTGGTCCCCAAAAAAGTGTAAATTGGGGTCAGGTTTGTTTGCCGCATTGTCGCAGTCCCACTAAAAATTTGCAGATCGCTGCCAGTAAAAACTATTAAAAAAAAGTCCCTAAATCTATCCCGTAGTTTGTAGGCGATCACTTTTGCGCAAACCAATCAATATAAGCCTATTGCGATTTTTTTTTTAAGACAATTATGTAGAAGAATATAAATTGGCCTGATGAATAAATTAGTTTTTTTATATTTTTTTTCTGAAAGTAAAAAATTGGTCTTTTTTTGTTTATAGCACAAAAATAAAAACCGCAGAGGTGATCAAATACCACCAAAAGCTCTATTTGTGGGTAGAAAAAGGACGTCAATTTTGTTTTTGTACCGTGTCGTACAACCAAGCAATTGTCAGTTAAAGCAGCGCAGTGCTGTATCCCAAAAAATGTCCTGGTCATTAAGGGGGCAAATCCTACCTATAAAAATATAGTTTACAGGAAGAGCAAAACATTTCTTTTGTTTGCATAAATTTGTCAAGTTGTTGTAGAGAAAACATACATCGCCTGATATAAAATCTGAAAATGTACAGAACTGTACAAATACATTGCTTACAATACATAGAATATTAAGGCTTATATTCTTAATGCTTGAATTAAAAATGTGTTCTCAAGAGAGAAGATATCATTTGCAAAATGCCTTTAGCATTCCACATAAAAATAGCTCATGACATCTTTGTGTATAACCAACCATGCCTTACTTTTTTATATTGTTTGTTATTTGCACAGGAATGTGCCGTAAGGGATTTTATTACTTTTTTTTGCCATGGTATCTTGTTTTGCCTTGTGCTGTGCAGTGACCTGTCTTGACTTGCTTTCTGCGGTGTACTTACCTCAAATCCCATTTAGCATCAAACCGAAAAAATGTCTATGTACACATGTAGGAAGATGTCAATATTCACTAACCTCTTTCAAGAAGAAACCATTGGCTTAAGTTGTGAGACATGCCTATTTATATGTTACAGGAATGCTCTGTAGATACTGCAAACTGATAGAAAATGTTTAATATGTCTCTTGGCAGGACCATAATGGCGTAGAGAATAGAAAAGAGATGTAGTTCTTGAATAGTAAAATTAGTAATGTAGTTTATTATATTAAAATGTAATTCAGAAGAGTAAAGTGCTGTAGTTCTTAGAATTTACCTAATGTCTTTAGCACAGAAACCAATCAATTCATCTCCTTTAGGAGCCATTCATGTACGTATACTGGTGTGCATTGTGCACGTACCCTGGGATACAGTGTTACAACATGTTGTGTTCACTTTTTCTTTTTTTAAAGTTAGTCAAACACTTAATTTAACTCTATGCAAAATAGGGTGTTGTGACGTTCTGCATTGCAAAAGTAACCATTTGATGGTTTGACAGTTTGGTTGAGATCACAAGCAAATGGAACAGTTACGTGCACGCGCCAGAATGTAACTGTTTTTCAAAGCTGTTAAATTGATGGGTTCAGTTCTACTTTAAACCAACTATGTTACAAGACTTTTTTTTAAATGACTGCTGACAAAATAACTGTTATGCCGCGTGCACACGGTCGGACTTTCCGACGGCAAATGTTTCCATCGGATTTTCTGTCACACAAAATTTGAGATCTGGTTCTCAAATGTTCCGACAACAAAATCCGTTCTCGTAAATTCTGATCGTGTGTAGACCATTCCGATGCACAAAGTGCCTCGCATGCTCAGAATCAAGCAGAAGAGCAGCACTGGCTATTGAACTTAATTTTTCTCGGCTCGTCATACCTGTTGTATGTCACGCGTTCTTGACGTTCAGAATTTTCCAACCAACTTTGTGTGACCGCGTGTATGCAAAACAAGTTTGAGCCAACACTGTGACTGTGAGCTTCACTCTCCTGAAGAGCTACGACACCAAAAGAATCTTCTGCATCCAACACACTTTGTCAGATACTTGGTTCCTAAGTCTAGCCTTACATCAACTTATAAGCAATGCCAAAGTGCTACAAGCAGCTACATACACTAGTGCATGTTTTGGTACTGCTTATCAGGTAACAAAAATTGAGAAAATAATTTACTCACATCCTGCACTGATTTTTCTGCTCAGTCTGTGCCAGCAAAACTGAGAGGGACTGTCACTGGGGAAGGTTAACTTAGCAGATAACCCTTTACACACACATTAGTCACCACCACATGTTTTAATGGAAACATACACCATTTACAACATCAACTGTTGTGATTCTGATCTGTAAAATGTCTTTATCACTTTTTGCCATGCCCAAACAGTAATGTAACAGTTTGCCATGTAAGAATATCTTTATCGCTTAAGCTGGCCATAGACAGATTGAAATTAGTCTGCTTCAGCAGGAACTAGGCAAATTTCAATTCATCTATCAGCAGGCTGGTTCGAGTGACTTCAGTACAACCAGCCTGTCCGTTTTTTTTTTCAAGTTCCGTCACTTCCTGGGGCTATATCTGCGGGCAGTGATCATTGTATTCTGACGGTGAGGAAACCTCCTGCAGTCAGAATACTATAGCACAGCGGGAGGGATTCCCCCATTAACACTGACTGTGTTAATGGGGAAATCAAGCAATTTTCTTTCTTTCAACCCCTGGTTGAAGGAAAGAAATTTGCATAATGTATGGCCTGGCTTACTGTTGTCATATGCTGTTAGCTTTACCAGAGAGCAGATTTAATTCTAGAGGATTCAATAATTCAGCTTAAAGATTTATTAATATTGTTATAATGAAAACGATAAATAGAGCACAATTTATTTACAGTGGTGTGAAAAAGTGTTTGCCCCCTTCCTCATTTCCTGTTCCTTTGCATGTTTGTCACACTTAAGTGTTTTGGAACATCAAACCAATTTAAACAATAGTCAAGGACAACACAAGTAAACACAAAATGCAATTTGTAAATGAAGGTGTTTATTATTAAAGGTGAAAAAAATCCAAACCATCATGGCCCTGTGTGAAAAAGTGATTGCCCCCCTTGTTAAAACATACTATAACTGTGGTTGTCCACACCTGAGTTCAATTTCTCTAGCCACACCCAGGCCTGATTATTGCCACACCTGTTCACAATCAAGGCATCACTTAAATAGGAGCTGCTTGACACAGTAAGGTCCACCAGAAGATCCTTAAAAGCTACACATCATGCCGAGACCCAAAGAAATTCAGGAACAATTGAGAAAGAAAGTAATTGAGATCTATCAGTCTGGAAAGGGTTATAAAGCCATTTCCAAAGCTTTGGGAATCCAGCGAACCACAGTGAGAGCCATTATCCACAAATGGCGAAGACATGGAACAGTGGTGAACCTTCCCAGGAGTGGCCGGCCGCCCAAAATTACCCCAAGAGCGCAGCGACGACTCATCCAAGAGGTCACAAAAGACCCCACAACAACGTCCAAGGAACTGCAGGCCTCACTTGCCTCAGTTAAGGTCAGCGTTCATGCCTCCACCATCAGGAAAAGACTGGGCAAAAATGGCCTGCATGGCAGAGTTCCAAGGAGAAAACCACTGCTGAGCAAAAAGAACATCAAAGCTCGTCTCAATTTCTCCACAACACATCTTGATGATCCCCAAGACTTTTGGGACAACATTCTGTGGACCGATGAGACAAAAGTGGAACTCTTTGGAAGGTGTGTGTCCAAGTATATTTGGCGTAGAAGGAACACTGCATTTCAGAAAAAGAACATTATACCAACAGTAAAATATGGTGGTGGTAGTGTGATGGTCTGGGGCTGTTTTGCTGCTTCAGGACCTGGAAGACTTGCCGTGATAAAAGGAACTATGAATTCTGCTGTCTACCAAGAGATCCTGAAGGAGAATGTCCGACCATCTGTTCGTGTACTCAAGCTGAAACAAACTTGGGTTCTGCAGCAGGACAATGATCCTAAACACACCAGCAAGTCCACCACCGAATGGCTGAAGAAAAACAAAATGAAGACTTTGGAGTGGCCTAGCCAAAGTCCTGACCTGAATCCTATTGAGATGTTGTGGTATGACCTAAAAAGGCCGTTCATGCTCGAAAACCCTCTAATGTAACTGAATTAGGACAATTCTGCAAAGATGAGTGGGCCAAAATTCCTCCAGGACGCTGTAAAAGCCTCATTGCACGTTATCGCAAACGCTTGGTTGCAGTTGTTGCTGCTAAGGGTGGCCCAACCAGTTATTAGGTTTAGGGGGCAATCACTTTTTCACACAGGGCCATGATGGTTTGGATTTTTTTTCACCTTTAATAATAAACACCTTCATTTACAAATTGCATTTTGTGTTTACTTGTGTTGTCCTTGATTATTGTTTAAATTGGTTTGATGTTCCGAAACACTTAAGTGTGACAAACATGCAAAGGAACAGGAAATGAGGAAGGGGGCAAACACTTTTTCACACCACTGTATAGAATAAACAGTACAAAACAGACATAAGCAGAAGTAAAATAAACGTGAAGCTCCAGCTGGATTCAGGAGAATGCAGAGTTTAGATCATTTGAAAATTGAGTCCAGTCCTATGTTACAAGAGTTACTGGCCCTCTCAAAATGACTCTCAATAAACTTTAGTAGTTCCAGTGATAAAACAAAAGCTTGCTGATGCTTGTGCAGTCACCTTTTCTCGTCCCAGGAGAAAATGTTGCAGAGCTAACTTAACTTGATCAAAGGGTGTGAGAGGTGTGCTGGAGTATTTTATCATGCCAACTTATCTGGGTACATCTATTTTTCCATATGACAAGGTTTCTCATTTCAAAAATCAACAATTTTTTTAGCAATGAAAGCACACAAGTGCCAGTCTGCCAAAAATGGAGACTGAAATTTGGGAGCGCTGGTATCAGACAAGCAGAAGTACAGCTAGTATTACACAAAGGATACATTTTTAATTCACATTATAAACTGCGTTGTGTCAAAAGCTGGGTTCAGTAACAGCCAAGCAGGAAGGCACCATGCTGTAGGCAGATTTGGGGTCAGGAACAAGCAGAGGCTGGCAATATGCAGGCAGCAAGGTACCAAGCTGATCTTGGTCAGAAGTCCAGGTCGAGGATGATAACAAAGCAGTAATCAAAGGCAGACAAGGATAATCCAAGAGCAGGTCAGGTGAAAGCCTGGTCTGTAACAAGTTCAAGCACAAGTTTAGGATCAAGAGTTGCAGGAGTTCAGACTGAAAGACCACTCCCCAAAGATCCTATGCAGAACTCAGGTTTAAATAATCTGCTTGGTGCCAGTATCTGTGGTGGATGTGCCCATACACATGCAGTAATGTAGGAACATGCTGATAATGAGTGTATGCGGGCATGGTTTAGCATCTAGTTAGGCTTCTATGCCTGCAACCACGTGGACTCACATTAGCCTGATGGATGGCAGGATGTTCCTTAAAATTAATATTTCTTCTACGAAATTGAACATTTTAGCCTTTTGGACCTTATATCATATGTGGTGTCCAGCAGAGTGATATCTTCTTCTGCATTCGTGCATCACTTTATAAGAAGGTAAACCTATTACGGCAAGTGTTATGGGACGTTAATGATACCAAACTAGTTCCCTAGTCTCACATATGTACATTCCTTAAACTACACTCTAGGCCATTTGCAACTTTACCGTCTATGACAGGGCCTCATTAAAAGTCCTTGAAAAATCCCACCTAGTTGAAATTTATGATATCTCTGTTGTCACATACCTAGTGGAGACCAATTAACCAGGGGGTTTCTTTTGTACCTCCTGTCCAACACCCCTGAACATGGCAATAGGGAATGTGAGTGCTGCACGCAGTAGCAGGTCAGTCAAGGCTGTCGGGTGCTTGGGCCAGGCGACTGTTGATCACTAGACTAAAAGCCAGACCAGAGCAGGCAAAAGGAAAGCAGACAGGATGCAAGGCAGGGTCAGTAACAACCAGTTAGTGAGGTACCAATTCAGGGGAAGGGATTCAAGTCAAGGATTCGAGGTTGGTAACAGCCAGGGAACAAGGTACCAATTCAGGAGGTAAGAACAGCAGTGTAAATCTAAAATGAGGCTGGTAACAGCCAGAGAGTGGAGTGGACTACCAAGCAATCTCTTCACGCAGAGCTAAAGTTTATATAGGCTGCTTGGCACCAACATTGGTGCTTGATACAGTATGTATGCATGCTCACACATGCCACTAGGTGCACGCACTAATGCGCATAAGATAGTCACACGGGCCATGTGCTATAATGTGTACACACATGTGCTGCACTAGTCCTTTTGTGCTGGAATAAATTATATATTCCTTACTTTTAAATTCTTTCTAGCCTTCCATGGCTGCCTAGCATAGGTAGGAAATTTTGACCTGTCTCTATCTTGTTACTGACTTGGATCACATCCAGAGACAAAGTTCAAAACATGCTTACAAACTGGTTTCATCTAAGGTACAATCATGCAAATCAAGAAAAAAAATACACAATATTAAATGAACTTTTTAACGCAACACAGCTGTATATATATATATATATATATATATATATATATATATATATATATATATATATATATATATATATATATATATATATATATGTATGTATATATAATTCTTATTAGTGTAACAAAAAATAATTTCCTATTAAAGTTCAAAGTGAAAGCAATTTATTGTAAGAAACAGCTTTTGCCTTAATAGTCTGTGCTATCAAAAGCTCTCTAATACTTATTTGTGAACATTCTAAAATGATCCTCCATGTTCAGTAAATACAGTTACACTGATATCACGTACACAGCATCCCTGTGAAGTTAAACCTTTGACATAATCATGAAAATGATCCATAATTTAGCTCTGAGGTTGCCATCATTATTCCACTTTAATGTCTCTTTTGAGTACTAGTAGATCTTTGCCTAAGAAACAAGAAGGATAGCTGTTTTCAAGTTCAGAATCATTACCTACATAAATACTCAAATTCATTCATTTCTGGATGTCGTTTCTACAAGGTAATTTTAACATATATGCTTTATTTTTGACAACGGAGCATAAAAATGTCATTAAAGCTAAACCAAACCTGTAATCATAGTCATCAGCAAAAGATGGTATATTTTATTTACAGGAACTGCTTTTTTGCTGCATTTACTTGAAGTACAAATGGTTTAATTCTGTATCAGCTTGGGAGAGAGGGGCTAAAAGTGGAAATATGCGCAAGACAAAAAATACCATATATGATGCAATCTGTCACTAACAGCAACACAACAATTATCCTGAGTCCCCCTACAACGTACTGTAGATTTTTTTTAACACATCAGTTTTCTTTTCTGAGTTTTCACACTAAAACCTTTTAATAATCTGTTAAATCTGTGAGGAGATCCATTAGTTTTTCACTTCTGCATTAGAGTGACGCTGTGGACAGGGAAGTCTTCGATGGACATGTAGTTTTAAGTGGACTCTCAGTAAGGGCTCATTCATGTGCGCTGTGCCCTCTGAGGAGTGATCACTTCTCGAAAGGCATTTCACACACAGTGAGGAGGTCATGTATTGCCTTCCCAACTAGTTTTGCACTCCTGTGACCCGTTTTCAGCAGAGAGCGGAATGAAGTCTGCTCTCTGCTGATGTCCCAGAAATCAGTCCAGGCACCACGTCATCCCAACAACGGGAGTCTGGATCCGCCAGGTTCCTGGACTGATGCCCGTCTTAGCCTCTCAGCAAGCCACTGAGAGCCAGAGACGGCCACTCCCCAAACCTTCACAGCTCAGCACTTCAGTGAGTGTGGAGGAGCAGAGCGGAGAACTGCTGATTCACAGTCAGCAGCTCTCTGCTCAGGTAGCTGTGAGAACCGAGCCATTGGCAATGTTCGATCGCTCGCTTCTCAGTGCAGAGGTGCCTAGGGACCGATGCAGCATCGGACTGATGCTGCATCCACCTAGGTAAGTATAATGGAGGAAAAACCCCCAAACCCAAACTTCTTTTTTACTTTCGAAAAAAATTTATTTCCGAAAATGCAACAATTATACAAACATGAAAAATCAATAACAATTGAGGAGAGGTCATTTATCATGCAAATATAATGGATGGAAGAAACACAAATACCAGACATCGCAAGGTCTTATAGGAGTTTCAGCTGGTCGTAATTCAGATATAGGTTTAACAATACACAAATAAAAGGGGTTAGCGTCCAGCGACCCCCCCGACACCCCTAAAGGGAACAAGCTGTGCCGGACGGGGAGATCTAGACCCCACCTATCCTCTGAAGCCCTTTAACCGGGCAGAGGCATAACCCAGGTCATTGGCAGCAAACTAAATTCTACTAGGGAAGTGAGTCTGAATAGATTAGAATTATGTACAAGTGACTCAGGTTCTTCCTAGGGCCTAAAACTTTTGGACCTCTCGTCTAATATAGCTGTGGTTAGAGTAAAGAAAAGGGAAACGGAAGAAGGAAAAGCATGAAAGCTCAGAGTGAGCAAAAGAGGAAGAAGAGCAATGCCTAATACTCTTAGATTACATTGTTCCTGCTGTGTGGGGAAACCAAGTTGACCCCTGCCTGTTGGGCCCAGGGCTCCCATAATAATTCAACGTTTTCTGTAGTATTTAGCAGTATACTGGATAGCTTTTCTTGCGACATTATCCAAGAAATCTTCTTTTTAGCAGCGGAGAACGAGACTGACGTTTTTTTCCAAGCCCTAGCAATAGTGAGCTTGGTTCCTAGCAAGATAAAGTGGGTTAGTTTCCTGGAGGATTTAGAGAGCAATGGTATTCAATCATTTAAGAGAGCAATCATTGGGGTCCTGGGAATCTGTCTTCCAACCAACTTGTCTATTAAATTGAAGACGTGTTTCCAGAAGGGGCGTATTCTTGGGCATTCCCATCCATACTTTTTTAATAAAGTACTGTGAAAAGTCTAAACCGTAAACTAAAACCGGCCATTCTGGTCAAAAAAACTATTTACAGCAATGACTAAATGGTCTGCCAATGCACCCAAGCATACTGCGCATTCTCTTTTTTGGGGGAATACAACATACCCCAGTCTGTTACTATGCATTGGAGTGCACTGCAATGCATGTGCATTGCCTTAGACCATTGGGACGTCATTTCAAAGGAATAGCACTGTAATATCATGATTTAAGGCTAAATTTCAGGAATTCAGCTACTTTGCAAAAATTGCAGGCACATTATGTGTGACATCTTCTGAATGTATCTCTATTATTGATATCTGACAGATTTATAGCTCTGCTGCTGCATACACTGACACAGTGCTGTAAAAGAGGAGAGATAGGCACACAGAGAAGCTATGACCATCCCTTCCCTCTGCTGCCCATTCAAATAAGCCTTTGTATTTTGTGAATGAGTTGGACAGGAGGGGGGTAGGGGCAGGTATAGTAGCTACAGTATATATCAATTAATGTTGAAGATGCTTAGAGCTGAAGCATCAGCATCAGGTTCCTAGAAACACAGTGATATCTGTCTTCAGGGAGTGCAAAAAAAAAGGTCAGATGTTAATAATAGCGATAAGCCCAGGAGATGTCATGCAGCTCCTTGGACTTAAGTCATTATGTGCCTTCACTTTTTATAAAGGAGCTTTCACAGGCCTGTAGCTTGTAAATCAGCACCTGGCCACACTTAATCCTGCCCCCTGCTTTTTGGATTGATAGCACTGTCTGTTGCTAAAACCTTCACACTGTGAGCTGCAGTGGGGAGCATGTGAGACACAATTGAAGGATTTGGCTCAGTCATAAAAGGTAGGGAAGTTTTTCATTTACATTACGAGGGTTGTGCATCACATAGTAACTAGAGTTGGGCCTTGTTTTTAGATTGTCAAACAAAAAAAGTCACTTTCCTTAAAGTTCTTGTAAACCCTTACATATACCCAGTGAAGTAACTGGCATCCAGTGATACATGGAGATGATACAAATCCTCCTCCACAGGTTGTACCTGTTTATCTTCAGACTTCACTTCTCTACATCCGTTCAAAGTCCAGAATTTATAAAGCTTGCCTGAGCGGTTAGAAAACAGGGGGCAGAAAGCTAAAATCACACACTGCAGAACTCTGAGATCTGATTGGAGGGAAGGGACATATTTCAACCACTCCATCCCCACCCCCTCCGCCCCACATCACACAGGAACAGAGCTGAGGCTGTCAATCAGCTGGAGATCCCTCCCCTGTCACTTTTTCTCTTGGTGTCAGGAAAATTTATCAGAAGCAATTCATACTGATAACAGAGGAATGAAAGAGCAGACAGAAATTACATTTAGTTCAATCTTATTTTATTGAAAGGAACAAGGTGGAAAATGCAGTCCGCATATATAACATCATTAACAGTAGTAGGTAATGACAATAAAACATATGTATAGGGAGGTTGCAAAAATGTAGTATTGTATCATGTTCGTTATGTGTGTCAAAAAACAGCAATTAGAGCAACATGTTGAGGCATAACATGGAAAACTAAAGGGCCCTACCACTTCAAAGGAGAAGATTACATGTAAACACCATGTATTACTACAATCAAACTTATGCTAAAAACCTGTTATGCTGTAGAGAAGTTAGCTGTGAGGCTCATATGTGTTTAATGGATTCTGAGGAGTACATTTATACAAAGAGGAGAAGGAGTTAAGAGAAAGTAGGGGACGCAGAAAAATTAGGAACAGGAATTGCTCTAGCATGGCCATGAGGTGGTGTTGCCTAGGTCACCCTCTGCCCAGGAGATGAAGTCCGATCAGTAGCGGAACATGGACCATTAAGTCCAAGTGAGAGAGAACTGTTCGTCTTTATTAGATTCCTCAGCCAACAGACGTTCAAGGTCCCTAATGCGGTCTACTCCAGTAGCCCACTCCCCCAGAGAAGGTACAGTCTTCGATTTCCAATAACGTGGAATCACTATTCTAGCCGCGGCCAAAAAGTGACAGAAACTACATTTAATGCTATTAATTGAGACAAATACACACTATAGCGGGATGTGCTTTGTTCATATTTCATGCCTGAGGTTAACAACTACTTCAATGCATTTTTTATATGCTTGGAATTAAGTATAAATATTATGAATATTTTTCTACTTCTTGTGAAACAGGTTAATAAAGCCAGCGCAAAATATGTGGTTGTTGCTATATTAGTAGAAAATACTGTGTTTAAAAGTACAGAAGTGGGAGCAAGGAGACAGAAATAAATATTTTTTTGACTAAATTATAAAGTTTGATTGGCATATTAAAATATATTTTGAAGACAATGTGCTGTGATTATAACCCACTGTTTAATTGTACTGTGCAGTTCTATTTGCTGTAGTAAAAAGGACTTTTCTCAGTGTGTTCTTTTAACAAGGGCAACCTTCAAGTTAATTAGAAGTGCTGTTGTATGTGACATAATTAATACCACCAACTTCATAATTCTTGTTTTAGAACTTGAGTTCTTCAAAACCATCTTATTTTAAAATTTTAATTACAGTTACACAAGTGACTTTAGCAACTTCTGATAAAAAAAAAGGCATTTGTTATGAATTATATTAATGTGTTTATTTTTTTGCTTATAGGCAGTAGAAACCAATCTTGCATCAAAGGACAGCCACTGGGTTTATGTGAATGAGGTAAGCAAAGACAAAATCACTACTTTGTCCATAACATTTTAGAATAATTTCAGGGAGATGGTGATGAGTTGCAGTGCACATTTTTAACATGACATTAAATGGCTATTTAAAATGTTTTAGCTCGAAGTCTATAAGCAAATACTGTAAAGTGTAGAGATTCGAAAAGAACTGTGACCACATGTAATAGGCTTTCAGGTGATCTTTTGCATAATCCTATATAATTCAAAAACATTTTATGTATGCCTATTGCAGATTGAAAGACCAAATTTCATGATTATTTAGCATTAAAAAGGGACCTGCCATGAAATTAGCAACTTGCCTGGACATCCTAGATTATGTGATCTTTAGATATCAATAATTGGAGTCTACTTAGGAAACACATTTTTAGTCTATGAACACACATTGGTAAGGCTTTCACATTAAACTTTTTTTTTTTTTTTACTTTAACGGATTAAAGCAGTATTAACCTCTAAGTGATTTTAGCTTAACACATTAATAAAAGCACAATAAAATAAACAATGTATTAAAATTCTAAAAAAAGTTGCAGTTTGAGGCTGGGTTCATACCTATGCGAATTTGCATGACAGGAGATTGTGACTGCCTCTCTCTGGAGCAGCTTGCACAGGAACGTCTTTGTCTCCATTTCAGGGCCAAATTCAGGTAAAAACTCAGCCCTGATTCGTCCCTGAAATGGAGAACAGGGACGCACAGGACTCCTGCTGCAAGCCGCATCTGTCGGAGGTGTGAACCCAGCCTAAAGCTTTCAATGTTGCTGGCCTCTGCTATCCTAGTACTGCTTCTCTGAGCTTCTAGTCTTTGGAGGAAAGAGCTAACGGTGGACAGTGCAGTTTAAAGCCAGTCTGTGTCAGCTTGGAGTAGGGAGAAGCAGGGGAGTACCTTGCCATTCTAGGCTACATGGCTGTATAGTTCTATTGATGCACACAGTGTAGTGAGACACAACTCTAGTCCCAGCAAGAAATGGTGGCTGCAGGGCTGCTGAGAAGGCAATACAACCGGTCCTGTTGTACTGGGCCCAGGCCCCATCAGCTAAACAAGGGGGTTCAGGGCATCTTTATTGTTAATTTCTGCCTAAATGTATACATGGATTTTACTAGATCACACCCCCACTGCTACTTGCTTACCAGGACTTAAACTACATTTCCCTGGCCCTATTAGATCAACAGTGGGGCCCAGAAGGTAGGAACAGCAAAAGGACTTTTTTTTTCATTTTTGGTGTGTAGGCAAATAAAATCAGTGATGCTGTTCCACTGCACCGTGGAGGGGGGGTGTAGGCAGGGTTAGGGGGTCCTTGTCAGGAAGGCTTTACAGGGCCCCATGATTTCTAACATCAGCCCTGGGTGGCACTATAGAATGCTGCAAAAGAAGGGAGCCGCCCTGAAACAGGAAATCTGGAGCAGTGATCGTGGCAGAAGCTCAAACAGGAGCATAGGCAAGGATTACAAAAATAAAGAAGCTGCACACTCAGTAAGTGATTAAATCTGCTGCCAAAATTGCTTAAAAAATAAGGGTCTAATAACGCTTTAGGCCTTTGGGTATTTGCCAATAAGCCTAAACCTTATTGGGCAAATATACATTATTATTATTTTTTTATGCAAGCAATGTAAGTACCTAAATAGAACTTGGTATCAGCCTCTTCCAGTCTACTGTATATTTTGTAAAACTGAATACCGAGAGGGGGATGGATGAGCAGAACAAGGGGCAAATCAGGTGTATGATCACATGGCACATAGCATTCTAATAGGAAGAATGACCAAAATGAGCTTATAAGTGTGCTGCTTCTCTTTTCACTCTACAGTCACATAATGGGAGTGGTGAGGTGACCTACAGTGCCTTGAAAAAGTATTCACACCCCTTGAAATGTTCCACATTTTGTCATGTTACAGACAAAAACATAAATGTATTTTATTGTAATTTTATGTGATAGACAAACACAAAGTGGCACATAATTGTGAAGTGGAAGGAAATATTAAATATTTTTCAATTTTTTTTACAAATAAACATCTGAAAAGTGTGGCGTGCATTTTTATTCAGCACCCTTTACTCTGATACCCCTAACTAAAATCTAGTGGAACCAATTTCTTTCAGAAGCACACTTTTAACATATTTACTTGTAAAAAATGTTGAAAGCCATTCATCATTTTGCTTCCACTTTACAATCATGTGCCACTTTGTGTTGGTCTATCACATAAAATCCCAATAACATACATTTACGTTTTTGGTTGTAACATGACAAAATGGGGAAAATGTCAAGGGGTATGAATACTTTTTCAAGGCACTGTATTTGTGAAAGTGAAAAGAGAAGCAGAAAAAGATCATGTCTCCTTACCTGCTAAATATACAGTGGTGTGAAAAAGTGTTTGCCCCCTTCCTCATTTCCTGTTCCTTTGCATGTTTGTCACACTTAAGTGTTTCGGAACATCAAACCAATTTAAACAATAGTCAAGGACAACACAAGTAAACACAAAATGCAATTTGTAAATGAAGGTGTTTATTATTAAAGGTGAAAAAAAATCCAAACCATCATGGCCCTGTGTGAAAAAGTGATTGCCCCCTAAACCTAATAACTGGTTGGGCCACCCTTAGCAGCAACAACTGCAACCAAGCGTTTGCGATAACGTGCAATGAGGCTTTTACAGCGTCCTGGAGGAATTTTGGCCCAATTCAGAATGAATTCAATTCAGAATTGTCCTAATTCAGTTACATTAGAGGGTTTTCGAGCATGAACGGCCTTTTTAAGGTCATACCACAACATCTCAATAGGATTCAGGTCAGGACTTTGGCTAGGCCACTCCAAAGTCTTCATTTTGTTTTTCTTCAGCCATTCGGTGGTGGACTTGCTGGTGTGTTTAGGATCATTGTCCTGCTGCAGAACCCAAGTTCGTTTCAGCTTGAGTACACGAACAGATGGTCGGACATTCTCCTTCAGGATCTCTTGGTAGACAGCAGAATTCATAGTTCCTTTTATCACGGCAAGTCTTCCAGGTCCTGAAGCAGCAAAACAGCCCCAGACCATCACACTACCACCACCATATTTTACTGTTGGTATAATGTTCTTTTTCTGAAATGCAGTGTTCCTTCTACGCCAAATATACTTGGACACACACCTTCCAAAGAGTTCCACTTTTGTCTCATCGGTCCACAGAATGTTGTCCCAAAAGTCTTGGGGATCATCAAGATGTGTTGTGGAGAAATTGAGACGAGCTTTGATGTTCTTTTTGCTCAGCAGTGGTTTTCTCCTTGGAACTCTGCCATGCAGGCCATTTTTGCCCAGTCTTTTCCTGAGGTGGAGGCATGAACGCTGACCTTAACTGAGGCAAGTGAGGCCTGCAGTTCCTTGGACGTTGTTGTGGGGTCTTTTGTGACCTCTTGGATGAGTCGTCGCTGCGCTCTTGGGGTAATTTTGGCGGCCGGCCACTCCTGGGAAGGTTCACCACTGTTCCATGTCTTCGCCATTTGTGGATAATGGCTCTCACTGTGGTTCGCTGGATTCCCAAAGCTTTGGAAATGGCTTTATAACCCTTTCCAGACTGATAGATCTCAATTACTTTCTTTCTCAATTGTTCCTGAATTTCTTTTGGTCTCGGCATGATGTGTAGCTTTTAAGGATCTTCTGGTGGACCTTACTGTGTCAAGCAGCTCCTATTTAAGTGATGCCTTGATTGTGAACAGGTGTGGCAATAATCAGGCCTGGGTGTGGCTAGAGAAATTGAACTCAGGTGTGGACAACCACAGTTATAGTATGTTTTAACAAGGGGGGCAATCACTTTTTCACACAGGGCCATGATGGTTTGGATTTTTTTTCACCTTTAATAATAAACACCTTCATTTACAAATTGCATTTTGTGTTTACTTGTGTTGTCCTTGACTATTGTTTAAATTGGTTTGATGTTCCGAAACACTTAAGTGTGACAAACATGCAAAGGAACAGGAAATGAGGAAGGGGGCAAACACTTTTTCACACCACTGTATTTGTTTATTGGGGCAGAGCTATGTAAATTTCAGGACTGAATGGACAGAGAAAATAATTATTTTACTGGTAAAATAGCTCCCTTATATGTAGTTTTATTTGTGTATTTAGCCTTTAGTTCAGTTTTAAAGCAGTATTAAAACTCAAAAGCAAACAATTAATATATTGCAGCTTACTAATTCTTAGATGTGATGACTGTATTAGTTTCCTTTTTTATGCTTTTTCATTTCTATTTTCATCTGGTGATCCAATCAATAAGTCTATTGTTTTTCAAAAACCCACTCTCTAGCACAATGTATCAGTTTATATGGATGAGACAAACCATTACCACCAGCAGGGATGATTAAAATGATCATCTTTTATTAATGCATGAATTAAAGAACTTTAAACATTGTCAACCATAAAGGTGTAAATAACTCAAAGGGGTGACAATCAACTGAGGCCTAATGTAAATGTTCCCTGATAGGTAAGGAGGCTCCTTAGTGCAGTTAGGCAGAGAATCTAGTTCAAAGTGATAATTGAGAGTATAAAATATAAAGTATTAAAAAGCAAGGGGCAGGGGCAGATGGAGCGCTAAATAAAGTCAGTGTTATAGAATATTGATGTCTTAAAGAATTGTATTTGGCTCTGATGACTGCTGCCTGATGAAGAAGGCAGCAGCAGATGTTCTATGTCTCCTGTAGCAAAGTGACAGAGGATAGGGTTGATTTGTTATCAGATTTAAGCTGAAGGAAAGGGTTAACAGATAACTGCAGCTATGATGCGGGTCAGAGATTCTCTCACCAGATCCCTCTGCGACCTCTCCCTCCTTGAGCAGCAGCAAGTTTTCTGTATGGTTCGGGGGCCTCCTTGAACAGTGGTGCAATAAGGGCAGCAGATGTGATGGTGACATGAGCATCTATTCTGGTTGGGGAAGGCCCATGCTCCCGATCAGCTCCCAGGTTCATCCTCCAGCTCAGCAGTCTGCTCTTTAGCTTTGGCATGGGCCCAGTCTTAGCACAGCACAGCTTAACACAGCTAGGCTCACTCACTCCTTCCCAGTTTGCGCATTTCCCCCAGCTGCCTGGCTCCTTCCTAGGCTTTCATTCATATATTGTCCCTCATGGGCCTTGTAGTTGTGGCACCAGGACGGCTGTGGATGGGACCATCCTTCAAGACCACATCTCCCAGGCTGCCCCTGGAAATTGTATTCCTTTCACAGTTAGGCAAAACTAGTTGGCATTGCCATCTTGTAGTTAAATACATTTCTGCATCTCAGTAACAATGACCAGTGTCACACATTTAATAACCCCCCCTCCCCCCCCCCCAGACCGATAATGCTGCTGTATGTGCCCCTGGGCTCATTCATCTAGAGTAGTGTTTCACTAATACAGGAGGTGTGTTACTGGCAAAATCGCCAGGTGAAAACAGAAGGAAATAAGCCCAAAAAAAAAGAAAACAAATGCAGCCACCACTTTATTATTTAGTAGTTATTGAGTTGTAAATTGATTGAACATTTAGTGCCTAACTCAACTTTTCATTAAGGCATTTGTTAAATTGTACAATTTAGTGGACTGCGAATGTCGGCAATGGTCTGTTTACAATGGCATTTCTATAGTCTGCTTTTACATTGGTTCAGCTCGATTTATATAGGTTGTTGGCAATTTTTTCATCTTCCTTTTTTTTTTTATCTTTCTGATGTCAATATCAAAATCTCCTATTAAGGCTGGCTCATCTCTTTTTATGTGGGTTGATTTAATTTGCCTTCATAAAGGTGAATGGCTAATAACCATTGGTGATCTGATGTTGTTATCTTTGAAGTGATCTAAATTTCAGAGCATTTCAGGCTTGCAGAGCAGCATTTTCTGCATAGCTGCCAATAACACAGATGTGGCAAAATCATTACTGTACACTACAACAAGACATATCTATTTGATAAAATTAACTTTCGAATTTCAGTTGTATGAATTGTTGCCAAAAGTCTGAAAATTAAATTATTGCTGCTACAGCTCATTACAAAAATTAGTTAAATTAAACCTTTTATTAAGTAACTGAATAGATTAAGCTTGCAACTGTAATCTACTCCACCAATTGAAGGTATCGCTTAAACACTGCTTCTGTCAATGCCTAATAGAGTACAACACTGAATTCCAGGTATGGATATTTTTTACAACAATTCATATACATAAAGTGCTGATGCAATAACACATGCAATAAACAATGTTCATATTGTTCTGGAAATTTTATAGATGGGCAACTTCTATCCTCACATTGATTAGAGGTTCCAAATTAATAAATACTGCAGTAGGGAACAGACACAAAAGATACACTCAGCATCTTTACAAATAACTGTTCTGTTTATTCAACGCAATTTTTTTTTTTTACACTTGATTACGTAGGTATCACATTATAAATTACTATTATACTTTTATGGTAACACGGGGCGTAACATAGGCAGGCCAAATTCTAATCTGGACTCCAAAGGATGCAACGTGTAATCAAAACATTATTAATGCCGGTGCACAATTGGTGCAGTGTGCAATACATACAAAATAGAATTTACAATTTCCTTAACAATATAAAAGTGGCAAAAATATAAAAAATGGGCAAAAAAAAACAGAAACGAGTCTGTGTATTTCACACAACAAAAAATTCCCAAACGGTCATACTGTGTTGTCTCAAATGTGATTGAACTCCTCAAAAGAAATGTCCTTGCCAATGTGCATCACACACCCAGTGCAATCCTCCACCATTATCAGTTGATCCACTCACCAGAAATAAGCTAAACTTAGTTCAGGAAATCTGAGGAACTTATGTTACCTGGGAGTCCATGAAAAAAGAGCATGTAAAGAGACTTGAATGTGAGTTCATACAAAGTAGTGAAAGGGCAAAAACATTTGAAGAGCTCACTGGTTTAGGTTAGGCTGCTCACAACAGACAAGGCTACCCTCCAGTGGGCACCCCAGCAGTTTGCCAGAAAAATATATGCACAAATGGAAGGTGCATAAGACCAAAGGGAAAAAAAAGTCCAAATTAATGTATTAATTTTTATTTTAAAAAACATCCAATGTGTTTCAGGGGTCAGAGAATCTCCTAACCATGGTACTAACTATGTATTATTGGATAATATTAATTCCAAAAATAAACCTATTACACATCATCACTTATCTGATATTTCTTTATCTTTCTATGCATGGGTATATGTGTGTATTTATGTATGCAATAATATGTACACATATGAATATGTATATTATTTATGACATTCTATGATTTACATTTTAGTGTGTTTTGTTGCACCCTGATGAAAGGGGAGTTTCTCAGGCTATTGAAACACATTGGCTGTTTTTAGTACAAACTAATACATGAACTTGGTCTGGTGCTCCTTCCATTTGTACATGTTATTTTATCTTTTCCAGAAACCCAAGGAGTTGTGGGAAATTGAGTTAAGAGGTCCTGAAATTGAGTATAGTGAGTAAATGGGCACTCCGCTATATAGCTACCTTCTCCCCCTTAAAACCTGCGATCACAGTACCTGACAAAAGGAAGTCTTCCAGCGCCAAATTTCTTCTGCAACTCTTAGATGTCTATGAACAAATGCTATAATGATATATAAGTGTGTGACAATAAACCAATTCCATTAAGAACAACCACCTTTCATCATGTCCACCAACAAATGGGGCACCATAGCATACTTTGGGGTTGATTTACTAAAGAGTGCAACATCTGGTGCAACTCTGTATAGAAACCAATCAGCTGCCAATATCCTCACTGTACGGCAGGTGGGGGGCGATTTAGTTACTGACCCTTTGAGTATAATGACAGAATTAATGCAATATTTTTCTTCACTTTATGCACCCATTCCACCTTATGACCCTACTGGCCTTGACTCTTTATTGGAGAACCTAGCTCTCCCACTTCTAGCTGAAACTGACAGGGATACTTTAGAAGCCAAGATCATGCCTTTGGAGATAGAGTCAGCTATCTTTGCCTTTCCACCTCATAAAGCCCCAGGACCAGATGGGTTTCCAGCGGAATTCTATAGGTCCTACGCAGAACTCCTAGCCCCTAGACTGTGTGCATTATTTGCCCACTAGTTAGATCAGCAGACCCTCCCATCCTCAATGCTTGAGGCTTAAATGGTCCTCCTTCTTAAACCAGGTACAGACCCTGTTATCATTCAATTGTCCTATTGAATACTGACCATACGGACACATTGGACATTTTTGGTTACCATTGTCATTTATACAGTGCTATACAAATGCACTGATTCCTGTGTAAATGACACTAGCAGTGAAGGGGTTAACCACTAGGGGCAGTTAAGGGGTTAAGTGTGTCCTGAGCAGTGTTTCTAACTGGGGGGCGTGGCATGTCACTGATCTCTGATCACAGGGAGCAGAAATCAGTGACACTGTCACTAGGCAGAACGGGGAGATGCTTGTTTACTTTAGCATCTCCCAATTCTTCCTCTCCATGAGACGATCGCGGGAATACCCGCGGAATCAAGTCCGCTGGACCTGTGACCCGACTCACAGAGCTTGCCGTGGGTGCGCCCGCAGGCCACCTCTAAAAGGGCAACGTACAGGTACGTTAGTTTGCCTGTACGTGCCATTCTGCCTCAGTATATCTGCATGAGGCAGTCGGCAAGCGGATAGAGAATGTGTCAATTAGGACAGATGATGTGACCCTGACAGATGCATGGTACCCTGTTTCCCCGAAAATAAGACCTAGCGTGATTGTCGGTGATGGCTGCAATATAAGCCCTACCCCTCAAATAAGCCCTAGTTAAAGTCCTTGTAGGTCTTATTTTCAGGGTAGGGCTTATTTTCGGGCAAACAGGGTAGGGATTATTTGGGGGGTAGGGCTTATATTGCAGCCATCACCGACAATCACGCTAGGTCTTATTTTCGGGGAAACAGGGTAGGATTTCAATTAATTTTCACATTAATAAAGTCAACACACAATGAACACACTACATAATAACAATACTGTTACACACCCATGTATAACTAAATATATAGATAAATATTTCTGTCCCTAACATCATGACACTTGCTGTCAGGGCCGGTGCTACCACTAGGCGGATTAGGCAGCCGCCTAGGGCGCACTGCCACCTAGGGGCGCTGCTGACCCTCCTCTTCCTCCTCCATGTCGCTCCCCAGGCTCCCAGCAGGGCTGTGTATAGAGGGGCCCCGGACAACAAGGCGCTTAGTGCGGCGGGCGGGTGTTAATGCAGAGCGGTGTGCAGTTTCCCCTCTCCCTCCCAAGGCTTTCACATGCTGGGAGAGGGACAGACCAGTGTGTCAGGCAGCCAATAGCGCTGCTCTTCTAAATGGGAGGGCATAACTGCTAAATTGCTCCGCCTCCCACCACCCCCATTAGCCAATCAGATTGCCCAGCCCGCCACATTTGATCAGAAGATGCCAGTGACCAGAGCAGGACAGGATGCAGAGGATCCGACATACCTGAGAAGGAAAAAGGTGATCATGTCACTCACTGGTAATGCAGAAGTCTAATCATCGCTGTGTTTTCCTGTCCTGTGTGTAGATTAGACAATCCCTCGGTCTTCTCACACTGCTTCCTATCTGTCTTTGTATTTACACAGCAGGGTGACTGATGATTAGACTTCTGCACAACACTTTAAACTAAAACTGTTTCTATAGCTATTTGTGCTGAGTTGGTGTCCCCCATCCCTGATGTATTAAACTTTCCTTGTTATCTTTGAAGGAATTAGCTGGTCAGGCTGGGAGGTTCACAGACCTGTTAACCATTTACTGTCCTCCTGTGCTTGAGAAATGACTGTTAGAAAATGTATTTTTTTTTTGGCACTTATAGTTATATCTTGTAAACTCCTGTTTGCAGTAATCAATGTTTGTCCACTCTGGTCACTGCTAGGACACACTTGCACTTTGTCTGCAGTCTCTGCCCCTCTCCTGTACTATATCCGCAGTCTCTGACCATCTCCTGTACAATGCCTGCAGTCTCTGCCCCTCTCCTGTACCATGCCTGCAGTCTCTACCCCTCTCCTGTACTATATCCGCAGTCTCTGACCATCTCCTGTACAATGCCTGCAGTCTCTGCCCCTCTCCTGTACTATATCCGCAGTCTCTGACCATCTCCTGTACAATGCCTGCAGTCTCTGCCCCTCTCCTGTACCATGCCTGCAGTCTCTACCCCTCTCCTGTACCATGCCTGCAGTCTCTGCCCCTCTCCTGTACCATGCCTGCAGTCTCTGCCCCTCTCCTGTACCATGCCTGCAGTCTCTGCCCCTCTCCTGTACCATGCCTGCAGTCTCTGCCCCTCTCCTGTACTATATCCGCAGTCTCTGACCCTCTCCTGTACCATGCCTGCAGTCTCTTCCCCTCTCCTGTACTATATCCGCAGTCTCTGACCCTCTCCTGTACCATGCCTGCAGTCTCTGCCCCTCTCCTGTACCGTGCCTGCAGTCTCTGCCCCTCTCCTGTACCATGCCTGCAGTTCCTGCCCCTCTCCTGTACCATGCCTGCAGTCTCTGCCCCTCTCCTGTACCATGCCTGCAGTTCCTGCCCCTCTCCTATACCATGCCTGCAGTTCCTGCCCCTCTCCTGTACCATGCCTGCAGTCTCTGCCCCTCTCCTGTACCATGCCTGCAGTCTCTGCCCCTCTCCTGTACCATGCCTACAGTCTCTGCCCCTCTCCTGTACCATGCCTGCAGTCTCTGCCCCTCTCCTATACTATATCCGCAGTCTCTGACCATCTCCTGTACAATGCCTGCAGTCTCTGACCCTCTCCTGTACTGTGTCTGCAGTCTCTGACCCTCTCCTGTACCATGCCTGCAGTCTCTGCCCCTCTCCTGTACCATGCCTGCAGTCTCTGCCCCTCTCCTGTACCATGCCTGCAGTCTCTGCCCCTCTCCTGTACTATATCCGCAGTCTCTGACCCTCTCCTGTACTATATCCGCAGTCTCTGACCCTCTCCTGTACTATGTCCGCAGTCTTTGACCCTCTCCTGTACTATGTCTGCAGTCTCTGAACATCTACTGTAGTATTTCTGCAATAAAGGGGGCTACAGGCACAGTAGGTGGTGAGGGACGGTGTACCTAGGCATGGTGGATAGTGAGGGATGGGGGGCATGTTGGGTGGTGAGGGAAGAGGGCTGTAGGTGCAGTGGGTGGTAAGGCAAGGGAGGCTGCAGGCATAGTACATAAGGAAAGGGGTCCCAGGTGCAGTGGGTGGTGATGGAAAGAATGCCTAGGCACAAGTAGTGGTTAATAAAGGCAAGGCTGAGGAGAAAATTTTAATGTAGCATACAGGGCTTCATAATCCAGGGCCCACCAAAATCCTCAGCACCATGCCTGTGATGCTCCTAATCCAGGCCGAATGACCAGGCCGCAAAGGTCACACTTGCAATCAGGGCCTGGTGTTCCGCTGCTAATATATTTCTTTATAATGGCACACAGTGAAATAATTAAAAAGTGCAATTATAAAAAAAAAAAAAACATTGTGACAGATTTTCACACAATACATACTGGGATCTGTGATGTGTTTTTTTTATCTTTTTTTTTTTTTTGGGTGGGGTGGGGGGCGCAAGTAGCTGGTCTTGCCTAGGGTGCCAAATAGTCTAGCACCGGCCCTGCTTGCTGTGAACATTCTATGAATTGTATGAACTTTCCCTACAATTAACTATATTTACCTTTGTTTTAAGCTATCTACAAACATTTGAATACATTTAACATCATTCACTCATGGGTCATTATCTTTGACATCTTTTTCTTGAGTTCTCTCGAATGAAAAGCAGCTTTTATTTTATTTAGAAATGAAATCTGTTCTGTATTCAGCATGGAACCGTCAGCTCCAGCTAGACTGCCTCTTCTGATTTACATATGTAGTGAGCTAATCCATCCAACCCTCATGATAGCAGACAGAATACTTTAATTTTCGAATAAGCTCCCCACGGCACATGTTAATAGACTACAACCAAGTCATTTACCAGCGTTGTGCTTATTCTTTCTCTCTTTTTTCTAGAACTTCTGTATGAAGCTCCTGCAAATAAGCTGGAGACCTTCATTTTTTTTTAAGAGCTGTTTTTGTTGCCAGAACTTAATGTATCTTTGAATGAAGTATGTTGAAAAATATAGTTATGGGGATACCTAACCAGCATCATTACATGTATGGTTGTCACAATCCACTGTCCGTGGTGTATAATTGGTTCTTAATTATAGAATGCCTTCATTTTCCATCTGGATCTAATGATGCAATTAAGAGCAGGTAGGATTCATTTATCTGAAAGACTGTATTTTCCCAAGTGACTGCAGATGAAGTGTGTGTATTCAATTGGTCGCCTATTCTACTTCTAACAAATGATGGAAATTAAATATGGAATATGTGTGTTCAGACATATATATGTGTATAAAGCTGTCATTACTGCTGGTGGGTCCACATATTGCAGCGGTTAGCTCACTTCATGTACTAAGATCCTGATGGAGGATTTGGGAGGGTCCTTAACCACGTCAGCTCTGGAAGATTTAACCCCCATATGACCAGGCCATTTTTTGTGATACAGCACTGCGTTATTTTATGTAAAAAAAAAAGGGGAAACTTACTGTGTATACTCACAGGGTGAAACGGTGGATACACTAGTAAAAGTATGCAAACATCCTGACAATATGTGAAAAAGACTAGAAATTGCAAAGATGGACTTTATAGGCACACAGGCTGAAATAAAAAATAATTTCAATTTAATTGGATAAAGTTAAAACACTTATGTACAACATATAAAAGAAATCACACATCATAAAAATGATTACATAGAATATTTGACCCTGGGGACTCAAATAACACCTCCAATTATAATGGATTAATCTAGAGAGTAATATATATATATATATATATATATATATATATATATATATATATATATATATACTATATTATACCTATTACGCTCTAGATTAATCCATTATAATTGGGGGTGTTATTTGAGTCTCCAGGGTCATCATTTTTATGATGTGTGATTTCTTTTATATGTTGTACATAAGTGTTTTAACTTTATCCAATTAAAATTTAAATTATTTTTTATTTCAACCTGTGTGCCTATAAAGTCCATCTTTGCAATTTCTAGTCTTTTTCACTGCGTTATTTTAACTGGCAATTGCGCAGTTGTTGCGACACTGTACCCAAATAAAATGTGTTTTTTTTATTTGTCACACAAATAGAGCTTTCTTTAGGTAGTATTTGATCATATGTGTTTTTTATTTTTTCCACTATGAACAAAAAAAGACCGTAAATTTAGAAAAAAAAAGACAATATTTTTTTACTTTCTGCTATAAAACATATCCAATATTTTTATTTAAAATGTCTTTATCAATTTAGGCCAAAATGAATTCTGCTACATATTTTTGGTAAACAAATCCCAATAAGTGTATATTGGTGGTTTACGCAAAAGTCATAGGGTCTACAAACTATGGGATATTTTTGCAATTTTTTTACTAGTAATCAGCGACTTATAGTGGGACTGCATAATTACGGACATTGTGGACAATATTGTGGACATTCAGATACTAACTGACACTCTTGACACTTTCTGGAAACCAGTGACACTAATACAGTGATCAGTGCTAAAAATATGCACGGTCACTGTACGAATGACACTGGTCCCTGCTTTGCAGAGATACAGGATCCATGCCTTGCCTCCTGTCAGAATGGTGATCTGCCTTGTCAGACTGTCAGCCTGTGTTGCTGCAGGATGATCAGCGGGTGTCAGCTGACATCGAGTCCACGGTATCTGCTGGTTGGCTCCCGCTGTGTATAATCACAGCAAGAGCGATTCGCTCGCGGCACGCACTTGCACCCGCTACCCTACCCTAGCTAGAGCTGTATCACGTATATATATGTGATCCAGCACACAGCTGCCGCTCTGTTGCAGTAAAACTGCTATAGGGTGGTCAGCAAGTGGTTAAAGACCAAAGGCACTCATAAGCATCCCATCTAGGGTGACAATATGTGGAGTGTTGTAGTAAATGCTGCTTACTGTATGTCTCATTTTATTCTTATCCTTCTTTGTTTGCTCCCTTTTTTTCTTTTACCCAAAGACCCTTGTACTGGCTATTGTAACTTGGCTTTTCCTCCCTGCTAGATAAAAAAAACCTTATATCTGCTCACTATTAGGGATGGGCGAACGGTTCGGCCCGAGCATAAGTTCGGGCCAAACTTTGGTTGTTCGAACGTTCGGCGAACAACAAACAATATGCGGTGTTCGCGACAAATTCGAAAGCCGTGGAATACTGTTAAAGTCATGAAAAACCAAAAGTGCTAATTTTAAAGGCTTATATGCAAGTTATTGACATAAAAAGTGTTTGGGGACCTGGGTCCAGCCCCAGGGTACATGTATCAATGCAAAAAAAGTTTTAAAAACGGACGGTTTTTCGGGAGCAGTGATTTTACTAATGCTTAAAGTGAAACAATAAAAATTAAATATTCCTTTGAATATAGTGCCTGGGGGGGAGTCTATAGTATGCCTGTAAAGTGGCGCAGTTTCTTCGTGTTCGTCAGTACCACAGCAAAATTTAATTTCTAAAGGAAAAAAGTAATTTAACCACTACAATACAGGGCACTTTCGCCCCCTTCCTTCCCAGCCCAATTTTCAGCTTTCAGCGCTCTTGCACTTTCAATGACAATTGCGCGGTCATGCTACGCTGTACCCAAATAACATTTTTATAATTTTGTTTGCACAAATAGAGCTTTATTTTGGTGGTATTTATTCACGACTTTATTTTTTTATTTTTTGCGATATAAGCGAAAAAATTGCCGAAATTTGGAAAAAAAACAATATTTTCTTCTTTCTATTTTAAAGAAATCCAATAAAATCGAATTCTATCATAAATTTAAGCCAAAATGTATTCTACTACATTTTTTTTTACTAAAAAAAATACCGTTAAGTGTATAATTGGTTTGTGTGATCACGGACATATGTACGCAAATGATCATGTGCAGATGTGTGCAGGTGATCACGGACATATGTGTGCAGATAATCATTGGGACATGTGATTTTACTGGGATATATTTGGGGGACATGTGTTTTTATTATTTGGGGACATGTGTTTTTATTTGGGGACATGTGTTTTTATTATTTGGGGACATGTATGTTTTGGGGACATGTGTGGGGCCATGTGTGGTTACACTAGACTGGTGATCAGTGAGTAAAAAGCTGTAAAAAAACAGCTCATACTCACTGATCACCAGCCGGCTGCAGCGATCCGCTCTCCTCTCCTCAGCGACGACTTCCGTGTGAGGAGAGGAGAGCCGATTGCCTAGCAACCGGCTGTTTGCTTACATCACATGACGGCTGTGATTGGACACGGCCGTCATGTGATCAGGAGGGCCAATCACAGAACCCTCCTGCCGATTCGAGATGTGCCGTGTCCGGGTGACACGAGCGCATCGGGATTGCGCCGCTGCATGGGCATGCGCCCGCACGATCCCCATAATTCTGAAGCACATTCAGGAACGTCCTATCGGAAGTAGACGGCTCCCACCCGGGTGGGAAGTAGTTAAAACTGATCGCGGCTGTAATGAATTGTCGGGTTTCGATAATATAGATAAAACTAATTTTAAAAAACGGCATGGGTCCCCCCCCCCAGTCCGTTAGGAGGTGTTGCTGCTTTTTTTTCTTTTTCTGGATGGTGGGCAGCGTGAGAAGGACAGACTTTGTGGGATATTTTTATTTTTTTATCTTTTAATACAGGAATTGTCCCTAACTTTCTCCTTTCTTTTTTACTCTTTTTGACACTTTTTTCGTGAAATAGTAGGGGTACAATGTACCCGCTACCAATCCACATAGGGGGAGCGGGATCTGGGGGTCCCCTTGTTAACCACTTAAGCCCCGGACCATTTTGCTGGCCAAAAACCAGAGCACATTTTGTGATTCGGCACTGCGTCGCTTTAACTGACAATTTTGTGGTCATGCAACGTGGCTCCCAGACAAATAGAGCTTTCTTTTGGTGGTATTTGATCACCTGTGTGGTTTTTATGTGAGCACTTTTGATTTTTCATGTTCGTGTCCCATAGACTTTGACGGTGTTTGCGTGTTCGTCAAAAATTTTTTGCCTGTTCGCATGTTCTGGTGCAAACTGAACTGGGAGGTGTTTGGCTCATCCTTACTCACTATTTGACCTATAGGGCCAGAATAAGATTTATTTACTAAAGCAAATAAATTGTTCACTTTGCAAAGGAAATTGCAATTTGCAAAAGAATTTAGCTCCATTAATTTCCATCATCCAACCATTTTGAATTCTGTATTTTTTCCTTTCATGTGATTGTTTATTCTTTGCACTAAGCACTGGGGCACATTCCCTTGCAAACTACAACTTCCATTGCAAAGTGAACAGCCTATTTCTCATTAGTAAATCAACCCCAACAACTCTAATGCCGCGTACACACGAGCGGAAGTTCAATGCTTCCGAGCATGCGTCAAATTGTTTCCGAGCATGTGTAGGAATTTTGCGTGTCGGAATTTGTACAGAGGATCGGAATTTCCGATCAAAACTTTTTCCGACCGAAAAATTGAGAACCTGCTCTCAATCTTTTGCTGGCTAGAATTCTGCCAGCAAAAGTCCGATGGAGCATACATACAGTCGCATTTTCCGACCAAAAGCTCTCATCGAACTTTTGCAGGCGCAATTTCTGAACGTGTTTGTACGCGGCATAACACTCTGTACTTCCATCCAAACACTAGAGGCTAAACAGTGCACAAGGAAGTGTGTGTGTGTGTGTGTCTTTTATACAGAATGCAAGTTGTATCTTTTACAGCTGTATTCTACTAAACACAAGTAGTTAGAACTCTAATCCTCTCTATTCTATAATGTTGTGGCTAAAGGCCTAAGACCCAGGGCACTTTGCTGGGGGCAATTGCCCCAAACACCAGGGCCTTAACCACTTCCCGTCCATAGGACGTACCTGAAGATCCTTGTATGAGAAGGGTAATATCTCAGTCATCACTGCAGATGCATGGTAGAGTGTCTTGTAGAAGTAATCGGACCAGGTAAAGAGCTGCTTCAGGAGGTGGAAGGGGATCCCTCCCCTCCTCCCATCGCCACATTTACTGGGGTTTCCCATGTGATCAGGCAGCTTGGTAATAATGCGTCTGAAGCAACGCTGTATCCTGGCCCTAGGCCAACAAGGCTCAGGCCTAGGGCAGCCCTTTTCAGGGGGGCAGCACGGAAAGAGTACCCGCCAGCTTGCGCTACACTGTTCGTTTTTCACAAGTCCTATGGGGCGGACTGGGCTGAGAAGCAAATTAGTCTAGCGCCCCCATAATGCGGCCTCACTGCTTCTGGTATGTGGGCGGCCGACATTCCGCAACTGTGGGGGGGGGGGGGGGTGCCGCTTCTAATTTTGACTGTCATATCATCCTGGACCACAAACCTTCCTCACTGTGCTATATCTGTTTAATTTGTGCTTAAAGTAGAACTATAGGCAACACTTTTTTTTTCTTCATTTTGGATAGAGTTAGGAAGGGTTATAACCCCTGTCAGTTTATTTTTTATCATCCCTGTCCCAATGCAGAGATTTTTTTCACTTCCTGCCCCATAGCCAAACAGGAAGTGAGAGGAAATCTATGCAAATTAAGGGAATCCATTGCCCCCCCCCAGGCCCTTGGATTGTAGGGGTGTTCGTTGAGCTAGGGAAGGGTCACCTTTTAAGTTGTAAAGGGCACTGTAATAAGTGCTGAATGCATCTGCTATGCGCTGCAGGTTTCTTAGCTTTTCGTTTATGGTAGGGTGATAAATGAAGAGGTTTGAGAGTTGGTGCGTTTGCTTTTGATTTGCTGGGCAAGGAGTTTCCCTGCTTTGTTCTTTGCTTTGCTGTAAAAATGCATCTTGCTACATTTCTGGTATTTGTCATAATTGTCTAGGAGAAAGGATCTCAATTCTAGACATGTGAACTGCTGAACAATGTATTCGTTTTTGTTTCATTTTTTTTTCTCTTGTTTTTCAAATTTGTCTGTTAGTGAACAGAATAAATACAAATTTATCCAACGTTACAAATTATCCGAAATAACGAATGTCGCATCTAAACAAATGGAACGGAATGAGTAAATAATAAATAATGAAACGTATTTATTATTATTATTGTTATTTATTCATATTTATTTGTTACATTCCATTCTTTAGCTATGGCAATTGTTATTTCGGATAATTTGTAACTTCAGATAAATTCATATTGGTTACGTTCACAATAGGCAAGTTTGAAAGGAAATTCCAATACCTATAATTTAATAGTTAGTAATAGTTAAGTTATTATTTCAGATTTTTGAATTTTCAGGTTTTCGGATTTTAGAATTGCCGAATTTCCATATTGCCGAATTTCCAAATTGCAGAATTGCCGAATTTCCAAATTTCAGAATTTTCGAATATTCTAATTTAATTGCCAAATTTGTCAAAATTTGTTAAAAAAGAGAAGACGGAAAGAAACAAATTGCACGTGTCAATTCTAGATGCAACTGGATCAGTTTGGTTTTTAGGTCTGGGTGTGGTTGTTGTTTGTTAAGTGCAGAGGTAGGCAACCTCTGCCCTACAGCTGTGGTGAAACTACAAGTCCTATGAGACATTGCAAGGAGGAAAAGGTCGGTAGGTGAATACAAATTGTGGCATGGTGAGAAGTAGGTGTAATCCTGTTCTCCTGCATGCTGGTATCACCCCACATCGTGTAATTGAGAGTGGGTAACAGGGGTCCTAAGGAGGGTTTACCTGTTGCACAGATCCGACTTTTTTGTGTTTACTTAAAAAGCGTTGCTAGGGTGTATTCAGAGCATAAACTGTGACAATGGTGTAAAAGGCTTCGTTAATGGTGCAGAGAAGGATAACGTATCTACCATCTTGATCCGTAATGCAATTCTTGAGTTGAAATGTGAGAATTTTTGATGGCAACAAGAATGCTTTTTTTTTTGGGGCACATACGGTGAAGATATTGGTGACGTTTTGTGTTCGTGCAGCGCGGTGGGTTAGACGCTTGGAAATGGGCCTTTTGCACACAGAGGATGTCGCTTTTGGATTTTTCTGCCAGCTTCCAAAGAGAAGACCTTTTAGCTGGGTTATTGAGAACTTTGGCGTTGATGGTTAAGATTCGGATGGTCATAGTGGTGGAGGTTCAGAGATAGGGAGGAGGTTTGTTAGAGATGAAGGAGGTCGAGGTAGTCCTTGAGGGAGGTTTTGGCTGATGGAGGGGTTTGGTGAGGTTGCAGAGGTGTTGTTGTTAGCATTGTAGATTTTACTAAGTTCAAGAGTCACCGGGTGATGTCGACAAGCTGTATACTTTGCTAGAATTGATCGTCTTCAGATTAGGTGATGTCAAGATTCCAAAACTTGGTAGTAGTAAAAGAAAGTGATCAAAAAGTAAAATGAAAGGAAAATAAAAACCTAGGTCAATGCCTAGAGAAGCTTCCTAAAAATATGTGCAACCGGTGCTAAGGAAGTTAAAGAAAATGAAGTTAAAAGTTTGAAGGACCGAACAAGGGTGCACATTGTACAGGACCCCTTAGGTGTAGGAATTCCTATATCTGTTTTTTAGTGAGAATGGTGTCTGTTGGGGCATTGAGGCAATGGGACGTTCTGCTGATTTCCTTTATTGTTTCTATCCATGGGTGGGGCATTAGACAATTTGGGAATGATGTCCCACCTTTGCAAGAGGGATAGGCCTTCTTGCATTGAGGACACTATGTGTTTGGATCTGTTGCGAGTGATGGATAGGGATGAGCCGAACACCCCCCCGTTCGGCTCGCACCAGAACCCGCGAACGGACCTAAAGTCCGTGCGAGCTTTAGAACCCTATTAGTTATAATGGATGCGAACGTTCGAAATTAAAAGTGCTAATTTTAAAGGCTAATATGCATGTTAATGTCATAAAAAGTGTTTGGGGACCTGGGTCCTGCCCCAGGGGACATGTATCAATGCAAATTTTTTTTTTTAAAAACGGCCGTTTTTTCAGGAGCAGTGATTTTAATAATGCTTAAATTGAAACAATAAAAGTGTAATATTCCTTTAAATTTCGTACCTGGGGGGTGTCTATAGTAGCCTGTGAAGGGGCGCATGTTTCCCGTGTTTAGAACTGTCTCTGCACAAAGTGTCATTTTTGAAAGTAAAAAAGCTATTTAAAATCACTCGCGGCTAATGTTAATTCACGGCTCCCGTAACACAGAGAACAGTGATTCATTGAAACTCATTCATAAAAAAAAGTCATTGATAAAAAATAAAAAAAATGAAAAAAAAAAAAAGCGTAGGGGTCCCCCCAAATTCAATAACCAGGCCCTTCAGGTCTGGGATGGATATTAAGGGAAACCCCAGCCAAAAAAAAAATGGCGTAGGGTCCCCCTCAAAATCCATACCAGACCCTTGAGGTCTGGTATGGATTTTAAGGGGAACCCTAGCCAAAAAAAATGGCGTGGGGTCCCCCTCAAAATCCATACCAGACCCTTATCCGAGCACGCAACCTGGCAGGCCGCAGGAAAAGAGGGGGGGACGAGAGCGGCCCCCCCTCTCGCCTGAACCGTACCAGGCCACATGCCCTCAACATTTGGAGGATGCTTTGGGGGTCTAAGACCCCCAAAGCACCTTGTCCCCATGTTGATGAGGACAAGGGCCTCTTCCCCACAACCGTGCCCGGTGGTTGTGGGGGTCTGCGGGCGGGGGGCTTATCGGAATCTGGAAGCCCCCTTTAACAAGGGGACCCCCAGATCCCGGCCCCCCCTGTGTGAAATGGTAAGGGGGTACAAAAGTACCCCTACCATTTCACCAAAAAAGTGGCAAAAATGGTAAAAATGATAGGAGACAGTCTTTGACAATTCCTTTATTAAAATCTTCTTTCTTCTTTCTTCATCCTTCGGTTTCTTCATCTTCTCCTTCCTTCATCTTCTTCCATCTTCTTCTTCCATTTTCTTCTTCCTCCGATCCGCTTCTTCTTGCGCTGGTCTTCTCGTCCTTCTCGTCCGGCATCTTCTTCCGTCGGCGTCGGCGTCAGTGTCGGTGTCTTCTTGGGCCGCTCCGCGCAATGGGAGGCTCCCGCTGTGTGAGGCTCCGCTCCATCTGACAGGTCTTTTAAAACGGAGGGCACCTGGTGACCCCGCCCCCCTCTGACGTCATGGGGAAAGCCATCATGGAATTCCCCATGACGTCCCTGTGCGTCAGAGGGGGCAGGGTCACCAGGTGCCCTCCATTATAAAAGACCTGTCAGACAGAGCGGAGCCTCACACAGTGGGAGCCTCCCATTGCGCGGAGCGGCCCAAGAAGAGACAGAGACACTGACACAGACGCCGACGCCGACGGAAGAAGATGCCGGACGAGAAGGACGAGAAGACCAGCGCAAGAAGAAGCGGATCGGAGGAAGAAGAAAATGGAAGAAGAAGATGGAAGAAGATGAAGGAAGGAGAAGATGAAGAAACCGAAAGGATGAAGAAAGAAGAAAGAAGATTTTAATAAAGGAATTGTCAAAGACCGTCTCCTGTCATTTTTACAATTTTTGCCACTTTTTTGGTGAAATGGTAGGGGTACTTTTGTACCCCCTTACCATTTCACACAGGGGGGGGGCGGATCTGGGGGTCCCCTTGTTAAAGGGGGCTTCCAGATTCCGATAAGCCCCCCGCCCGCAGACCCCCACAACCACCGGGCACGGTTGTGGGGAAGAGGCCCTTGTCCTCATCAACATGGGGACAAGGTGCTTTGGGGGTCTTAGACCCCCAAAGCATCCTCCCAATGTTGAGGGCATGTGGCCTGGTATGGTTCAGGCGGGAGGGGGGGCCGCTCTCGTCCCCCCCTCTTTTCCTGCGGCCTGCCAGGTTGCGCGCTCGGATAAGGGTCTGGTATGGATTTTGAGGGGGACCCCACGCCATTTTTTTTGGCTAGGGTTCCCCTTAAAATCCATACCAGACCGCAAGGGTCTGGTATGGATTTTGAGGGGGACCCTACGCCATTTTTTTTTGGCTGGGGTTCCCCTTAATATCCATCCCAGACCTGAAGGGCCTGGTTATTGAATTTGGGGGGACCCCTACGCTTTTTTTTGTTTTTTATTAATGAATGACAGTTCTCTGTGTTACAGGAGCCATCAATTCATTAGCCGCGAGTGATTTTAAATAGCTTTTTTTCCTGCAAAAATTACACTTTTTTGCAGGGAAAGTTCTAAGCACAGGAAACCTGCCCCCCTTCACAGGCCACCTATAGACACCCCCCAGATGTGATACTGCAATGCTGTTCTAACAGCACGCACACACATATCCCCAGAAATAAAGTACATATTGTCAGCAGCACACTGACACGCTGACACTGACTGAAACATAATATGCAAGGCCGCCGTAGCCTGTAGCCAATTATGGCTCTCCTCGCTGCCGGCGCTGTGATTGGCCAAGCATGCGGGGTCACAGTGCATGCTTGGCCAATCATCAGCCAGCATTGCACTGTGCGGGCCGCAATGCATTGCGGGGCCGCTCGCATCACACGAATTTGATGCGAGCGGCCCCAATAGTTCTGGGCTCGCCGAGCGAGCGAACACCCAGTGCTCGATTCGAACATGGGTTTGAATCGAACACCAGGCTCATCCTTAGTGATGGACATTTTGGCTGGTGCTATACATTGGATGTGGTGGTTGCGCAGTGCCTTAGTGATGGTGTTGAGTTGTCTGCAGTGACTAAGTGTGTGCTGAGAGAGGTCTGCAAAAATTTGTAGATGCCCGTATGGGTCGGGTAGAGCTCCTAGTGCTTACATTCTTTGCATAAGTTGTTCCTTCACATGGTGGAAGTGGATTCTGAGAATCACATCTCTAGGGACTGTATTTGGTAAGAAGGATGGTTTAGGAAGTCTATGAATGCGGTCAATGAACAATTCAATATTCCTTAAGTCAGGTAGTAGAGATTTGATCAGGCTGCGTGCATAAGAGGATAGGTCAGGGGGTTGTATTGATTCCTGTATTCCACGGATGTTAATATTATTGCAGTGGGATCTATCTTCTACATCCGCCAATTTGTCTTTTATCCACTTATTATCTTGCATATGACTTTCTTGGGTGTCGATTATGTCATTGACAGTGGTAGTGATGTCGCTAATGTTGGTTTCAATGTGGGAAAGTCTGTCCTCTATTACAGTGATACTGTGGCCAAAGTTATGCATAAAAGAAAGCATGTCTGCTTGAAGTGAGCTTCTTAATGACATTAACATTGTCTATCACAGGTTTTTCCATAGTGGTGAAGGAGACAATGGGATCTTTTTGTGATGCTTGCAGTTTCAGTATGGGAGGTATAGAAGAGGAAGAAGCGTGACTCACCCCACAATTTGAATTTGAAGCAGAAGGGTCCAGTCTTATCTTGGACTTGAGAGGGCTGTGAGAGGCTGGGGAGCCTGGTGGAAACAGTGGTGATCCTGTTTCTGGGAGTGGAGGATCATCAAGCTCACATCGGGAGCTGGCCATCTGTCCAGGTTGCAAAGGATGGAGAGCCACTGGTGCTACTGTGTGTGAAACAGCCGCTGCGCCATTTTGGCTGCGCCTCATGGCTGGTTGGAACATTTACTCCATGAGCTTCTGTGGGAGCTGACTGTCTTTTTGTTTGAGCGCTGTGGCTCTGTGGGGCTTGTGGGAGTGTCGGCTCAGCTCAGGAACGCGGGGGAGTCTGATAGGAAGCAGGCAGACGTTGGTATGGTCTGTCCTGTGTGAAGAGCTCTGCTCTTGCACAGCCATCTTGTATAAGGGTTTAAGGAGGGTTTACATTAAAGTGGTTCTAAAGACAAAAGGTTTCTTATCTTAATGCATTCTAGAAATCTTCTGTGTACAGCAGCCCCCCTTAGCCCTCTTAATACACATCTGAGACCATATCTTGATCCAGCGATGTTGCACAAGTGCCTCGGCTGTCCGGGGACTCTCATTCATTGGCTTAGACAGCAGTGGGCACCATTGGCTTCCGCTGTTGTCAATCAAAGTCAGTGAGCCAATGGCACAGCACATTGATTATCAGCATAGCCCCCATCAAAAGGTGCCCATCAGCTGCCAATCAGTGCCCAATGCCTGCCAGCCTGTCACCATAATAAATGGATGTCAGTGCCAAACAGTGCCCAAAAAGTGCCAATCAGTGCCCCATTACTAATGCCTGTCAGTGCCCCATCAACGTGCCAATCAGTGCCACTTAGTAATGCCTGTCAGTAGCTCCTCATCAGTGCTGCCTATCCAATGCTGCCCATCAGTGCTGCCTATCAGTGCCACCTATTAGTTCCCATCAGTTTTTTTTTTAATTGTCAGATTTTTTCATTTATAGCACAAAAATTTAAAACTGCAGAGGTGATCAAATACCACCAAAAGAAAGCTCTATTTATGGGAAGAAAATTATAAAAATTTAGTTTGGGTACAGTGATGCATGACCGCACAATTGTCATTCAAAGTATGACAGCGCTGAAAGCTAAAAATTGTCCTTGGCAGGAAGGCGGGAAAGTGCCTTGTATTGAAGTGGTTAAACACTCCGACACTGAGGCTATTGAAACATCAGGCTCTAAACAATCCCCAGTGTATACTAATAGTGGCTTGAGAGACTCTTGGACACCTCTTCAGTGGATCGTTGTTCCTTCAAAGTGCTTTGTGAGTAAGGGAGGTGGCAACTCCAGTGCACTCTCTCAGCTCCAGCTGAGCTCAGTAGCTGCCAATCTGGGCTGTTTAAGCTGTGCACATGCACAGTTCATACTCTCCTGTAGCTCAGCTACAGAAGGTGAGAGGGCACTTGCCCTGATGCCAAGTTTAGCTGCATCTATTATGGGAGGGCACACACCATTTCAAACAGGAGGAGCGCTGGTATGTAAAATTCACAAGACATGGAATTGAATAGGGGGGTTTTTGGAAAGATTTGCTGAAGGTAAATTGACTTCATTCAGACAGGTAAAGGACAATATTTTGGTGCATCATCTAGGAGGTTTCAAATAGATGAGGACAGTTTAGAAAATAATTTACTATGCTTTATATCTGTTGTCATGCCTATGATACCTTTTCTCTCATTTGTTAGTAAGCTTTTGGTTCTACAAACAACCAATCATGCAGGAAAGTCTCATTTTTTTCCCCCTTAATTCCTAGGGACATGATTGGATGTTTGCCATGAACACAGATGCTTATCATTTCACACTTTAGAAAACCTGACTCTGAAAATATATACTATTTGCTATGCAAGCCTCGTAATTCCGTTTCTATAATTAAAAGATTTTTTTTGCATTTCCTGTTTCAGAACTAAGGAATGAAAATAGGGAATGGAACTCGTGAACATTAGCGTTGGAACACAATAATGCAAAATGTCAAAGCGCTGATCAAATAACTGGACTGAAAAATGTATAATGGAGCATTTCCATTAGTGAAAATGATTTTGGCTTATCAAGTTTTAACTTAATTCTGTTTCCAATTTATTTAGTTCTTTCAGTAACTTGGCTGTTAATATAACACATAACTGTCACATTTTTAATACGTATTCCATATTTCTCACTTAGAGACGGCGATTCGCGTTTTTATCAACTAAGTAACTATAGTTTCCTGTTGATCTTGATGTTTCCTGTTGGGATTGCTGAGCTTCACTAGTTTGAGATTGGCGCTCAATTCCTCGCTCCAGAAGCTTAAAATTAGCTTTTCCTGCGGAGGAGAACGGATGTATTTTTTGCTACAAGTAGACACTAGATTCTGAGAGATGATTAATACACAGTTTATCAAGTTACTTTTATATGTGCATTTACCTGAATAGGCTTTTATTCATCACTAAAGCTTCTGCATTTAACTTATGGTAATAAACTAAGCACACTGCTTCTTCCTGTGCTGCTATATGTCAGCATGAAATACAGTGTGTGTTCTTGTATGCATTGAATAGTTGTGACATAAGCTGAGTCTGTGTAGGCTCTCTTTGATGTCTTGACTTCATGCAAACATTAGGATGCTAAACAAATAAACATTTACATAAGCATAACAGCTAAAGCTTTATAAAGCATGCATTTTCAGCTGAAGACTTTAAAATATTATCTCGTCTGTCCAGCATATACTGTTGTATTGTCTTTCAGTATCTGATAGTCTATTGACCTGCATTAGAATTAGTATTCTTATAAACAGTCCTTAAACACAAGCAGCTAAATATTAGACATGTGCACTGCTGAAAAATGTGTTCATTTTTGTTTTTGTTTAATTCTTCCTTCTTTTTTTTTTTTGCGTTTTCGGGTGATTCGTTAATCATAAATTAGAAAATTTGAAAATAAGAAAGGAAAGGAAATCGGAAAATTGAAAAGAATAGCTACATAACTAATAATAACCAACTATTAAATTATAGGTATTGGAATTTCCTTTCAAATTTGGCTGTTAGTGAATGTATAGAATACTAATTTATCTAAAGTTAAGAATTATCCGAAATAACAAATTCTGCATCTAAACAAATGGAACTGAACAAATTAATAATAAATAATAATAATAATAAAACATTTATTATTATTATTATTATTATTATTTATTATTACATTTATTATTATTATTTCCTGTTCTGCTGTGACATGTAATTGTGGATTTTGTGTTTTTTTGAATAAAAGTCTCTTCTCGGAGTGCAGCTGTCCAGAACCATTTTCCATTAATTGCTATATGCATTGCCAGCACCTGTGGCTTCTCTAACTAGGTGAAGAACCTTGTTACCAGATAATCCTCCTGGAGTGGTAAAACTCCCTTTCTTTATACTATACTTGATACTATAGGTTAGATTAAATTTTTTTTTTAAATAACAAACATGTCACACTAACCTCCACTGTGAAGCTTTTTTGCACAGAGTGGCCCCCGAATGGCGTTTTCTGAGGTCCCTCAGTGGCTCTCCTAGCTCCTTCCCATCTCAGATAACCCCCTCTAGTAAGCGCTCTCCCGGGGGGTTACCTTGTGGGCGTGCTCCCGAGTCCTGCATTCGGCATCTATAGCCGCCAAGTGCAGGACTTGGCCCCGCTCCCCACGTCATTGGATTTGATTGACAGCAGCAAGAGCCAATGGCTGCGCTGCTATCAATCTATCCAATGAAGAGTCGAGAACTCTGAGCAAAGATCCAGCGCATTCACATGCGCATTCGCCCTTTCCAGGGCTCAGGTAAGTAAAACGGGGGGGCTGGGGGAGGCAGTAATTGTCAGATGTTTTTTCACCTTAATGTATAGGATGCATTAAGGTGAAAAAACAGGAACCTTTACAACCCCTTTAATTTGTTACGTTCCATTCATTTAGATACGGCATCGGTTATTTCATATAATTCGTAACTTTGGATAAATTCGTATTCATTACATTCAATAACAGCCAAATCTGAAAGGGAAGTCCAATACCTATAATTTAATAGTTAAGTTATTATTAGTTGTTATTTCAGATTTTCTAATTTTCTGGTTTTCTGATTTTCAAATCCCGGATTTTCAAATTTATGATTTTACGAATTTGAATATTCGGGAAAATTTGTTAAACGGGTCTTCGTTAATTTGGATATTTCTGAATTAACAAATTTATTGAGATTTGTTAAATACTAAATATAGAGATAAATTACATACATAATATACGTAGAAGGTTTCACCCGCCAAAGGATTTTTACTGTTCAGATAATCTTGCGTTCCCCTGACAGAAAACACATTAAAGTGACACTAAACTCAGTAAAAGTATATATTCTAGAGGGTGGCTACATTTGTTATCCCGCTAGATAGAGCAGCACACTGTTCATTCCAAACACACAAAGTGAGGGAGGAAAGGGGATGTTCAGGAGTTCATGGAGGACAAAGGAGCTAGGAAGCTGAAAACACAGTAAGAAACAATTTCATAAAAAATAGATTACAAGGCCATTAATTAATGGGTGTGTATGAATAATTTTTGTTGGAAAATAAGGATATTGTTTAGTGGCACTTTAGCATAAACAGATGCCCCTATGGTGTCTACTATTTGCTCAATATTGAATACCTGAGACAAACTTGTAAACCAAAGATATTCTCCTTTCTTAAGTCAGCAACCTGAACCTATTACTATAACAAGTTTTCCTAGATAATTGGCCCATGTGATAGGTCTCATGCCCACTGCATCTCAAAGAAGGCTTTTTTTGAGCTATCATTTTTTTTTCTGCCTGGAAATTCCACTCTGTTAGCCAATGTGTCCATGCACACTATGGTGTTTACAGGCATATGAGCTTACAGGCAGAAAAAAAACCCTAAGGCTCCATGCTCACTGGGTTTAAAAAAAATGTCTGTTCTCTTGGGATGCAAACCAGAAGGTTTTTTTTTTTTTCTGCCTTTAAACGTTAAACTCAAAATATGCCTCTAATCCATATGATAACACTTAGCTGCTTCTACAGGCCGAACACAAAGCTCCTGTAGAAGCAACATTTTTTTAAGCCAGTGTGCTTGGAGCCTTACAAACTCATGTTTTTGAGAGGAGCTTTCGAGCAGAAAAGACACCCAAGCACCCAAAAACATGCAAAAAAGCATGAATGGCCACGAAAAAAAAATAAAATAAAAAAATGAGTTCAGGGGAGGGCTTGTGAAAAAAAAACGCTTATGCTCACAAAAGCTCAAAAAAACGCAATAAAAACTAAAAAGTGCAACTGCTTAAGGACCACCCCACGTACATACAGTGGTGTGAAAAAGTGTTTGCCCCCTTCCTCATTTCCTGTTCCTTTGCATGTTTGTCACACTTAAGTGTTTCGGAACATCAAACCAATTTAAACAATAGTCAAGGACAACACAAGTAAACACAAAATGCAATTTGTAAATGAAGGTGTTTATTATTAAAGGTGAAAAAAAATCCAAACCATCATGGCCCTGTGTGAAAAAGTGATTGCCCCCCTTGTTAAAACATACTATAACTGTGGTTGTCCACACCTGAGTTCAATTTCTCTAGCCACACCCAGGCCTGATTATTGCCACACCTGTTCACAATCAAGGCATCACTTAAATAGGAGCTGCTTGACACAGTAAGGTCCACCAGAAGATCCTTAAAAGCTACACATCATGCCGAGACCCAAAGAAATTCAGGAACAATTGAGAAAGAAAGTAATTGAGATCTATCAGTCTGGAAAGGGTTATAAAGCCATTTCCAAAGCTTTGGGAATCCAGCGAACCACAGTGAGAGCCATTATCCACAAATGGCGAAGACATGGAACAGTGGTGAACCTTCCCAGGAGTGGCCGGCCGCCCAAAATTACCCCAAGAGCGCAGCGACGACTCATCCAAGAGGTCACAAAAGACCCCACAACAACGTCCAAGGAACTGCAGGCCTCACTTGCCTCAGTTAAGGTCAGCGTTCATGCCTCCACCATCAGGAAAAGACTGGGCAAAAATGGCCTGCATGGCAGAGTTCCAAGGAGAAAACCACTGCTGAGCAAAAAGAACATCAAAGCTCGTCTCAATTTCTCCACAACACATCTTGATGATCCCCAAGACTTTTGGGACAACATTCTGTGGACCGATGAGACAAAAGTGGAACTCTTTGGAAGGTGTGTGTCCAAGTATATTTGGCGTAGAAGGAACACTGCATTTCAGAAAAAGAACATTATACCAACAGTAAAATATGGTGGTGGTAGTGTGATGGTCTGGGGCTGTTTTGCTGCTTCAGGACCTGGAAGACTTGCCGTGATAAAAGGAACTATGAATTCTGCTGTCTACCAAGAGATCCTGAAGGAGAATGTCCGACCATCTGTTCGTGTACTCAAGCTGAAACGAACTTGGGTTCTGCAGCAGGACAATGATCCTAAACACACCAGCAAGTCCACCACCGAATGGCTGAAGAAAAACAAAATGAAGACTTTGGAGTGGCCTAGCCAAAGTCCTGACCTGAATCCTATTGAGATGTTGTGGTATGACCTTAAAAAGGCCGTTCATGCTCGAAAACCCTCTAATGTAACTGAATTAGGACAATTCTGCAAAGATGAGTGGGCCAAAATTCCTCCAGGACGCTGTAAAAGCCTCATTGCACGTTATCGCAAACGCTTGGTTGCAGTTGTTGCTGCTAAGGGTGGCCCAACCAGTTATTAGGTTTAGGGGCAATCACTTTTTCACACAGGGCCATGATGGTTTGGATTTTTTTTCACCTTTAATAATAAACACCTTCATTTACAAATTGCATTTTGTGTTTACTTGTGTTGTCCTTGATTATTGTTTAAATTGGTTTGATGTTCCGAAACACTTAAGTGTGACAAACATGCAAAGGAACAGGAAATGAGGAAGGGGGCAAACACTTTTTCACACCACTGTATGCTGCAGCAGGGTGGCCCTTTAGTGCAAAATCACGTACCTGATTCTCAAAATTTGGCTCTCGCGCATGCTACCAGAGCCCCGCTGGACATAGCAGAAACCAATCAGCGGGTCCGGCATCCACTGAGAGAGCATGTGATTGGGTGATATTGTGCAAGAGCAATTGGGAGACTAAAACTTGGCATTGTCACCCCTTAAAAGTCACCCCTTAAAATGAAGTGCCTGAACCTTCATAGCAGAATTAACAGGTATTATTTTACTGAAAACTGCATATTTAATGGAATAAAAAATTACCTTTAAAGTTACATTAACATATTAAAGACCATAAGATTTTACTCATTGTTTTTTACTACTCTAACCACCTCCCTCTGGCCTATTATAATAATATGGCCAGGCAGAAGCACTGTTATCCCAGAAGGACATCCTATGATGTCGTCCTAGTCATATGCCTCGTGCATGCCCTAGGGGCCAATACAGAGGCACAATTTGTGATGCACTGTTTTTACCAGACACAGCAGAACACAGCTCATTGTATAGGGTCAGACCTAGTACCATGTGATCGCTGTGATTGGTCAGATGTACACAATGGATTTAATTAATAACCATTTATTGTGCACTATTGTGCACTATATTGTTTACAGTAATCACAGTAATCACATGGCACATGGCACATGGCCAATCACAGCAGATCTGCACCATGTGATAGCTGTGGCCAATCACAGCTTTTACAATAGTACACAATGGCACATGAATGGATGCCATTCACAGTTAAAACATGATTGCTTTTACAGTAAAAATCCCTGTAATAAACAATCATAGTGTAAAAAATAAATAAACTCCTGATCACCTCTTCAGAGCAGTACATAGTCACTATTGTGACACTGTACAACTCTGGTGATCGTATGTAAAAAAAATCTTAAGAAATATAAAAAATATATATTAAGTGGTCATGTGGGGGGTATTAGCACTGTTCTGGCATTTTTGGGAGTCAATAAATGAGTTAGGCAGTCAGTACATCAAGATTGATCAATGTTCAAATATATATATATATAAATATATATATATATATATATACTGTAAGCTATAGCTTTCACACAGACTAAATAATATACACTGACTTGGGTTATTTTTTATCAAAGAAATGCAGCAGAATACATTTTGGCCTAAATTTATAAAGAAAGATGATGTATTTGCAAAAGTGTATGAAAAATCTGTAAATACACATTATGGAGCAATCATGTGTAGCAAATAACCATTATTTACAGACAAACAAATCTATAGCTCAGTACCATGAAAAGGTTGTTTCAAAAACTCCTTACCATTGTAATATTGCTCACATGTATGCAAAAGAATAGTTAAAAACTTCCTGTTTACGTTGTGCAATTTAGTTAAAATAATTAAACTAATAACATATGTATCTCATCCAACTGTCCTTTATTACATAACACTCATGTCTGCTCAAATCTCCCATATGTTCATTCTGCTGCTTTTAGGAGTACAATAAGTTAGTTTTATGGAGACACATTATGGATCTGAAAAGCAGAATTCTGGGAAATTTCTACTTCCCCCGTTCCATACGCTGCTAATTTTATTCATTAAAATGTTTGTAACTAGCATAACTGGCCTCAAGATAATTTTAGGTAATACACAGATCAAAGAATGCAGAAGGGTCCATATGTAAAAACGTTTTAATAATTTTCGCTAGTCTTTGGGTTTGCAGCCTTTTAAATCAGGATATTTGCATTAATGTCTCACTTGAAACAAAATAGATTAAAATTATGAGTGCAGATTAGGGTGGTCTGCCCTTCCAAATAAATAATTATATCCCAATAAAATGTGTTGTTTTAATTTTTTCTAAACCATGTGCATAAATAATTCTTTCATGGTTATGCTATAGAGACTATAAATATCTGTATATATTATGTTTATACAAAAAAAAAGTAATACAAAGAATCCCAATGCCATGGTGTAGAAAAAGACTATAAATACAAGGAAGCCTGCCTTAAAGCCGGGTTTATATGTTTGAAACATTGGCTGAGCCTTCTGATAAGGGAGGAGTCTTCCCTCTGATTCATTCTGCTTGAGCTACTGAATTATCTATACAGGCTTCTTACAGCAAAGCTAAAAAAAAGTTAACTACATGAAACAGGGGCTGAAGTTCCCCTGCAGGCCAAAAAGGAGAACATTTTAATACAGTGTTTCATGTTTTTAATTAAAATTTTTTTCTTGCTCCTGCCATAACAAATAAAAACTATATGCAAAACCACCCTCTCAGTTTAAGGCTACTTTCACACTGGGGCCGTCCGAGCATTAGAGCTAAAGCACTGTTTGTGTTTGTGGCGCTTAACCGCTGTTTGAGAGGGTGCTTTTCGGCCGAAGAAGGGGTTAAAAGCGCTGGTGTTCCGAAGCACTTTAAATTCATATCAATGGGCAGTACAGTTTGGGAGCACTGTATACAGCGCTCCCAAACCGCCCCAAAGATTTTGCTTGCAGTACTTTTTCTAATGTCCCGCAATCACACAGCCGCAGTGTGAAAGCACTCAGGCTTTTCACATTCATTTGACATTTCATATGGCATATGTAAGCTTACATTGGTGCAAGCTTGACCAATGTAACTATTCCAAAAAGCGATACCTGGATTTCAACCTTAACCGGTTCCCGACCGGCGCACAACGATATACGTCGGAAGAATGGCACGGACAGGCAGGAGGGCGTATATATAAGTCCCTCCTTAATGCCGTCCGTGCCATCAGGAGCGCGCCAGGAGCGGCGCGCTCCTGCAGGGGACGGGACCCCTGTGAGGCTGTCGCGGGTCCCGTGGACTCGATCGCTGTGGGGACACCCGCGATCGTCTCACGGGAAGGCTGAATGGGGAGATGCGGAAATACACAGCATCTACCCGTTCTGCCTAGCAACCAGTGACGCCAATCTCTGCTCCCTGTGATTGGAGCAGAGATCAGCATTCACTAGCTGACAGCCACGCCCCCCCACAGTAAGAAACACACCCCTAGGCATACTTAACCCCTACACTGCCCCCTTGTGGTTAACCCCTTCACTGCCAGTGTCATTTATACAGGGATCAATGCATTTAAATAGCATTGATTGCTGTATAAATGACAATGGTCCCCAAAATGTGTCAAAAATGTCCGATGTGTCTACCATAATGTCGCAGTCACAATAAAAATCGCTGATCGCCGCCATTACTAATTAAAAAAAAATTATTAATAAAAATGCTATAAAACTATCCCCTATCTTGTAAACGCTATAACTTCTGCGCAAACCAATCAATAATTGCTTATTGCGATTTTATTTACCAAAAATATATAGAAGAATACGTATCGGCCTAAACTGAGGAAAAAAAAAAAAAAAAACGTTTTTTTATATATTTTTGGGGGATATTTATTATAGCAAAAAATAAAAAAGAATGCATTTTTTTTCAAAATTGTCGCACTTTTTTGTTTATAGCGCAAAAAATAAAAACCGCAGGGGCGATCAAATACCACCAAAAGAAAGCTCTATTTGTGGGAAAAAAAGGACGTCAATTTTGTTTGGGAGCCACGTCACACGACCGCGCAATTGTCAGTTAAAGCGACGCAGTGCCGAATCGCAAAAAGGGGCCTGGTCCTTTGGCTGCAAATTGGTCCGGTCTGAAAGTGGTTAAGCCCTCATGGGGGATGATCGATCGCCTCTGCTGAACTCAGGGCCAATAACTGACATACTCTCCAGATGCTGGTGGAGGGTAAAACTATCAATAATAAAGCCCATATTTTCATGTAATATGACAGTACTTTTACTCTGACAGTTATTTCAGCAACAAGCTCAAAAAAGTGATAGTGTAGCCTTACAGCCATGTAACCTGACATATTTTACAGTTAAAAAAAAAATAGAATCATGTGCTTATCTGTACTGTACAGATACAGCTAGACTATTATATTAGTTTAGTAGTGGAGATTCATATTTTAAGAAGTGCTTACTATTTAAGTTTAGTTCCAATAGTTTTTCATTAATCACTTGACCTCCGGAAGATTTACCCCCCTTCATGAACAGGCCATTTTTTGTGATATGGCATTGCGTTACTTTAACTGAAAATTGTGTGACACTATCCAACTAAAATGTATGTCTTTTTTTTTTCTCACAAATAGAGCTTTCTTTTGGTGGTATTTGATGACCATTCCGTTTTAATTTTTTTTTTGCGCTATTAACAAAAAAAGACCAACAATTTTGAAAAAAAATATATATATATTTTTTACTTTCTGCTATAAAACACACACCAGTCAAATGTTTTAAAAAATCGAATTTCATCATAAATTTAGGCCAATGTGTATTCTGCTTATTGTTTTTGGTAAAATAAATCCCAATAAGTAGATATTGATTGGTTTACGTGAATGTTATAGCGTCTACAAACTATGGGATATACAGTATTTATGGAATTTTTATTTAGTTACATTTTTATACTAGTAATGGTGGTGATCAGTGTCTTATAGTGGGACTGCAGGCATTCTGACATTTTTGACACTTTGCCTGGAACCAGTGACACTAATCCAATGATCAGTGCTAAATAATACGCACTGTCACTGTACTAATGACATTGGCTGGGAAGGAGTTAACATCTAGGGTGGTCAAAGGGTTAACCATGTGCCTAGCCAGCATTTTTGTGCTGCTTTTACTAAGGGAAGAGATCGATTTTATACCAACAGAATCCATCCCCTCCCCATCAGAACTAAGATATGCTTGGTTTACATAGCCATATCTCAGTTCTCTGTGTATTGTCAACGATCAGCGGGTGCTGGAGGACATTAATTGCCCAGGACCCACAGATCCACTTCTGCTGTAAATTATCACAGTAGAAGCGGCCCGCCAGTGGCTTGTAGAGCTGCACGATTTTGGCTAAAATGAGAATCACGATTTTTTTGCTTAGAAGATAGATCACGATTCTCGTGGCGTAACATCATCTTTCACATTAAAACAAAAAAAAAATGGGCTAACTTTACTGTTTCATTTTTATTTTTTATTCATTGAAGTGTATTTTTTCCCAAAAAATTGCATTTGAAAGGCCGCTGGGCAAATACAGTGTGACATAATATATTGCAGCAATTGACATTTTATTCCCTAGGGTCTCTGCAAAAAATATATATAATGTTTGGGGGCTCCAAGTAATTTTCTAGCAAAAAATATTGATTTTAATTTAAACAAGTGTCAGGAAAAAGATTTCGACTTTAAGTGGTGAAACCTCCTGCATTTACACGTTGTTTAAAAACTTGGCAGACTGCCTGGATTTTTTTTTCACAAAAAAGTTTCTCCCTTTGATCTAAGAAAGAAGAGTTAGTTACAATGTTTCATGTTAAACTTGGCAGACTGCCCGGATGTTTTCTTTTGACAGCTGAGTGAGCAGCTACGTCTCTCCACGTTATATGAAAGAATTGGCAAACTCTGTATTACAGATCCTCAGGGGGGTTGAATCGAGATCACAATTTTTTAACCACTTCATTACCCAGCCATTGTAATATGACGTCCACAAGGTGGATCTATCCTGGGTGGACATCATATGACGTCCTACCATTCCCGGCCGCCTAGGGGGCGCGTGCGCGCCCGCGGCGACGCTTGGGACCCGCTGCGCGTGCCCGGCGGCCGCAATGTCTGCCAGGCACCCGCGATTGCCCGGGAAAACAGCAGGACCGTGGAGCCGTGTGTGTAAACACACAGCTCCACGTCCTGTCACTGGAGAGGAGACCGATCATGTGTTCCCAGTATGGAGGAACACCAATCGGTCTCCTCCCCTCGTGAGTCCCCTCCCCCCACAGTTATAATCACTCTAATAGGGAACATATTAACCCCTGCAGCGCCCCCTAGTGTTAACCCCTTCCCTGCCAGTCACATTTACACAGTAATCACTGCAATTTTATAGCAACGATCGCTGTGTAAATGTGAATGGTCCCAAAAATGTGTCAAAAGTGTCCGAAGTGTCCGCCGAAATGTCGCAGTCACGAAAAAAAAAAATCGCAGATCGCCGCCATTACTAGTTAAAAAAAAATGCAATAAATCTATCCCCTATTTTGTAAACGCTATAACTTTTGCGCAAACCGATCTATATACGCTTATTGCGTTTTTTTAACCAAAAATATGTAGAAGAATACGTATCGGCCTAAACTGAGGAAAAAATTATTATTTTTTTTTTAAAATGGGATATTTATTATAGCAAAAAGTAAAAAATATTGTGTTTTTTTTTCAAAATTGTCGCTCTTATTTTGTTTATAGCGCAAAAAATGAAAACCGTAGAGGTGATCAAATACCACCAAAAGAAAGCTCTATTTGTGGGAAAAAAAAGGACGTCAATTTTGTTTGGGTGCAACGTCGCACGACTGCGCAATTGTCAGTTAAATTGACGCAGTGCCAAATCGCAAAAAGTGATCTGGTAAGGAAGGGGTTAAAATCGCCCGGTGCTGAAGTGGTTAAAGATTAATTATGCATCTCTAGTGGCTTGTGTGCGCCTTCTGCAGGTGGAAGTCTGGAATCACGCAAATATACGTGATCTGGTGCACAGCTGGTGCCCTGTAGCAGTAACACTGCTATAGGGTGGACAGCAAGTGGTAAAGCTTGAAAAAGTACGAAATGCAAGTCATATTGGTACAAACATCGGTGATGGAAAGGATACAAAATACACAGTCACGTGAGTGATGAAAAAGAGTTATGGTGTTGACAAAATCATAGGCATAGGAGTATGACTACTAATTAGGTGTACAGTTGCTACATTTTGTTGCAGGAGGAGAGGGTAGAGTGAGAGGTATCTTACAAGGCAAGGTGGGAGAAGGGTAGTGGTAGAGGTACAGTAGGTTACCTATTCAAATTAAATATATGGTAAATAAACAAACAAGGGAAACAAACCAAAGCAATGAGATCCAGTCCACAGCAGGATGAAAGACGTATACACATCATCAACCTTTAACTGTACAATTTGGATGGGATCTATTTAAGTTTAAGCCACATGCTGCCAGATAGAACATTTACGGGTATTCTCTTATGCCGCGTACACACGTGCGGACTTTTGCCGGCGGACTTAGTCCAGCGGACAATCCCGCCGGACTTTCCAGCTGGGTCCGCTGGACTTTCCGAGCGTGTGGACTTGCCCACACACGCACGGACTTCTCCGGCGGATAGTCCGCCGGCCAAAAGTCTGCGGGACTTTTGAAAATGAACGGACTTGCCCACACACGGAGCAGTCCGTTCATTTAGAACGTAACTTCAGGTTACGTAGCTAGCGTAGGCAGTAAATGCCACCGCGCTAGCTCTGTGACCTGGCATGGATTTAAAGGGACTCCCCACGCCGAAAAATTGGCGTGGGGGTTCCCCCCAAATCCATGTTAGACCCTCATCCGAGCACGCAGCCTGGCAGGCCAGGAAAGTGGTGGGGACGAACGAGCGCCCCCCCCCCTCCTGAGCCGTACCAGGCCGCGTGCCCTTAACATGGGGGGTGCCCTGGGGAAAGGGGGGCCGTGCGGCCCCCCCACCCCAAAGCACCTTGTCCCCATGTTGATGAGGACAAGGGCCTCTTCCCGACAACCCTGGCCGTTGGTTGTCGGGGTCTGCGGGCGGGGGCTTATCGGAATCTGGGAGCCCCCTTTAATAAGGGGGCCCCCAGATACCGGCCCCCCACCCTATGTGAATGAGTATGGGGTACGATGTACCCCTACCCATTCACCTAAGGTGTAAAATGTAAAGTACAAAAACACACACACTTTTGAAAAAATATTTTATTGCACTGCTCCGGGGGTCTTCTTCCGTCTTGGGGGTCTTCTCGCCGGACTCCTCCGCTCTCTTCTGCTCTTTTACCTAGCTCTTTCACGAGCGGAGGAGTCCGGCTACCTTCTTCGTCGTCGCCGCCATCGTCTGGGGGTCTCGATCCGCCTTCGGGGGTCTTCCGGGGGTCTCTTCTGTTCTTGCGGCGGTCGTCGTCTTCCGCGCCGCCGGCGCCTTCTGCTTCTTGTTCTTCTTCTTGTTCTTCTTCTTCTTCCGATGTTGACCCGTCGCTGTCTCTGCCCGGAATGCCAGAACCGCGCTGCGCTGGGACTTATATAGGGACATGGGGACAGGGTCACATGCTCATGTCACATGGTGATCCCGTCCCCTTTGTGTTGTCACAGTCCCGGAGGATGCTGGGACTGTGACATCGCAAGGGGGCGGGGTCACCATGTGACATGAGCATGTGACCCTGTCCCCATGTCCCTATATAAGTCCCAGCGCAGCGCGGTTCTGGCATTCCGGGCAGAGACAGCAACGGGTCAACATCGGAAGAAGAAGAAGAACAAGAAGAAGAACAAGAAGCAGAAGGCGCCGGCGGCGCGGAAGACGACGACCGCAGCAAGAACAGAAGAGACCCCCGGAAGACCCCCGAAGGCGGATCGAGACCCCCAGACGACGGCGGCGACGTCGAAGAAGGTAGCCGGACTCCTCCGCTCGTGAAAGAGCTAGGTAAAAGAGCAGAAGAGAGCGGAGGAGTCCGGCGAGAAGACCCCCAAGACGGAAGAAGACCCCCGGAGCAGTGCAATAAAATATTTTTTCAAAAGTGTGTGTGTTTTTGTACTTTACATTTTACACCTTAGGTGAATGGGTAGGGGTACATTGTACCCCATACTCATTCACATAGGGTGGGGGGCCGGTATCTGGGGGCCCCCTTATTACTGCTTACGCTAGCTACGTAACCTGAAGTCACGTGCTAAATGAACGGACTTGCCGACGAGCGGCAAGTCCGTTCATTTAAAAAGTCCGGCGGACTAGCTACTAACGGCGGGATTGTCCGCCGGACTGCCAAGTCCAGCGGATAGTTTTAAAACAAAACTTAAAACTTTGGTCCGCCGGACTTTGGTGCCAAAAAGTCCGCCGACGCCCACACACGAGGGGATTGTCCGCTGGACTTGAGTCCAGAGGATAATCCCGCGGGATTGTCCCTTCGTGTGTACGCGGCCTTAGTTGTAAAAGCTGAATGGTTAGAGGCCAACATTGTGTTCCTATACAGTTTTAGTTGGATTTTTATTCAGCACTTTACATATGTTGATCTGCATGAACAAGGCGCAATTTTCACAGCTACCCCCATGCCTACATTTGTGCTATGAATATTAATTAAAACTTGCTAAAATAAAGTCCATAGAGACTGATTCAATAATTGATATGGTCTTTTTACATTAAGGACAGTTCCACTTACTCAGTTCCAACTCTTGGGATAGTTTTCTTTTGCAGATGTCTTTGTGAATGATACTCCAGCCTACTTACTAGATAGAGAATGATATTAATTAGATTCTCCCACTGCTGTGAAATGAAGTGTGATAGCGCCAGGGAGAGAAAGATTTACATATATTTATTTACAGGCTCATAGATAAACATTAGAATTAACAGATGCTTAGATGATTTCTATGCTTTCATGTGTGATTATGCCTTGTGTTAACTTATTTTCATATTATATACCATATTTTCTACAGAAATGTATTTAGGCAAGAAAGTGCAACTTTCGGCAGCCCAGCTGTCATTGAGTTGTTTGTCCCATATTTGTGATAGTAATATAGTAATAACTGCAGACAAAACTGAACAGTTATAAAAAAAAATGTACTATATAACCTGTATGTTTGCTAAACATAAAGAGACTCTATCATCAAGGAAAAAATACTTGCATGTGCACTAATTAACTAATTAAATCAATAAATTTGTTTCTGCCTTTGAGTATCTGGATTAATCTGGAAAAAACAAAATTAGCTTTGGTTAGGGCTATGTTAACTAATTATCTACAGTGTCCAGGTGCACAGCTTTGATGAGACTTTACACTTCAGCTTTTATAAGAACAGGTGTCCAAACCATTGATTCGCTTACTGCTTATTAGTTGTCAATAAGGATGGGCCCGGTGCTCGATGCGAACCCACGTTCGCATCGAGCACCGGGCGTTCGCTCGCTCGGCGAGCCCAGAACTTTTTTGGCCGCTCGCATCACGTTCGTGTGATGCGCGCGGCCCCGCAATGCATTGCGGCCGGCGCGGCCGACGCAGTGCATTGCTGGCTGATGATTGGCCAAGCATGCACTGTGACCCCGCATGCTTGGCCAATCACAGCCCCGGAAACTCGAAGAGCCATAATTGGCTACAGGCAGGACGCCTGTAGCCAATTACAGCTCAGGGGCTGTAGTACACGCCCCCCCCTATAAAACGCCGCCACGCCGTCTGCGCCGGTCACATGCTGTTCCGGCGCAGATTGAGCAGGCTGTTCCTGTGACACTCTGCTGCATTTAGATAGATAGAGAGAGAGATTCACTTGCAGAGATTGAGTTAGATAGATTCAGTTACAAAGATTGATTGACAAAGAGGGGCTTGTAGTGTGCTCGTGGCAGGCAGGCAGAGCTCCTATATTTTGTTACCAGAAGCACCTATAGGACTTGTAGTGTGTTCGTGGCAGGCAGGCAGAGCTCCTATATTTTGTTACCAGAAGCACCTATAGGACTTGTAGTGTGTTAGTGGCAGGCAGGCAGAGCTCCTATATTTTGTTACCAGAAGCACCTATAGGACTTGTAGTGTGTTAGTGACAGGCAGGCAGAGCTCCTATATTTTGTTACCAGAAGCACCTATAGGACTTGTAGTGTGTTAGTGGCAGGCAGGCAGAGCTCCTATATTTTGTTACCAGAAGCACCTATAGGACTTGTAGTGTGTTAGTGACAGGCAGGCAGAGCTCCTATATTTTGTTACCAGAAGCACCTATAGGACTTGTAGTGTGTTAGTGACAGGCAGGCAGAGCTCCTATATTTTGTTACCAGAAGCACCTATAGGACTTGTAGTGTGTTAGTGGCAGGCAGGCAGAGCTCCTATATTTTGTTACCAGAAGCACCTATAGGACTTGTAGTGTGTTAGTGACAGGCAGGCAGAGCTCCTATATTTTGTTACCAGAAGCACCTATAGGACTTGTAGTGTGTTAGTGGCAGGCAGGCAGAGCTCCTATATTTTGTTACCAGAAGCACCTATAGGACTTGTAGTGTGTTCGTGGCAGGCAGGCAGAGCTCCTATATTTTGTTCCCAGAAGCACCTATAGGACTTGAAGTGTGTTAGTCCCATCACACACACAGAGCTATATTTTCTTCCCAGAAGCACCTATAGGACTTGAAGTGTGTTAGTCCCATTACACACACAGAGCTATATTTTGTTCCCAGAAGCACCTATAGGACTTGAAGTGTGTTAGTCCCATCACACACACAGAGCTATATTTTCTTCCCAGAAGCACCTATAGGACTTGAAGTGTGTTAGTCCCATTACACACAAAGAGCTATACTTTGTTCCCAGAAGCACCTATAGGACTTGAAGTGTGTTAGTCCCATTACACACACAGAGCTATATTTTCTTCCCAGAAGCACCTATAGGACTTGTAGTGTGTTCGTGGCAGGCAGGCAGAGCTCCTATATTTTGTTCCCAGAAGCACTTATAGGACTTGAAGTGTGTTAGTCCCATTACACACACAGAGCTATATTTTGTTCCCAGAAGCACCTATAGGACTTGAAGTGTGTTAGTCCCATCACACACACAGAGCTATATTTTCTTCCCAGAAGCACCTATAGGACTTGAAGTGTGTTAGTCCCATTACACACAAAGAGCTATACTTTGTTCCCAGAAGCACCTATAGGACTTGAAGTGTGTTAGTCCCATTACACACACAGAGCTATATTTTCTTCCCAGAAGCACCTATAGGACTTGAAGTGTGTTAGTCCCATTACACACACAGAGCTATATTTTCTTCCCAGAAGCACCTATAGGACTTGAAGTGTGTTAGTCCCATTACACACACAGAGCTATATTTTCTTCCCAGAAGCACCTATAGGACTTGAAGTGTGTTAGTCCCATTACACACACAGAGCTATATTTTCTTCCCAGAAGCACCTATAGGACTTGAAGTGTGTTAGTCCCATCACACACACAGAGCTATATTTTCTTCCCAGAAGCACCTATAGGACTTGAAGTGTGTTAGTCCCATTACACACAAAGAGCTATACTTTGTTCCCAGAAGCACCTATAGGACTTGAAGTGTGTTAGTCCCATTACACACACAGAGCTATATTTTCTTCCCAGAAGCACCTATAGGACTTGTAGTGTGTTCGTGGCAGGCAGGCAGAGCTCCTATATTTTGTTCCCAGAAGCACTTATAGGACTTGAAGTGTGTTAGTCCCATTACACACACAGAGCTATATTTTCTTCCCAGAAGCACCTATAGGACTTGAAGTGTGTTAGTCCCATCACACACACAGAGCTATATTTTCTTCCCAGAAGCACCTATAGGACTTGAAGTGTGTTAGTCCCATTACACACACAGAGCTATATTTTCTTCCCAGAAGCACCTATAGGACTTGAAGTGTGTTAGTCCCATTACACACACAGAGCTATATTTTCTTCCCAGAAGCACCTATAGGACTTGAAGTGTGTTAGTCCCATCACACACACAGAGCTATATTTTCTTCCCAGAAGCACCTATAGGACTTGAAGTGTGTTAGTCCCATTACACACAAAGAGCTATACTTTGTTCCCAGAAGCACCTATAGGACTTGAAGTGTGTTAGTCCCATTACACACACAGAGCTATATTTTCTTCCCAGAAGCACCTATAGGACTTGAAGTGTGTTAGTCCCATTACACACACAGAGCTATATTTTCTTCCCAGAAGCACCTATAGGACTTGAAGTGTGTTAGTCCCATCACACACACAGAGCTATATTTTCTTCCCAGAAGCACCTATAGGACTTGAAGTGTGTTAGTCCCATTACACACACAGAGCTATATTTTCTTCCCAGAAGCACCTATAGGACTTGAAGTGTGTTAGTCCCATTACACACACAGAGCTATATTTTCTTCCCAGAAGCACCTATAGGACTTGAAGTGTGTTAGTCCCATCACACACACAGAGCTATATTTTCTTCCCAGAAGCACCTATAGGACTTGAAGTGTGTTAGTCCCATTACACACAAAGAGCTATACTTTGTTCCCAGAAGCACCTATAGGACTTGAAGTGTGTTAGTCCCATTACACACACAGAGCTATATTTTCTTCCCAGAAGCACCTATAGGACTTGAAGTGTGTTAGTCCCATTACACACACAGAGCTATATTTTCTTCCCAGAAGCACCTATAGGACTTGAAGTGTGTTAGTCCCATTACACACACAGAGCTATATTTTCTTCCCAGAAGCACCTATAGGACTTGAAGTGTGTTAGTCCCATTACACACACAGAGCTATATTTTCTTCCCAGAAGCACCTATAGGACTTGAAGTGTGTTAGTCCCATTACACACACAGAGCTATATTTTCTTCCCAGAAGCACCTATAGGACTTGAAGTGTGTTAGTCCCATTACACACACAGAGCTATATTTTCTTCCCAGAAGCACCTATAGGACTTGAAGTGTGTTAGTCCCATTACACACACAGAGCTATATTTTCTTCCCAGAAGCACCTATAGGACTTGAAGTGTGTTAGTCCCATCACACACACAGAGCTATATTTTCTTCCCAGAAGCACCTATAGGACTTGAAGTGTGTTAGTCCCATTACACACACAGAGCTATATTTTCTTCCCAGAAGCACCTATAGGACTTGAAGTGTGTTAGTCCCATTACACACACAGAGCTATATTTTCTTCCCAGAAGCACCTATAGGACTTGAAGTGTGTTAGTCCCATTACACACAAAGAGCTATACTTTGTTCCCAGAAGCACCTATAGGACTTGAAGTGTGTTAGTCCCATTACACACACAGAGCTATATTTTCTTCCCAGAAGCACCTATAGGACTTGTAGTGTGTTCGTGGCAGGCAGGCAGAGCTCCTATATTTTGTTCCCAGAAGCACTTATAGGACTTGAAGTGTGTTAGTCCCATTACACACACAGAGCTATATTTTCTTCCCAGAAGCACCTATAGGACTTGTAGTGTGTTAGTGGCAGGCAGGCAGAGCTCCTATATTTTGTTACCAGAAGCACCTATAGGACTTGTAGTGTGTTCGTGGCAGGCAGGCAGAGCTCCTATATTTTGTTCCCAGAGGCACCTATAGGACTTGAAGTGTGTTAGTCCCATTACACACACAGAGCTATATTTTCTTCCCAGAAGCACCTATAGGACTTGAAGTGTGTTAGTCCCATTACACACACAGAGCAATATTTTCTTCCCAGAAGCACCTATAGGACTTGAAGTGTGTTAGTCCCATCACACAGAGCTCCTCTATTTTCTTTGCATAAGCACCCACAGGACTTCTAGTGTGTTAGTGGCATCACACAGAGCTCCTCTATTTTCTTTGCAGAAGCACCCACAGGACTTCTAGTGTGTTAGTGGCATCACACAGAGCTCCTCTATTTTCTTTGCAGAAGCACCCATAGGACTTCTAGTGTGTTAGTGGCATCACACAGAGCTCCTATATATTCTTCTCAGCAGCACCCACAGGACTTCTAGTGTGTTAGTGGCATCACACAGAGCTCCTCTATTTTCTTTGCAGAAGCACCCACAGGACTTCTAGTGTGTTAGTGGCATCACACAGAGCTCCTCTATTTTCTTTGCAGAAGCACCCACAGGACTTCTAGTGTGTTAGTGGCATCACACAGAGCTCCTCTATTTTCTTTGCAGAAGCACCCATAGGACTTCTAGTGTGTTAGTGGCATCACACAGAGCTCCTATATTTTCTTCTCAGCAGCACCCACAGGACTACCGACTACAATGGCTGGAAGACCGCCAAGGGGAGGCAGAGCGTGCAGAGCCAAGAACACAGGGCAGGCAGGCTCTGTTTCTAGTGGACGTGGCCGTGGACGTGGACGTGGTCGTGCATCGTCATCAGCACGTGGCCATGGGACACGCGCGTCTTTGTTTTCGGCAGCTGGACATGTGGAGCCGCATCATGCTGAAGGCTTGGTAGAATGGATGACCAAGCCCTCCTCATCCTCCTCATCCTCTCTCACCCAGGCTCAGGGTACTGACAGAGCATCATCAGCCACCCCTTCCCTAGACCCACCATGTCCTCCTGAGGAGTCCCCCGAACTCTTTGAGCACAGTGTTGGGTACATGCTCCAGGAGGATGCCCAACGATTCGAAGGCTCGGATGACGATACCCAGCTTGAGGAATCTGGCAGTACAGTTCCACCAGCTGCAGCTTACTGCCAGGTTTGCTCTAGTGGTGAAGAGGGAGGGGATGATGAGGTCACTGACTCCACGTGGGTGCCTCAAGGGAGAGAGGATGAGGAGGAGGACGAGGAGGAGGAGGATGCGGCGTCACATGTCCAACGAGGCAGGATGCCCCCTGGAGGCCAGGTAGAGGCCAGCACAGCAACTGTACAACACCGCAGAGCTCCGCCTGTGCAGGGCGCTGCCTCTGCACGTTATCAGAAAAGTTCTTTGGTGTGGGCCTTTTTTGAGACGAGTGCAGCAGATCGCACCACTGCTATTTGCAATATTTGTCTCAAGCGTATCTCGCGTGGCCAAAACATCAGCCGCTTGGGCACGACAAGCATGACCAGACATATGGCGACCTGCCATGCAGCTCGTTGGCAGGCACACATAAAAGACCCACACCAAAGAACTAAGCGGACCTCTCCTTGCTCCTCCTCAGCTGGGATCTCCATCCCCACTACACCTTCAGTCCTCTCTGAAAGCTGCTCTGAGAGGACTGAAGGTGTAGAATTCGGTGTGTCACAACCAAGTACTTGCAGTACACCGACGTCCGAATGCAGCAGGCAAATTTCCCTGCCCCAGCTGCTGGACCGTAGAAAGAAGTACACTCCCAGCCATCCACATGCCCAGCGGTTGAATGCTAGCCTTGCTAAATTGCTAGCACTTCAACTGCTGCCTTTTCAGTTGGTAGACTCGGCCCCCTTCCGTGAGTTTGTTCAATGTGCGGTTCCTCAGTGGCAGGTTCCCAAACGCCACTTTTTCTCGCGGAAGGCGATTCCGTCTCTCTACCGGCATGTGGAGGGCAATGTCCATGCCTCGCTGGACAGGGCGGTCAGCGGTAAGGTGCATATTACCGCTGACTCATGGTCCAGCAGGCATGGACAGGGACGGTACCTTTCTTTCACGGCCCATTGGGTCACTCTATTGGCAGCTGGGAGGGATGCAGGACAAGGTGCAGTAGTGTTGGAGGTTGTTCCGCCACCACGCCTCCAAAACGCGACTACTGCTACTGGTTGTGACACACCTCTCTCCTCCACCCCCTCCTCTTCTTCTTCCTCCAGTGCTCTGTCCTTGGAACCAGCGGTGCTCCGTAGGCGTACAAGGGGCTACGCAAGTACGCAGGCAAAAAGATGCCATGCCGTGCTTGCGCTGGTGTGTTTGGGGGACAGGAGCCACACTGGGCCAGAGGTTCTGGCAGCTCTGCAGGGCAGGCCGAGAGGTGGTTGACGCCACGTCAGCTTAAGCCAGGAATGGTCGTTTCTGACAATGGCACCAACCTCCTCTCCGCCCTGCGACAGGGGCAGCTCACCCATGTGCCCTGCATGGCTCACGTCCTCAACCTGGTGGTGCAGCGGTTCTTGGGCAGGTTCCCAGGCTTACAGGATGTCCTGAGGCAGGCCAGGAAAGTCTGTGTGCATTTCCGCCGATCTTATAATGCCAGTGCTCGGCTGACTGAGCTGCAAAAGGAGCTGAACCTGCCCAAGAACCGCCTAATATCTGACATGCCCACCAGGTGGAACTCAACGTTGGCCATGCTGCAGCGACTGCACACGCAGCAGAGGGCCATCAATGAGTACCTTTGCGACTACGGCACCAGGACAGGGTCAGGGGAGCTTGGGTTTTTTTCCCCACGTCAGTGGAGCATGATCAGGGATGCATGCACTGTCCTCTCACCATTTGAGGAGGCCACGAGGATGGTGAGCAGTGACAGTGCATGCATCAGTGACACTGTCCCTCTTGTCCACCTGTTGGAGCATACGCTGCGTGGGATAATGGACAGGGCACTTGAGGCAGAACAGAGGCAGGAAGAGGAGGACTTCCTTGCCTCTCAAGGCCCCCTTTATCCGGACAGTGTTCCTTCTGTCCCACCCATCACACAGGAAGAGGATGAGGAGGAGGAGGAGGAGGAGGAGGAGGAGGAGGATTGTGTGAGCATGGAGGTGGAGCCTGGCACTCAGCATCAGCAGCAGCAGTCTTTTAGGGATGATGTACAGTCCCAACAAGCCAGTGGACTTGTACGTGGCTGGGAGGAGGTGGCTGGCGATCATGTCATCCTCAGTGACCCAGAAGACTCCGGACCGAATGCCTCAGCTAACCTACGCTGCATGGCCTCCCTGATCCTGCAAAGCCTGCGGAAGGATCCTCGTGTTCTTCGGATCAAGGAGAGGGACCATTACTGGCTGGCCACTCTCCTTGATCCGCGGTACAAGGGTAAGGTTGCGGACCTTATCTTGCCGTCGCAGAGGGAGCAGAGGATGAGACATCTCAGGGAGGCCTTGCAGAAAGGTCTGTGCAACGCGTTCCCAGAAACTGGGAGGCTACAAACTCCTGGTCCTGGGCGACGAGTTGCTGAGGCTTCGGTCAGTGGCAGAAGGAGCGGTGGGGAAGGTGGACGTCTGACCGATGCGTTCAGACAATTTTTTAGTCCGCAGCCCCAAGGTATGATCGGTTCCAGCAACCATCGCCAGCGTCTGATATACATGGTGCAGGAATACCTTGGGGCAAGGTCAGACTTGGACACCTTTCCCACCGAAAATCCTCTGGCTTACTGGGTCCTGAGGATGGATCACTGGCCAGAGCTTGCACAGTATGCAATTGAGCTACTGGCCTGTCCTGCCTCCAGCGTTCTTTCCGAACGCACATTCAGTGCTGCTGGAGGATTTGTGACTGATCATAGGGTGCGCCTGTCCACCGCCTCGGTTGATCGACTGACATTCATCAAAATGAATCAGTCTTGGATCACCACCAGCTACCAGGCACCTGAGGCGGATATAACCGAATAATTTTTAATGTCACATCCCTTCAAGACTGCCTATGCTGATGCTGAGTGACTGTCCTCTTATGTTCACTGACTATCCTCTTCCTCCTCCTCAATGATCCATGCCACAGCACCAGTGCCTAAGGCACAATTTTTCAGCCCCTGTTTAACAGGGGCGTGTACTTACAATTTTTTAAAAAAATGCTTCGCAACACGTGTGACTGCTGTGCTCCAAGTACAGTCTCTGTGAGGGCCGTGTTGCAGTGTTGTGGCACCAGCACCAGTGCCTAAGGCACAATTTTTCAGCCCCTGTTTAACAGGGGCGTGTACTTACAATTTTTTAAAAAAATGCTTCGCAACACGTGTGACTGCTGTGCTCCAAGTACAGTCTCTGTGAGGGCCGTGTTGCAGTGTTGTGGCACCAGCACCAGTGCCTAAGGCACAATTTTTCAGCCCCTGTTTAACAGGGGCGTGTACTTACAATTTTTTTAAAAAAATGCTTCGCAACACGTGTGACTGCTGTGCTCCAAGTACAGTCTCTGTGAGGGCCGTGTTGCAGTGTTGTGGCACCAGCACCAGTGCCTAAGGCACAATTTTTCAGCCCCTGTTTAACAGGGGCGTGTACTTACAATTTTTTAAAAAAATGCTTCGCAACACGTGTGACTGCTGTGCTCCAAGTACAGTCTCTGTGAGGGCCGTGTTGCAGTGTTGTGGCACCAGCACCAGTGCCTAAGGCACAATTTTTCAGCCCCTGTTTAACAGGGGCGTGTACTTACAATTTTTTAAAAAAATGCTTCGCAACACGTGTGACTGCTGTGCTCCAAGTACAGTCTCTGTGAGGGGTTGCAGTGTTGTGGCACCAGCACCAGTGCCTAAGGCACAATTTTTCAGCCCCTGTTTAACAGGGGCGGGTAATTACAAATCTTGATCTAATAGTTCACAGCAGGGCCCATTCCTGCGCCCACCAAGAGTAACTATGAGGGCCTACAGTCTTGTGGCAACACCGTCCACCACCACCGCCAAAGGCCCAATTTTTCTGCCCTGTTCATCAGGTGCTTGCAATTACAAATCTTGATCTAATAACTCACAGCAGGGCCCATTCCTGCGCCCACCAAGAGTAACTGTGAGAGCTTACAGTCTTGTGGCAAAACCGTCCACCACCACCACCACCACCACCACCACCACCCCCAATTTTTCTGCCCTGTTCAACAGGTGCATGCAATTACAAATCTTGATCTATTAACTCACAGCAGGGCCCATTCCTGTGCCCACCAGTCTTGTGGCTACACCAACATCTAATAGGGCAAATTTCTGCAGAGTATATACGCCAGGCCCCTACTTTCAAACATCCAACTTACAAACGACTCCTACTTGCAAATGGAAAGAGAAAACAGGAAGTGAGAGGAAATCTACCCCTAGGAAGGGAAATTCTATCCTGTTAGATTTAATTTGGGAAAAAGGTATCTCCTCTCTACTGATACTTTATCACCAATCCTTGTTTCAATTAAAACCCCACTTTTCCAAAAACATTTATCATTGGGACGGAAAGTGAGGTGACATGTTCTGAACAGATGTGCAAAGACAGCAAATGTTACAGGGGTGATAACCCCTCCCTATGTTCTCCAAAAAGCTTAAAAATAGATTTTTTTGGGATGGAGCTACACTTCATAATGTACCTGTTCAGATTCTACTTAAGATCAAACCTAAAGCCGCAAGTGGTTTTAAATGGCTTCTTTTTTTCCTTTACAAATGTCATTTTGTGCAAGGACAGTTCTAAACACGGGAAACACATGCCACTTCACAGGCATACTTTGGACACCCCCCAGGTACCATATTTAAAGGAAAATGTCACTTTTTTTTTTTCACTTTATGCATCATTAAAATGACTGCTCCCGAAAAACGTTAGTTTTTAAAAGTTCTTTTTGCATTGATATATGTCCCCTGGGGCAGGACCCGGGTCCCCAAACCTGTTTTATGACATTAACATGCATATTGGCCGTTGTAATTAGCACTTTTGATTTCGAACGTTCGCGTCCATTATAACGTATAGGGTTCGAAAATTCGCGCGAACTTTCGGTCCGTTCGAAGGTTCTGGTTCGAACCGAACCCGGGGGTGTTCGGCTCATCCCTAGTTGTCAATGGCAGAATTAGTTAAAGGGTAACTCCCCTTTTGAGAGGAAAAAAATAAGAAAATAATATAGCATATACAATTGCATGTGTACTGAACACACCACAGAGACATTTCCTGCTTGTGTGATTGGCTCACCGATTTTACCAGAAGTCTGCCTAAGATACAAGCCAAATTTCAGGCATTCCCTGGAACAAAAGTGTAATTTTTGGTGAGATACTTCCAATCGGAACATATCTAAAGGATGCAGGCCCAGCAGATTTCCTCATTAGTGTCTTGTCTTGACCTGAAGGGCCTGGTATGGAATTTGGGGGGACCCCCACACAATTTTTTTTTAATTTTGGTTCTGGGGTTCCCCTTAATATTCATACCAGACCCAAAGGGTCTGGTAATGGACTGGGGGAATCCTATGCATTTTTTTTAATGACTTTTATCTGTATTGCCGGGACCGAAAATTCATTATAGCCGCCAGTACTTTTAAATGACTTTTTTTTCCTTTAGAAATTTCATTTTGTGCAGGGACTGTTGTAAACACGGGAAAAATGCGCCACTTTACAGGCATAATATAGACACCCCCCGGTACGAAATTTAAAGGAATATTTCACTTTTATTGTTTCACTTTAGGCATTATTAAAATCACTGCTCCCGAAAAAAACGGCCGTTTTTAAAACTTTTTTTTTTTTGCATTGATACATGTCCCCTGGTGCAGGACCCAGGTCCCCAAACATTTTTTATGACAATAACTTGCATATAAGCCTTTAACATGAGCACTTTTGACTATTCATGTTCGTGTCCCATACACTTTAACTGTGTTCGTGTGCTCTGCCAAATTTTTTGCCTGTTCGGTATGTTCTGGTGCAAACTGAACCGGGGGGGGGGGGGGGGGGGTGTTCGGCCCATCCCTATCTGTGAGGAGCCTTTGGTATGAACCGTAGAAAAGTTAAAATGGAAGGAGCATTGCCCCAAACATCCCAAAGGCATTTTATCCATTCACATAGGTTGAAAAAAAGTAAACAATCCAACACATTTCAGGAGCTTTAAATGGCCCTCTTTATCAGGGCTTAAAACACTTGTTTACATGCTTGGGTGAACAAAATAAATCAAAAATATAATTGACAAAAAACTCTGCGCCAATATTTTAGTATAAGTGATATTTGTAAAATATAAAGTTGAGCTGCTCCCTAGGCAAAAATCAGGAAAATCTTTGTATCATGTGAAACGTGGAGGTGGGGGCGCTATTATATTATTAATGCTATCTGTATTAGTGATACTCTAATATCTAGTACCACAAAAAACTATTGCAAGAAAAAATATAGAATATACAATGGTGCGTTCCCCACAACCAGTGAACAAAATTAATATGCACTACAGATATTATTCAAACACCTATAGATAGCTGTGCATATTGTGACTACAGATATTGTTCAAACATCTATAGATAACTGTGTATAATGTGACATAAAATACAATTGCTGCACCAATGATTAAGGATCAGAATAAAAGTCCTTTATAACTGATAATCCACCAAATCCACCTCCAAAAATGTGACTAATTTAATTAAAAAACAGTCAGCCAAAGCTTGTGCAGGTTTGTGCCTGCTCACATACAGGATGACATGCAGATCCAGAAAAATCTCCTTCTTAAGTGTTGGTGTGTGTCGGAATCAGTGGTGAAGGATTTTCACATAATTCTCAGAAGATACCAGTGCATGATTATAACTACCGTAAGTGACAGCAAGTCATCACAAGCAGCCTGCTTATTAGTTGTTTTTTGTTGGTGGATTATCAGTTATAAAGGACTTTTATTCTGATCCTTAAACATTGGTGCAGCAATTATATTTTATGTCAAATTATACACAGTTATCTATAGATGTTTGAACAATATCTGTAGTCACAATATGCACAGATATTTATAGATGTTTGAATAATATCTGTAGTGCATATTAATTTTGTTCACTGGTTGTGAGGAGTGCACCATTGTATATTCTATATTTTTTCTTGCAATAGTTTTTTGTGGTACATGCTTGGGTGCTGAAATAATTGGCACAACAAAAGTAGTTTTTTGTTAGGTTCACTGCTTGTCTCTTGCAGCTGATTTAGACCCCAAAACACATTGGCTTGTTCTTTTTTTTTTTTTTTTTCAACCCAATATGAAGATATGGTATAAAAACAAACTTCTTTATGGTGCAAGTAATGTATGGGCAATCTCATTATAGCAGAGAAAAAATTAGAGTGCATAACCATGAGTCGAAAAAAATGTTCTTTATCGGGTACAGATATGTCAGGGGTTCACTCTGGCATGCAAAAAAAAACACACACAGCAAGGAGTGCCTACCAAGTGCAGCATTACAACATTTATTGTATTATAAACACAAATTAGCAACTCACATGAAGTAAGTTTGTGAAAGCATGCAGAGAATAAAAAAAACAGGACATCTAGGGAGCCCTGTAGCAGAGGCATCCAGTCCATGGTCTATGCACCACTGTTGCCAGCCGGATAGGCATAGAAATCTCAAAGCACTTCCTTGATGGGAGGAGACTCCTGAGGAACCCAATGGACAATGCCAGATGGCAGGTGGACGATGCTTGGGAGTGGCTATGTGTTTAAATGTCTTCCTGCCTCTTTGAGTTGCCAATTTGTTTTATACAATAAATGTTTTAAAGCTGCACTTAGATGTGTGCTTTTATTACTGAGCATGTATGCTTGCATTGGTGATAGACTTCTAAAAATGCTAATTATCTGACTGCCTTTGGTTTCAATACTTTGAGTTACCTAACAGAAAAGGCACAAGAGGTGAAGTCAAAACTACTGATATGCATATTTGTTATAGGTCAGTGATGTGAAAATGACTGAGGTAAAGGGATATATGTGATGGACATACATCAAATATATTTGCTAATGAAGCATTGCTCCTGATCATTAATCCTGTGTTAATCATCCCAAATCTTCTTAAGATACTTAGGGATATTGGACGCATCTTGGGCTTTGAGGTCAATAGCAGTACGTCTAACAATTTAAATATTTCTCTTCCCTTCCCCTGATGTTTTGCAACTGCAACACATGGTTATCCTGATTTCTGTACCTTCTTATATATCATATTGTATGTACTTTGCAGAGGAAGATTAATACATTACCTGTATATATGGATATTGCAGACCTAGACTCCCTCAATCCATGCTATACCTACCTAATTTATCTGGGGGATTCAGTATTCAGCATATTACTAGTCATAGTTGGCTCAAATGACAAAGTATCATGCAGCCCTAGAAACTCCACTTTATGTGAGTCTGGAGTCACTGGACATTTATCTATTTGTGGCTGATAACTTTCTTTGTCTTTTGCCTAGAGCACAGCATTTCCTATCTTATCAAATCACCTTCTATTTGCTTATAACAGGGGTCTCCAAACTGTGGCCCTCCAGTTGTTCAGGAACTACAATTCCCATCATGCCTAGTCTTGTCTGTGAATGTCAGAATTTTATAATGCCTCATGGGATGCTACAGCTGGAGGGCCATAGTTTGGAGATCCATGGCTTAGAACATTGGATCATTAGAAATATTTGGGGCCCTTCTCTCCCCACAATTTGCCCCTCAGATCAAGCTTCTATTGTCCAATATTTTAGGTACCTTTTGAATAATGCCCTTTTAACCTTCCTGGCAGTATGATTATTTCAGATTTTAGGTGCTGAAAGCGGTACGGTAATATTATTTTGCATGGAAATTTGGCGTTTTATATTGTAGGCCTGTAATTCTTAGGAATAACTCTGTCCAAACCAGAGTCTAGTAGACATCCCGGGTATAATAAAGTTTGAAAAACAAAATCATAAATTATAATATAATAAATAACTATAAATAATTATACCAAATAATAATATAATGTAATCAAATCAAAAACACTGACATTTGCTCAGTTGCAGAATTGTCGCTGTCATTACTTTTTAGTGTTTGATGACGGATCTTCACACAAATCCCTATCGCTCAATTCTGCGAGTGATTCTAATTTATTATTGCTGTTTTATAGCTGGTTTAAAACCGCTTTTGACGTAAAGGGACACTTTTTGGTTGCTATGGGCAATCTCCAGTTTCCAGGCAGAAAGAACAGTTTTTATATTATAAAAATGCATGCTGGGCACTGGACAAACCACTAGGGACAAAAGGAATGTGAAATAATTTCATACAGTAATGTAATCTGTAATATTACAGTATACTGTATGTATGTGTGTGTGTGTTTCACTTTTTGAACTCCATGATGAATCGAGCGGAGGACGAGCCGTTCACACTGCAGGGAGACATGGCAGGATCCAGGGGACAAGGTAAGTAAGCTCTTCCTGGATCCTGCAATGCGATCCCGAGTCTGGCTCGGGGTTACCGCTTTTGGTTCTGAAAATCTGAAATACCTTCTTTCCAAAGGAATGGTGTCTCCCATCTGCTCATATCTCCTGCAACTGCTTATCTTTATTCTCCCAAAATAATTGAGTTGGCCCCTAGAGGTGGAAGACCAGTCTCAAATATGGCTAAGTAGAGTGTATAATGTAGTAGATAACTACAGCAATGTGACCAGCTGTACAGTTTTTTTTATTATTGTGTTTTTATGATAAATATCTGCAATAAATATGTTTTAACTGAAGTTCTGTGGGAAAAAATGTTGTGGACCAACAATTACACATAACTTTTTTAATCCAAGACAAGTCCTGTGGTGTACACGTTCACACTTATGTACAAGTACAAGCACATTCTTACTTAAAGTGGAAGTAAACCCCCTATCGTTTTCAGCCAAGGAAGCTGCCATCTTTGCCTCTGTTTAATCTTCAACTGCCACAGTGCTGCACATGTGATCTGTTATGACACCAGCCATTGGATGGTTTGACTGTTTGGTTGAGAGCACAGCCAATGTGCAGTTAGCATTCACGGCATGCCTTTTTTTTTTTTAGACTGTTAAATCGATGGGTTTACTTCCGCTTTAAGCAACTGTTAACTATTTCAAAGCAAAATAAATATTCAAGTGGTTCTAAAGGCAGAAGCTTTTTGTACTTTAATGCTTTCTATGTATTAAGATAAAAATCCTTCTGGGTGCAGCTCCCCCTCCAGCCCTACCTTATACCTACCTGAGCCCCATCTCGATCCAGCGATGTGCATGAGAGCAGTGACTCTCTAACATCTCTCTCTCTCTCCTCATTGTCTAACACAGCAGCGGGACCAATTGTCTTTTTATGCTGTCAACCACAGCCAGTGAGCCAATGAGGAGAGAGCGGGGCAGAGCCGTGCTCTGTGTGTCAATAGACACTGTCTATTCACAGGAGCATGGCTCAGGAGACCCCATAGTAAGAGGCTTGCTATTGGGGGCACTCGGCAGGAAGGAGAAGCAGACCGTGTCGGCGGGGGACCCAAAAAGAAGAGGACCAGGACTGCACTGTGTACAGAGCAGGTAGGTATAACATATTTGTTATTTTTTAAAAATATATTTGTCCTGTAGAAACACTTTAAACTAAATAAATATTAAGGAAACCTCATTAAAACCTTCCCAATATAGGTATATAATAAATTCCTGTTTCAAAAATAGAAATAGTGTACTACAGGATAGGAACACAATCACAAAAAAAGAAAACAATTTGTGTATAAAATCATATAGATAACATGGATGGCTTCATCCTTCTAGAAAGAAAAGCAGCTAATGAATACCTGTAAATTTGACACTTACACATTCCATAGTATGCTTTCACTTACTATGAAAAAAAAGATACTATATCTGATGCTAGGTCCACTTTAAAAAAAAAAGCTTGGCTATTTTTAATGTTATTTTTTTATGTAATAACCTCGAATCTGGAATGAGCTGCCTGATTCTGTTAGATGTAAAATGTTATGACTTAGTGACTATGACAGATGCATGTCTCCTTAAGAAAATATCTACGCAAACAGACACAGACTACAAAACATGACCATATGGGATGGTTGGATAAATCAAAAATAATAAAACTAAAACATTTCTTCTTTTTTTTATTTATTTCAAAAACTGGCAGTTGCGTTGTTTTTTTTAAGATTTGAAACCCGTAAGGCTCTGGAAGTAAATGGACCATGAGCAGCTCAGGAGAAGAAACAACGTTACATATCAAGTTGCAGTCAGTACAATATGTTAGACCCGGGTATGATTCACACATCACTGTCCATGCTGGCAGCTCACAAATCCATACAATGTGCACATGCTCTATATGTGCACAAAGCGTACGCTAGTAACTTCTTCAATGCCTTACATTATAGTTGGGTGCCTGTGCAAAGTATATAGAAACCTAATAATAGTCCTCTATCACTGATATGTCCTCTGTAGACTGAAATAGTTATGATGAATTGTTTAACCCCTTCAAATGGCCCTTTTAAGGGGCTCTAAATACCAAAGGCATTTCCTGGGCTACCCAAACGTGGTATTACCATGATTGGCTGTCACAGTTATCACATGACTGGAAGCTTGTCTAACCAGCTTGCAATCATTGCTAAGTGACACTACCTGGCTTGAGTTTGCATGTGCTCCCTGTGGCTGCGTAAGTTTCCTCCCACACTCCAAAGACATGATGGTAGGTTAAAATGGATGGATACTGTCTAAACTGGCTTTTGTTGGTATGAATGGGAGTTAGGGACCTTAGATTGTAAGCTCCTTGAGGGCAGGGACTGATGTGAATATACAATACATATGAATAGTGCTGCCTAAGTTGACGGCGCTATATAAGAACCTGTATTAATAAATAACCAGGAGTTGGTGACAGTGCAGTCACAATGCCTGAGATGCACAATTGAGCACGGGTCCCACAGACCTGATGTCCGCCAGTGGCCGGCGATGATGGCTTGGAGAGGCAGAATGGGGAGATGCCTATGTAAACAAGGCATTTCTAGACATGTGCAATTCGTTTCGGTTTTTTTCGTTTTTTTCGTTTTTTTCATTCGTTCGTTTTCGTACGAATGAATGAATTGTTCGAATCGAACGAATCCGAATAATGAATCATTCGAATCGTACGAATCTGATTAACGAATCGTTTGAATCGAACGAATCCGAAAAGCAACGAAAATCTGAAAAACCAAACAACGAAAATCCGAAAAAACAAAAAAGGAACAACGAAAATGAACGAAAAAATTCGTACATTCGGAACTTTTTTTTTGTTAAATTGGTAATTTTCCGTGTCTCTTACAATGGTGCTGCTTAACGTGCTTCGAATGGATTGAACAAAAAAATTTGTACATTCGTAACTTTTTTTTCGATTCGTAACTTTTTTTTTTCGATTTGTAACTTTTTTTTTCGATTCGTAACTTTTTTTTTTTTCGATTCGTAATGAATGGATTGAACAAAAAATTCGTACATTCGTAACTTTTTTTTCGATTCGTAACTTTTTTTTTTTCGATTCGTAACTTTTTTTTTTCGATTCATAAATTATTAAAATGTAATAATAGCATACACATTACATAAAATTATGAATTATGCTCTGATTACGAATCTACGAATGTTACGAATGTACGAATAACTACGAATGCGTCCGAATTTCGACTAAACCAATGAACGAAAATTAAACTAACGAAAAAACGAATCAACGAAAAATAACTCTTACAAATGTACCAATCGTTACGAATATGAACAATGATGACTTATGAATGTACGAATCGTTACGAATACGAACAATGGCGACTTACGAATCATTACGAATCAACGAAAACTAAAAAAACTAAACAAAAAAAAACGATTTTTTTCGGAAACGAAAAAAAACGAAATGAAAATAAACAAATTTTTTTGTTGTGCACATGTCTAGGAATTTCCCTGTTCTGCCTAGCAACATGACAGGGATCTACTGCTCCCAGTGATCAAGAGCAGTGATCTCTGTCATGTTCTCGTGAGCTCATCCCCCCTACAGTTAGAACACGCTGAGGGAACACACTTAACCCCTTGATCGCCTCCTAGTGTTTAAGCCCTTCCCTGCCAGTGACATTTACACAGTAATCAGTGCATTTTTATAGCAATGATCGCTGTATAAATGCCAATGGTCCCAAAATAGTGTCAAAAGTGTCCGATCTGTCTGCCGCAATGTCGCAGTCCTGATAAAAATCACAGATTGCAGCCATTACTAATAAAAAAAAAATAATAATAAAAATGCCATAAATCTATCCCCTATTTTGTAGACGCAATAACTTTTGGGCAAACCAATCTATATATGCTTATTGCGATTTATTTATTTATTTTTTACCAAAAATGTGTTAGAAGAATACATTTTGGCCTAAACTGAGGAAGAAATTTGTTTTTTTATTTATTTTTGGGATATTTATTATAGCAAAAAGGAAAAAATATAGCTTTTTTTTTTTCAAAATTGTCGCTCTTTTTTTATTTATTGTGCAAAAAATAAAAAACGCAGGTGATCAAATACCACCAAAAGAAAGCTCTATTTGCTTGAAAAATGTTGTTTGGGTATAACGTTGCACAACCGTGCAATTGTCTGTTAAAGCAATGCAGTACCGTATCGCAAAAAAGGGCCTGTTCAGGAAGGGGGTAAAACCTTCCAGGGCTGAAGTGGTTAAAGAAGAGGGAAACTACATTTGCATATACATTTCAGTTTAGTCCATGTATATAATAGTCAATGATTATTGATGATTATTACCTACAACCTGCAAATTTTATAGCTGGGTTTCACAGGTATAGTTTGACTATGACCAGCTTGAAAATAACTATGCTTAGGAGTATTTAACCCCTTCAGCCCCGGACCATTTTGCTGGCCAAAGACCAGAGCACTTTTTGTGTTTCGGCACTGCATTGTTTTAACTGACAATTGCGCGGTCGTGCAATGTGGCTCCCAAACAAAATTGACGACCTTTTTTTCCCCACAAATACAGCTTTCTTTTTGTGGTATTTGATCACCTCTGCGGTTTTTATTTTTTGCGCTATAAACAAAAATAGAGCGACAATTAAAAAAAAATAGGATTATTTATTACATTTTGCTATAATAAATATCCCCAAAAAATATATAATTTTTTTTTTTTCTCAGTTTAGGCTGATACGTATTTTTCTACATATTTTTGGTTAAAAAAAATGCATTAAAGTTTATTGATTGGTTTGCGCAAAGTTATAGCGTCTACAAAATAGGGGATAGTTTTATGGCATTTTTTTAAATAATTTTTTTTTTTACTAGTAATGGCGGCGATCTGCGATTTTTATTGTGACTGTGACATTATGGCGGACACATCAGACAATTTTGACACATTTTTGGGACCATTGTCACTTTTACAGCAATCCGTGCGATTAAATTGCACTGATTACTGTAAAAATTACACTGGCAGCGAAGGGGTTAACCACTAGGGGGCTAGGGAGGGGTTCAGTGTGTCCTAGAGAGTGATTCCAACTGTTAGGGGGCGTGGCTACGAATGACACGTCACTGATCACCGCTCACGATCACAGGGAGCTATGATCAGTGACAGTGTCACTAGGCAGAACGGGGAGTTGCTTGTTTACATTAGCATCTCCCTGTTCTTCCTCTCCGTGAGACGATCGCGGGTATCCCGCGGACATCGAGTCCACGGGACCTGCGATCTTACTCACGGAATTCGCGCCGGTGGTGCGCACGCGATGACATGGCGGCAAATTCAAAGGGACATACAGGTACGCCCATTTGTGCAGCCGTGCCATTCTATCAACGTAAATGTACAGGCGGCGGTCGTAAAGTGGTTAAGTAGAACCCTAGTAAAAAAAAAGGTATGCCATTAAAGATAAATAATAAAAGCAGCCTTTGCAGTAATATTCAGCTTTAATCCAGAGATTTCCCAGCAGTACTTTTTTTTTATCACTAGATGTCTAACATTGTTCAACCCACTTCCTCTGAGCCCAGGCCATCCTGAACCCATCCAAGCTTGTAACTGGATCGTAAATGGGTATGAGCTCATCTCTCTGTCATTCTGTTTTTGATCCCTATCTTCATGCATCTTGTCAGCACAGGAACTGATTGGCTCCATGTGCTGCTTTTTATCTCCATGTGTGCTATTGACTTATTGCTGTTTCTCTGAAATAAGTGGTCTTTCAAACATGCAGTGCACTCTGAAGAATGATCTGCATTCAGGGCATTTGAGGTGAGGAGCCTGATTCAGCCCTGTAATTCTGCACTACAGCACAACAATTCTATGCAGTGAATGCATGGTATCATGGCCATAGCATGTCTACAGTCCTGTTCAGTTGTATAGCCAGGGGAATGGTAAAACCATGGCTCTGATATCTGTTTTTGCCACCTTCTGGCCACTTGTGTGAAATAGCCCAAAGACTAGGGCCAGGTTTGATTGTATGGGCAAAGACACAGAGCTGAACTCCAGGCAAAAATAACTCAATACAGACATAAATTACACATATGGGAACTGTTTTTTGCTACACAATTTATAATTATGCCCATCCAGTTCAGATATTTATATTGCTTTGTCACACAGCACAACCCTGTCTGGCAGAACAGAAGACCTTTTTTTTGTTTGCTGTTGTTAAAGTGGAAGGCCAGGATAATACTAATAATAATAATCTAAGTTTAAACCTTCTCCCACTCCCATTTTAAGTCTTTTTACCTACTATCTTGTAAAGAAAAGATGTCTTTATCTATCTAATATAAGGGTGCTCTGCTCCAGTCATGTGACCTTCTAAAATGACCAGCTGACCTGGTCAAACATGCTCTTCTCTTTCTCTCCGTACAGAGGACAGCGGTGATGAGTGGTGTGGCCTTCCCATATCTATTCTATCATAGAGAACCAAAGAGACAAAACAGAATTTTACCATGTTGACCATTCTCAAATAAGGGAAAAAAATATTTGACAGTGTTTCTAAGTGAGAATAGTTAAAAATCAAGTGACTTTTATGTCAGTGGAAAAAATAGCCATAAAAATACTGTTAGGTGGGGTAATGTGTCATACGTGTGTCAAGAGACAAGCTGAAACTCTTTAAAATAATAACTTTAGGCTTAGAAATAGAAGTTTTCAAAGCTCCTGACAACACAGCCCTATTTTAAGGAAAATTCTAATAGAATCAAGACCTGGCTGGTCAGAGAAAGAAACATTTCACACATAGGCAGTGACTATTATAACTACTTAAAAACTGGATTTTTCCCTGATAAAAATGTTTAATTCAGCTCTTTTTTTTATTGTCATTACTATAAGAAAAAAGAAAAAAGTAAAATTCTTGGGCATGTTCGTTTGCTTATTAATAGTGTCACACCACTTCTCTCATATCCTAATGAAGATATTTTATTTCAGTCTAACTGTTCTTCGCCATGCCTTTAATCATGTCCTTCTTTGATTAATTTTGCCTAAGATACGTAATATTCACTAATTTGCAAGTCTATTGCCTGGTTCTAAAATGTTCGGAGCTCTCTGAGTGCATGGGCCATTCCTGCTTGTGATTTACATCAGCCGCCTGTAGTCACATCAGGTCAGATGTTCTATATTATGACCAATTTGTCCGATTTATCTAGTATGAAAAAGGGCACCATGAATTGCCAAGCTCTGTTTTCTTAAAATACAGTCTTTATAGACAGAGCCCTTGTAAATGATCTTGATACACTTAACTTTATTTTATTTTTTTATGTTTTTAACTTTAAATCCCTTTCCTAGCAGATAATGTAATATAGTGAGTCGTGAAAATTGTATGACTGATAGGAACTAAGGAGAACCAGGGACACTAATTTAGAGCTTGCTTCTGTGGGGTACGGGGACAAACAGTGTGTCTGCGGTTTAAAAAAGTAACTTTGGCTTAAATTGAGCCCAAGCCACCATTTTTTAGAGTAGTTATATATTTTTTGGGGATAACAGATAGTTAAGCCCTCAGGAGCTCATTGCAGTTCACATATATTGTACTCTGAAACCCCTGCACCTTTGGCAGATACAAAATTCATATTTTGGGGCAAGGCTGGCTGGCTTAGAGTTTTAGCCCATTCATTTTAATATGATGTCCTTCATGTAATTGTATAGAGATTGTACAATCACATAGTGGATTGGCTTATATTCTGTTCCTAGTAAATTGGTGTTCATTCTGATGATTGTTTAACTCAAGGATTGGGTTCCTTACAATATAAGGTGCTTTATGCATCATGTGAGGCAATCTCTGAACATAGACTGAGCATGATAGGGTGTCTTGTAAATAGTATATCTATTTCTGTAAAGTGGTTTGAAATTATGTCAATTTCTGTATTGAAGTGTGCAGTGTAGCCTGTTATAAACTGAATGAGGTTCCTCCATTGTCCCCTGTTAAATTGCATGTACTACCACGTTTGTTATCTTATCCCAGCAGTGAAAAGGGTAGAGGTAACTCGCCTCATGTATCAGGACCAATGGAGGTTCACTTTGATTCCATATGGGACACGCAATACAAGTCAATTAGAAGGCCATTAATTGGTTATTTATCTCTTTTATTTCTTTAAATACTAAAAATTAACTGAAAGCAGGACCTTTACAGAGTTATTCAGTAAAGCAGTGTCAAGAGCTTTGGAAATGTAGAAATTAAAGTAAAGAATAGAGACCAAACAAAACATTTTTCCAGCTCTTCTGACTGTGGTAAACTCAAGTCTTGGTTGCCTACTGGTTACTGACTTTTGAACATTTATGTTGTTCTTCATACACACTTTCTGAATGATCTCAATGTGTTTTCTATAGCCGTTAGATACATACCCTTAGGGAATCAATTATTTTGGTTCCTTGCAATATAATGTTTTTAGAAGTGTTATTTGCTTGTGCTAGTGCATTATGTATTAGCTTGGTGACTGTGTTTTCTTAGTATTATTTAGCCTTTCTGTATTTCCTGGGTAATGGACTTCTGATTAAAAGATAACATATTTGTACTTTCTCCTGAAAAGTGTGCATTATGTCTTTAAACCCAGGACAGGACTTATGACATTGGCACAAGGAACCAGCCAGCAGATTGGCTCTAAACTAATATAAGACCCAACTCTTTCTCGGATTGGTGTTTTAAGACTCCATTAGTCATGTATCATAGATCTATCTCTCTGTCTTTCTTTTCATTAACAAAATTCCTTACAAGAGGGAGTTTACTATATGCAACTCCTAAAGGAAAACCTGGTGACACTTATTGCTGTATATAGGATACCCACATTTTGTGAATCATGTATTTTTAGCAGTGCGAACCTACCATTGAATGTAGAAACTATGCAGTTTAGCTCTTATCTTGTACATGATACTTTCAGTGATGACAATGGTGGGTATGTATTTAAAGGGGTTACAGTAGATGTAAACCTAACCATGCCAGGTAGTTTGCAAAAGGTGTTAATCCATACATTTCCATACTTAAAGATGTGAATTATTGTGGAATCACTGGGGTAGAGATGTTAAAATGGCCATATGTGGGTGATAGGTGGTGTTGAAGTTCCCCACCCCTTTTAGGGGATGGTTGTTCTCTCTTGTGAACCAGTTGTCCTCTCTGTTTAAAATATGCACTTCATTGTCCTTAAAAGAATGTCCTTTTTCCTTAAGGTGTAGTACTGACCTGTAGAGTTCACCCTCCTCTTTAAACAGATAGACAGGTGTGTACTTTTAAAAACATATTAAAATTCAATTTGTGAAGTTTTTGGATTGACTTTAGTGTTGGTGATTAGGAATTGATGTATCATACTAAAATAACTCATTATGCCGATTTTATTTGGTGGCATGCCAAACTTGCTTTCCCTGTCTTGGAACCAACTATAGGAATAATTAATAAAAAGCAAATATCAAGTGTACTGGGTAATTTGTCACTAAAGGGATTAATTGCATCAGCTATAAACAGTATTTAGATTTTTTTAAATGGTAGTTAAAAGGCAGTTTCTCTGATAGCACAGAACTGGAGAGAATTCCTACAAAGCTATGAAAATGAAAGCTTATTTTACATGAAATTAAGTCCACATGAGGATTGCTCTAAACAAAAAAAAAGAAACTGACAAATCTGTAGTTTTGCTCATCCAAGTCATTGGCTTAATTTTATTAAGTAATCTCCAAATTAGCTATTTTTTTTTTGTTGTAACCGTCTTAATCAGGGGTGCCTTTAGTCCCTGTACTGTTGTACCATGACCTCAAGGAACAATAAAGACAAACAGGGTAATGAAGAGGTCCTGAAGGCGAAAGGAGAAAGGTGGGCACTGATGTTGCCAGGTAC